>SJYF01000464.1:9097282-9108324 GCA_006410515.1 Procapra przewalskii | reverse complement strand
GAGAAGGGGATGACCAAGGATGAGATGGCTGGATGGCATCACGGACTCAATGGACGTGAGTCTGAGTGAACTCCGGGAGATGGTGATGGACAGGGAGGCCTGGCGTGCTGCGATTCATAGGGTCGCAAAGAGTTGGACATGACTGAGCGACTGAACTGACCTGAACTGATGTGCATAGCATTTACATTGTATTAGTAGACCTGGGTTGGATCCCTGTATTGGGAAGATCCCCTGGAGGAGGGCATGGCAACCCTCTCTAGTATTCCTGCCTGAATCCCCATGGACAGAGGAGCCTGGTGGGCTATGGTTCATGGGGTCACAAAGAGTCGGACATGTCTGATGGACTAAGCACAGCACAGCAGTTGTTATGAGTAATCTAGAGATGATTTAAAGTATCTTGGAGGATGGAGGTTATATGCAAATACTGTGCCTTTTAATATAAAGGATTTGAGCTTTTACAGTGGAGAGGATGAAACCAGGCCAGTGTACAGCCAAATCAGTAGACTGTGATTTAGAGAAAATGGTTTTCGCGGTCCAGCAGGTGCTTTGAAACAGAAGTAACTATGAAACGCAGGACAGCAAAAATTTGATTAAAATGGGATATTTGTTTCTCATGCACTCATCTGCCCCTACCGTTTATTTCCACCAAAAATTAGTATCTCATCTGACACTGCAGTGAGTAGCTGAGAAAACAGTATCAATGCTGAGAAAGAAATTTTAAAATCATGGTGGGGACATGAAGTGCCATGTGTTCTGTGGAAATAGAGGATTCAGTTCAACTCTGGAAGGAAGCTGCTCTGTTAGATCTATGGGTAGATATTTTAAAAAATAATTTTATTTACTTATTTATTTCTGTCTGTGCTGGGTCTTCACTGCTACTCAGACTCCTCTCTAGCTGTGGTGTGTGGGCTTCTCATCACCATGGAGTCTCTTGTCCCAGAGCACAGGCTGTACATCACCAGCTCAGCAGTTTGGGGGCACGGGCTTAGTTGCTCGGCAGCATGTGGGCTCTTCCCGGATCTGGGATCTAACCTATGTCTCCTACAATTGGCAAGCAGATTCTTTACTTCTGAGCCACCAGGGAAGCCCCTATGGGCTTATTACACTGAGTAACTACTCCAGACTGTCCAATATTTTTGAGAGACTTGTTAAGACTGGTTGTAATCTGTACACATCTTTCTTATCTTGTGTGATTTCAGGGCTCATGTATGACTGTCTTGAAACCAAATATGGATATGATTGAATTTCCTTTATTAGAGAATCTTCACATGAGGAAAATAAAGGTCCAGAAGACTTACTTTAAAAATATAAACAGACTAACCAGGAGGCACCTACTTGACTTATCCACTAGCAACGATCAGCATGTGCAAAGTGCAGTCCATGAGGACAGGAGCTTTTTGGAGGTGGAGGGCCTGGGGGAGGGAGTTTTAACACTGTTAGTTTCCACATCTTGAGCAGGAAGCGTGATGTTGTATGCCTCTGGGGTGTCCTCGTCTTCTTATGAATCAGCTTTCCAGGAGACCACAAAACATTCATTCTCCATGTATATATTGCAAGGTTTTGGAAGACCCCTCAGCTTCCTAAACTTTCCTGGGAATAAAGACTTGCCAGGGGGAGCTTAAATGTTGCCATGAAGATTCTGAGTGTCTTGAGTGATACATGCAGCTATGGAAAAGCTCTCTCTCTTATAATGAAGCAGGTATCCCTTTGGGTGACATGGCTCCTGCCGTTGGCACCCCTTCACGAGGAAGGATTCCTTTCCTAAGAAACCACCATGGAACTGCCCGCTCTCGTCCTTCTCCTGCTAGTCCTGTGCACATCCGTTATCAAGGAGACCACGGACCAGTTCTGGAATCCCGGTAGAGCCTGCACTCACGCTGTCGCATGTTATCTGAAGCACTAAAAACATGTAAGTGCAACTGGGTGGTGAAACACCATCTGCCGCCTCAGATCTGGGGTTTTGCAAGGTTGCCACATGGGTGCCTAACGTTTCAGAGCTTCCTATCTGCATTCAGATCAGTCACACGTAGAAGATAGGCTGGTCCGTCTTTCAGTGGCAGATAAAAGAAGGGAAAATGACGTTAAACCTCCGAGAGACAGCAGCTATGATTTTTTAAAATAATTTTATGGATTTCTGACTGTGCCAGGTCTTCATTTTCTCTAGTGGAGGCGAGCGGGGCTCCTCTCTAGCGGCGGGGCATGGGCTTCTCGTGGCAGTGGGTTCTCTTGTTGCCGAGGTGAGCTGTAGGGCACACGGGCTTCAGGAGCTGCAGCGCGTGGCCTCAGACGTTGCGGTTTTCAGGCTCTAGAGCACAGACTCAGTAGTTGTGGCTCAGGGGCTTAATTGCTCCGAGGCATGTGGGATCTTTCCAGACCAGGGATCGAACCCGTGTTCCCTGCATTGGCAGGTGGATTCTTTACCACTGAGCCACCAGGGAAGCCCTGAAGCTACGATTTCTTTAAACTGGGAAGAAATACATTGGGGCAAGGAAGGCAATTAATTTCTCTTACAGAAAAATAAGCTGCCTAATGATATGGAAGGGATTCCCAAGGACAAACTGAACTTGGAAAATCATAAAGTAAATAAGTGTGATTCTCACACCATGCCTGCTTTCCAGGTTAATAGAAAAAAAAAATTCCTGACTCATGACTTTGTTCAACTTTAGAATTATATTTTCAGGAGAAACTAGATTTTCAAGGAAAATGAAAAAAGATTGTAAAATCAGGAATAAACAGTAACACCAATTAAATGCTCATGCTGGGAGCGAAACAGGGATTTCACTGTCCCGAGTGGTGGCTGAGTCAGCTGCCCAAAGGGACTGGAAGATTTCTGAAAACAAAGGTTATGTTTCAAGAGACACAGTTAGTAATGAAATGAGGCATGTTTTGAGCACTCAATAAGAAAAGCTGCTGCCAGATGGGCATAAAGCTTTGAGTCCTGAAAATAACCTTGAATTTATTGTATAAAATATCTTAGTATCCAGGAACTCAGCCCCTTCAAGGTTGATGGTGCTGGGTTGTTGTCTAAGGCAAGCCACCCGAAATAGTGCTTACTGGGAGGAAGTCTAGACTGGGTGACAGAGAAGAGAGCTGATGACCACTGCAGATCAGCTTGGGACCGGCTTCCCAAGAAGGCTGTTGTCACCGCACTAATTCTCCTCTTATAAATTGCAAGGAATTGGGACCAACCAGAATTCGAGAGCAACAGTGCCTGTGTGGAATAAACACAATGTGAGAAGCGAGTAGATCTGAGTAGCCAGGAGAGGCAAGGGGTGGATGGCATCAGGTTCTGTTGAAGCCACACCCAGAGCCTCTTTGACCAGGTCAAGGCACCCATCCCCAGCTGCCATGAGGAATGGTGCTAACTTCTCAGCGCTGTCCCTGTTCTGCAGAGAATGGCCCTCTTTAGAAGATAGGACCTGTTCCCGACCCTGAGGGCAGTCAGAAGCCAATGATGAATAGGCATGTATGTACAAAAAACTGACCCCCTAACTCAGAATGGATCAACTCTCCCTTTCTCCTGAAGGTACTTGAATAAATCATGTGTCCCTAAATCCCTGTTTCAGACCCTGCTTCTAGGAAGCTAATCGAAGATGACTTCCAANNNNAGATGACTTCCAATTCTAAGGCTATTTTAATAGGAGTTAGTAAACTGTACTCTCTTCCTAATTGTTTTTTGAGCCCAGAAATCTTGCAATACTTTAGTCCTGAAAATTCCAAAAATTTAATGTAGGTGTTTTTTTTTTTTTCTTTAAGATTTTCTACACACAAAATTATTTTGTCTCTGGAAAGTGACTGTTTTTCTTCCCTTTCCAAATTTATATATTTTATTTCTTTTCCTGCTTTCTGTGCTGGTCACCTTGAAGATATTGGACACAGGTTATTTTGCATCTAAAAGGGACAGCTTTCACTGAATTGATTAAGCAGTATGTAGGATATTTTCTATGGGGTTTTGGTTGGTAACATTTTAGGTAAAGTTATTTCTATTCTTAGTTTACTAAAAGTTTTTTTTTTTTTTTTTTACCTTGAATGACTTTTGTTCTTTTAAAAAACTTATTCCACATCTATTGAGTTAAACATATTTTTCCTTCAATCTGTCATTGCTATGAATAACAAATTCAAAAGATCTTTAATGTTATCTTAAATTATGATCTCCAATGAAAGCACATACAAAAAATGAGAGCAAACAAACAACTAGGAAAAAGAGTTTTATTTGCAATCGCCAGCTGCTTTGTATCTGGGCCAAATCAAGATGCTACATCTTTTCTCATGGGTGTCAACTCCGTTCGTTAGAGGATGGTGATAATTACCTATCGTCAGTAAAATGATGTCTGAAACACGTCTTCATACTTGGGGAAAACATTTAAAAATACAGCGTTGTCTTCTGCATCACTTTCAAGCCACCATGTCATTAGAGCTTAAAATTGCTACTTTTCAGAAACCTGGAATCTCCATCACAGAATCTGCAATAATACAATATTGTCAAGTCAAGTACCATAGTAGCAAGGCTTCTTGTGAAAGTTTATTGATTTTGTGCGTGCCTGCTAAGTTGCTTCAGTCGTGTCTGACTCTTTGCAACCCTATGGGCTATAGCCCACCGGCCTCCTCTGTCCCTAGGGTTCTCCAAGCAAGAATACTGGAGTGGGTTACCATGCCCTCCTCCAGGGGATCTTCATGACCGAGGGATTGAACCCACGACTCTTATGTCTCCTGCATTGGCAGGTGGGTTCTTTACCACTAGTGCCACATGGGAAGCCCTCATTGATTTCACATCACATTATTTCTGCAGATATTACAATATATGCACCTATTTGGGCCAAAAAATATAAATATATTACCTAATATATTAAATATTATAAATTATAAAATATACATACGGGCTATATAAATATTATATATATATAGGGTATATATAAATATACACACATATAATTTGGGCTTCCCAGATGGCGCTAGTGGTAAAGAACCTGCCAGGCAATGCAGGAGATAGAAGAGATGTGGGTTTGATCCCTGGGTCAGGAAGGTCCCCTGGAGAAGAAAGTGACAACTCACTCCTGTATGCTTGCCTGGAGAATCTCATGGACAGTGGAGCCTGGTGGGCTACTGTCCACAGGGTCGCAAAGAGTTTGTCATGATTGAAGCCACTTAGCATGCATGCATATGTATAATTTAAGAAGATATAGTCAGATTTATTCTACTTTCTAAAGTTAATGAATCTTGTGCTAACACATACTTTTTTTTTAAATTAAATAGCATTTCTGTTCGTGGAAGACATCTGCAGAGAGAAAAGAGAAATGAGAAAATAAACTATCGAGGAGGGGCAAAAAGGAAGCTCTTGGACAATTATCAAGTGAATAAAAGGACTCTTTAAGAAATATGCATTGTGGTTTCTCTCCAAAACTATTCAACCTCATTAACCCCAGTGGTAACCTGCAAAGTTGATTTTGAGATGTTTTCAGTTGAAGTCTATCAAAACATATCTATTTCTTAAAGAATACAAGTATTTGAGGGCAATTTCTAAAAGATATGAGAAATAAATTCACTTTATGTATTATTTCACATTAACAGTCTCCAATAGATAGATTTGTCCTATTCTTGCTTTCATACTGTTTTTTACAGTAATTATTTATGAAGATGTGTCTGCTTATTCAGACTCTAACCTAACCTTATAAAACCTTATAAGTCTTTGCATCCCAATTTTGCTTTGTCTAGTACTTTTTTTTTTCAACCCAGGGAGGTGCTCAATCAATATTTGTTTAATGAATTAACTAAATACCACTTGGTCTACAAATTTAATTGCTTGAGATTAAATGCTTTGTATGCATAATTTCCCTTTGATGCAATAGGTACTTTTAGTGAGGCCATCAAATATTTTTATATTAGCAATGGAAAATTTTCCATTCCCCAACCAGAAAGCAATCTCAAAACACAGCCGTGATAATGTCTAATTACTAAACCCCCAGGGAACGGAAGCTTCCTACTTTAGTGTGAAAATAAAATAGAGGATGATGTTGCATAAGTATGTCCTCATGAGTCTTTGAAACATCCTCATACTGTAAGACTGGAAAAGCCTTCAGAGGCCATTGGATTCATCCTAGGCAGGATGATAACTCAATTATGCAAAAAATATTGTTGCCTCTCTTATATAAGAATCTTCAGTGAAAAAACTTGGAAAATTGTTTAAGTGAGAAGTTTTTAAAACACTACAAAACAAGATAAAAATCACAGAATGACGGCTGTTGTATGTTTATATATCATTAAGCCGTTGAAAGTAATGGGTCTTTTTAACTAAAATTGTTCACTCCAGAAATTATTTTCTTATTAAAACCCTTCCTGTGACCAAGAGTATATTTATTTTCCAAACAGTCACTGCAAATCTTCTTCTTTAAGCCTATTTCCTGCTCTTGTCACATTATTCATGAATTATATTAATAAAATGCTTATCACAAATTCTATCAGGTATTTGTGTATATACTTACATGCTGTTGCTATTATTATTATATGAATTTTTTAAAATTCACAGAGACAATGGCTAAATCTAGCCTAATCTTTTTCTCCAAATTAAGTAGTCAATTACCTCTTGATCAGTCATTCAATATTGAGCCACAACTATTAGATCACTGGAAATGATCAACTTTATTGTCATAAACAGTTGATAGCAACAATTGCTTATGGATTAAACTAAGATATCCCATATAACATCAGGCGTTACATGTAGTACACAGAAAATAAGTGTATGTTATCTTAATTTGAATTTCCTAGAAGCAGACGTTGGGATGAATACGTGCACATTAAGTTGCTTCAGCTGTGTCCAACTCTTTGCACCCCTATGCACTGTGGCCTGCCAGGCTCCTCTGTGCATGGGATTTTCCAGGCAAGAATACTGGAGTGGGTCACTGTGCCCTCCTCAAGGGCTCTTTCAGATCCAGGGATCAAACCTGCATCTCCTGCATTGCAGGCAGATTCTTTACTGCTGAGCAATCTGGGAAGCCCGTTACAATGAATATGTGTGTGCACTTAATTTTAAAAGAAGTGCTCCCAAGGAAGATCAAGACAGAAGCAAGACAGGGAGAGGAAAAAGCAGTGATCTGAGGCATAAGACTCACTCACAGAGAGCAGATTTACCATGGCTAGTAGGGGAATGCTAGATTATAACTGACATCTCAGAGATGTCTAAAGCCAGACAAATCTGCTGGGCTTTCAACAGCCATTGCTTAATGGCTTCAGGAAGGTAAGTGGGGGAGAGGAGGGGAGGGTAAGGGTATAAAAAGAAACACCCAGGCACTTCTGACTCTGCAATTACTGACCAAGTGGTCCCCATAGCCTGAGGGCAGTGCCTTGAAGATCTGTGGATGCTGGCCTTTGAAAGTATATCAAAAGGCTACCACCACACCACATTTGTGAATCTGAGGTGGCCTGGGCAGGGAACCAACGTCTGCCCCCTCCAGTTGATGCCTTCATGGTGCTGAGAAAATGCAACTAGCACATCTAAGGGCTGAGGTATTACGATGCAGGAATTAGTAAAATAACTATCACTGTAAATCCCACATAAGCTGAGGCTGTCAAAATTATCCACATCGGCTGGAGGGGGGCTGAAGAGACTTGCGAAAGGCTTTGAACTAACGTCAGCCTTTAAAATAACGGAAGACTTAATTGCATGGAAGAGAAGAGAGGACATTTTAAGTGGATGAAAAAGCAAAATGTTGCAGACTGGGAAGCAAACAAGGAGAGGGATTTAGGAGTGCAGAAGATTTGGGAGGAATGATGCCTGGGGAAGGGAAAGGAGGAAGCAGGATTGGGCGGGGGGTAGCCATCGACTCCTCTGGCTGTGCCCCCTGGGCAGCCTGTGTACAGGGGCTATCCCTTAGTGAGGCCACATTGAGCAGAAACGGCTGGACTCTCACTACTGCCTTACCCAGTCAGTGATGAGTCATTCTGAGAAGAGTCGTGCCCTTGGCTGCAAAGCTGAGGTAGTCTCTAGAAGGATAATTGATTTCACCTCTGCTTTCTCTTTGATTTATAAACTAGAAAGGTATGATGAAAAATAAATGTAAATAAGCATAAAAGAGCTCTTTCAGTCAGTATAAAATAAAACCTATACCGGAAAAGGATACATCACAGTGTAGTTGGCCATATTTTCTCTTTCTCAGCAGTGCATAAAACAATAATGAATCTTATATTGGATGAAATATGGTGCAGAACCTGGCAGACACATCACAGGTTCTCAATGAAAGTGAATGGACTTGATTTTTCAATTATTTGTAAAGTTGTCAATCTTAAAGGACTTAGGCATTTGTCATTACAGTAATGCTTTGCAAAATGAATACAATGGAAAGTAAAAACTAATCATTTAATTAATATCTTTTTAATGTCTTTAGAGTTTTATCATTAACTGGAAGAAGTAAATGTCATCTCTCTTTCTAACCACGCTTATTTCCAATCAGTTGTAATAGTCCTAGGAAGAGAGTTAGTTAAAATTATGACAATAACAAAACAATGAACTCACTTTTCCCCTTGTTTTAAATATCTTCTCAGCACACCAGGACAATCTTAAAGATATTTAAGTTTTCAAGAATTGAAGCTTCACTTGTATCCAAAATGCCAAACGCAACTGATTTAGGAGCAGAATTAACCAAAAGAATGAATTGTTTGACCATTTCAGCCAGAGCTCGAAAGGCAAGTATAATTTATGGTGTCTCCATGGTCAAGAGGAAAGCGGGAGAAATCGAGTGAGTTACTCAAAGACAAGACCATGAGCTTCTGTCTCCTCCAAAACTGCCTTTATCATCCCAGCTCTTTCTTAACTCCTCAGTTATTCTTTGGGGTTATAGGCCTCATTTCATTAATTCTCACTCCATTTGCAGTAATTTATATAGACTGATTACCAGGCTTCTAGCAAATGAAATTTCTGTAAAACTGAATTTCGTCATTATTCATGCATATACGAATGTTGCTAACAATTTTCCTCACCATAAGAAAGTGTTTATGAGCTGCCTCGTCACACATACTACATCAAAGTTCACATAATTTTTTTCATACTCTGATTTCAGTTTGTAAGTTGCATATTATTACGGGAAAATGTTCATCTCTGATATGGTCTTTTGTATTATTATAAAAGACCTGTTATTATTATTGTTATTATTTTCCCCCAAATGCTTATCAATGTGTCAGACAATGCATTCAGTGCCCCAGACTCAGAGCTAGCAGGCAACGTGCTGAGAAGCTGTCTTAACCTACATAGAGTGCCTTTGGGCTTCACAGGTGGTAATGAACCTGCCTGCTGATCCAGAAGACAAAAGAGATGGCAGGGGTTCCATCCCTGGGTCGGGAAGATTCCCTGGAGGAGGGCATGGTAACTCACTCCAGTATTCTTGCCTGGAGAATCCCCACGGACAGAGGAGCCTGGCGGGCTATAGCTCATGGGGTCACAAAGAGTTGGATGTGCCTGAAGCAACTTAGAATGCAGGCAATGTGCCTTTAGTTTGCTTATCTTTTTCTGACTTATGTAGAATGGCTCCTATTCCTGTGGGAATAATATTGAAGGTAATGGAAACGGTAATATACAGAAAAGTTTGGAGACACACGCCAGTGTATGGGGTGGTACTACTACCAGGGTGGCAGTAGTGAGGACCATTAGTCACTCGGTTGTGTCCGACTCTTTGTGACCCTGTGGACCAGAGCCTGCTAGACTCCTCTGTCCATGGGATTCCCCAGGCAAGAATACTGGAGTGGGTTCCTTTCTCCAAGGGATCTTCCCTACCTAAGGATCGAACCTGGGTCTCCTGCATTGCAGGCAGAGTAAGAAACCTAGCAATGATGAAGAAGAGAGAGCTGAGGGACCGAGCCACTGACCAGCCTACATAGTGAGAAAGGCAGCAACCAGTCAGAAGTCCGGACGTGAGTTTGAACAAACTCCAGGATATGGTGAAGGACAAGTGAAGTCTGGCGTGCTGAGTCCATGGGATGGCAGGGAGTTTGACATGACTAAGTGACTGAACAAGAAGGACAGATTTCAAATAAAAATGCATATAAATTAAATATATTTTAACTTCTGGAAATATATGTCACATAATCTAGCTCCATATAAATACCCATCACCAGAAGACTAAATGCAAGTTTTCATCATTTCCATCTCTAATAGATGTGTGTATGTAAGTGAATATGTATATTTGCTTATATTCACTTGCAAGAAAATATATTTCTATTCCCTCTTTGTTACTGGAAGACTTTGAACAAATAAATACAGAAAATCTAATCACAGAAATTCAGAATTGGGGAAAATCAACATTCCCTTCACCTGTGTCATTTGGGAAACTGAAATTCATCAGGTTAAAGAAACCCGCCAAGACCTGGCAGTTAGTGGATGGCAAAACCAGCGTCAGAAACCCTTTTCTGAACAAACAGTTCAGTGTTCTCTCCACTGGCCGGCTCCTGGTCTTATCCTCCCATTGCTTATTCATTTGATCAACAGTCGAGCTTGACTTTAAGAATTAAGATTCTATTAGTTGGGATAACATAATATTAAAGTGATAAATCTTTTTCCCCTGAAGTCAATGAAAACAGCCTCCATATATTTCGCTTTTCCTAAAGTTTCCCTTCCACATCAACCAGAACTGTGAAAATACTCAGAAGACTGGAAGATTATTTCTTATCCCTGAAGCACCTAATATTTCCAGGTGTTTTCACTACATGGGAGGAAAAAAAAATGCTCTTGGTTTTGCTCTGATGTCTGGAAAAGATGTTAACTAGATACCTTTTTATTCCACAGCTCTGGCCCAGATGAAAAGTTCTTTTTCTTGGAAATTGAAGCTTATTTTTATTGCTGCCCGGGAATACTGAAGCTTCCTGAAAGCTTCAGAGTACCTTTAACTTTTTGGAAACCCGGATGCCTCCTTTCTGCTGAAAAAATTACCCGAGTGGATTTTGAGTGAAATTGAGATTTAAAAAAAAAACAAACACACACTAAACTTCAAAGCTGAGGCTTAGTGATTGAACGATTAGTGTGGCTCATATATATGGACAGATGAGTAAGAGCTGTTGAT
>SJYF01000464.1:9057706-9069616 GCA_006410515.1 Procapra przewalskii | reverse complement strand
CCCCCCCCCACTGATTGTAGAACTGGGATGGATGGCTTTAGGAATGGACATGGGAGGAGATTCCAGGTCACAGGCTTTAGAACCTGGAGTTCTTGAGCTGACTCTTAACTCTGCCTTGTGTGAACTGTGTCAGGATGTGAAAGCTGCTAAACCTGTCCAATAACTTTCTTGGCTGTGACCTGAAGAATAGAACAGCTTAATAGAGAGCACTACTTACTCAGCATAAACTGTGTGCCCAGGCGCTGTGCTAGGTACCCTATATATTGCTCATGGGATTCTCAGTTCAGCTTTGTGAGGATTCCACTGTTGTGTTCTGACAATAGCAATAACTATTAATCTGCCTTACAGGAATTTGAGAGGGTAATCAATGAGGTTAGAGACATTAAACAAGCAAAAATAATATTCCAAAGTAGGAATAAAATTCTGTTTCTTTTGAGACATAAACTATATACAGCTTTGCAAGATAGTTTCTGCCTCCCCCCCCCACCCCGCCGCTGACAACTCCCACCCATTAAATTTTTATGGACCCCCTCCTCATCTGTTTGCACATGGCATACAGGGGATGTAAATAGGTGGCACTAGAAGTCAAACCTGCCTGTCAATGCAGGAGACATAAGAGATGCAGGTTCAGTCCCTGGGTTGGGGAGATCCCCTGGAATAGGGCATGGTAACCCACTCCACTATTCTTGCCTGGAGAATCCCATGGACAGAGGAGCCTGGTGGGCTACAGGCCATAGTCTCGCAGAGAGCTGGACATGATTGAAGCAACTTAACACAGCAATATATTTTAGTTTCCCATCTATGCTTTGAAAAACCAGATAATATAGATGAATATATATGGAATTCAAGGTTAAAAATATTGGCCATATAGAATCTTGTCTGTCTTGAACTGGCTGTGTGACACCTAATAGGTTATTTCACTTCTTCTGAGTCTATTTCATTGGAAGAGTGAGAATCATCTCTCTTATGGAGCTTAAATGAGACAATGGAAGATGACCCATTGCAGGGATTGACAAAAATTGGATCACATTTAAATGAAATGTCACGGTTGAATGAGAGTTTACAGAATAATTCTTTATAAATGCAAGTCAACACCATCAAATCTAATAACAGAGTGATTCGTGTCTGAAAAGTGTGAATGTAAGTAATGTTAGAGTAAGATTCCTTCTGAAGGAAGAGATTTGGTAAACTTGTATTCTCTTTTTCACCAGAGGAAAAAGCCTAAATATACTGCCAGAGATGAGGTCGCTGACATCAAAGGACACCTGAGTACTGATGCATGCTGATAAAATAGCATTCAGTTTGTCTGACTCACTGGTGAAAAAACGGAAACCATTGAGAGGTGGATTAAAGGTCTCGGTGTGAGGATTGCTAGCTTTCAGAATAAGTGAGAAACAAAATGCTCTTCATCTTGGACTTTGTTTCAAGAGCTTACTTGCAGTGATGGAAACATTCAATAAGGGCAAACAGAACTTTGTGATGGACTGAAAGTTTGTGTGCTCCCCCCCATCATATGTTGAAGTCCTCCCTGCCTCTCATATGATGTGTATTAGGAAGTAGGACCTTTGGGAACTGATTTGATTTTTTCCAGTAGTCATGTACCGATGGGACCGTTAGACCATAAAGAAGGCAGAGTGCCAAAGAACTGATGTTTTCTAATTATGGTGCCGGAGGAGACTCTTGAAAGTCCCTTGGACAGCAAGGAAATCAAACCAGTCAATCCTAAAGGAAATCAACCCTGAATATTCATTGAAAGGACTGATGCTGAAGCTGAAACTCCAACATTTTGGCCACCTGATGCAAAGAGCCGAGTGATGGGAAAAGACTCTGATGCTGGGAAAGATTGCAGGCAGGAGAGGGGAACAATGGAGGGTGAGATGGTTGGATGGCATCACCGACTTAATGAACATGAATTTGAGCAAACGCTGGGAGATAGTGAAGGACAGAGAGAGGAGCCTGTCATGCCACAGTCCATGGTGTTGCAAAGAGTCGGACACGACTTAGCATCTGAACAACAACGACGTGGGTTTCGATGAGGTCATGGCAAGTTCCCCCATGATAGGATCAGTGCTCTTGTCCTTCTCCACCATGCGAGAATGTAGTGAGAAGGCAGCAGTTTGCAAGCCAGGAAGAGGACCCTCCCTAAGAACCGAATATCCCAGCACCCTGATCTTGGACTCCCCAGCCTCCAGAACTGTGAGAAATCAGTGTCGTTTGAGCCTCCTGGTATATGGTGTTGTGTTATAGCCACCTGCGCTAAATCCCTCTTAATGGGCAGCTATTACTTAAGCACAGGGTTCCCTTAAGCAAAAACAAATATTCCAACCCTGAAACCAGTGAAACCAAGACTGGTTACAATAATGTGAACACAGTGTGAGAAGCCTTGAATTCTGCCTGGGATTGCCGCTCAGGAGGCACCCTGTGAGCAGGGCCTGGAGGAAGGAGAGGGATTTGTATCCTTGGGGTATGATAGCATCAGAGAGGTGAGACATTCATCGCAAATGAGCGCAGAGAAGAGGCTGAACTGCCAATCAGTGTGTTGACAAAATATGCCAAGTCTGACAGATGGAGGCCAAGTCAAAAGCGGCAGCCTTGGGTCTTTTCATCTTCTTGCTTCAGAGTTTAGTCTGACAGATTTGCAGAGAGAGGGAGCAGAGTTTCTTGGTCATTAGAGAAATCATCACTGAAGGATGCACTTTTCTGTTGATGAGTTAGGAGCCCCTTAGTATTCCCAGCATCAGAGTTGCCCCAAAGCCAGAGACATTTACTGACATTTAGTAGAGACCTCTCAGATTTCTTCTTCACGCTGGCTCCCATGTTAATAAGTGGTATACTGGAGTGTTGCACACCTGAGATCTCTCTGCTTCTGGGCAAACCATTTGCCTGAAAATTCTATAAAGTGAGTTTTTGAAGGTCTGATGACTTTTCTACTCTTTCAAATGCTTCTGTACCTCCAGCTTCTCATTCTGGAAATCACGGTGAGTTAAGTGTGTCTGAATTTTGTCATTAAGGAAATGGCCTGGTTCTCTGTCTCTGATGAAAGATGGAGGAATGAAGTGTGTGGGGCTCCTTTTCAGCAGTTTTCTTCTCTCTCAGGTCAGCAGATGGCAGAGCTGGTTGGGGCCTCTTCTGACCACCCTCTTAAATCATCTTCGCGTCCCTGTCACGGCAACCATTTGTCTTATAAAGCTCACAGCTTCCAAATTAACCCACTTTGGGGATTTCTCATCAAGAAAAGGCTTATACAAACAGGGATAAGCTGTGCAGTTGAATTTCGTTTGTTACTCTTGGAAGGGCTTGTGAGATCAGGTGGCAGAGGGTTCATGTCTCCAGACAGATTCTGACAACTTTTTCTCCATCATCTGTGCGGCCGTTTTCTTCTGCCGCATGTCCCTTTGAGGGTTTTAAATATTTCTATTGGTTTTCAGCTGAATTAGAGGATGGCGAAGTCTTGAGTCCCCTGGATGAACGTTTCCTTACGCGAGAATCTGGATTGTGAACAGCATCTTCTTTGTCAAGTTCAACGGCTTCAGATACTGAGCCGTATTTGTGGTCATGCTCGACTGTTATTCAGTTAGGAGGTGATTTTGCTATTTTGGGAGATGAGGGAAATGGAAATAAATGGGGTTGCTTTTTGAGTCCAGAAATCCATTTGGCTCAATGGAGCTGACACATTTTATTGCAGTTTTTAGGGCCTCTTTCTAATTTGCAGAGGATACCGATTCCCTGCTTAGATTTCCTAAGGCCATGTCTGTTTGTCAGAAAGGAGACTGGGGTAGCCAGAATTTCCTCCACAGATCTCTTTATTCTGCTTTCTTTTCTCTGGTCCCTCCTTTCTTTGCCTTTCTTTCCCCAGAATCCCTTAGAGCTTGATGAGTTTTTCCTTTCCTTCCCCTTTGGTGCTCCTGGGAAATCCATTGTGTAAAGCACCCGGATTTAATTCAGCAGCCCCAGAGGGTGATAGGTTCAAATGTAGCCAGCAAAGGAATTTGGAAAATCTCTTCAAAGAGCCTGGCTTTTGAGTGTATTGTCTTGTGGTACAATCCTCTTTTGAATTTCAGAAGCCTAATGTTAATTCTTTCGTTCTCATTGCGTTGCTTTTCTAAAAATTCTTAAATTCCCCACTCCCCTTCATTCTCCAAAGTCAAATGGGGATGGGTCAAGCTGCCTAGGGTATAAATGCATGGAACAGCATTATTTAACAATGATCTCTCTAGGTAGGCGTTTGTTAGGAGGGAACCCCAAGGTTTCCGAGATTACTTAGCGCATAGTAGATGCACAAATAAGTAAATAAATAAGTAGGTGAATGGGGGGCAGGGAGATGGAAATGATTTTGTTGAATGAGCAGATTTCATGTCATCCTAAACATCTTCAAAATTTGGCTCCTTGGAGGTGCCATTTAGAGCTAAGAAAGCCTCTTGTTCAATCCTTTAGTCGTGTCCGACTCTTCTCAACCCCATGGGCTGTAGCCTACCAGGGTCCTCTGTCCATGGCATTCTCCAGGCAAGAATACTGGGGTGGGTTGCCATTTCCTTCTCCAGGGGATCTTCCCGACCCAGGGATCGAACCCACATCTCCTGCATTGGCAGGTGGATTCTTTACTGCTGAGCCACCAGGAAAGCCGAGAAAACCTCTAGTAGTTCGTAAGTAAGAGGCTGTTTTAATTTTCTGGCTTCCTTCCTTAGCAAAAACGGCACTCTTGCCTTTTGACCTTTTACCCTCCCTCCCCATGAAGGACTGGGAGGATACTGAAAGATGACCATCCTGATATAGGCTTTCTTTAACGAGACAGCAAGTTTCACTGACTTTTTGAAAAACAAACACAGCAACATGAGGCTGCAATATTTCCCATTAAATCACTTTAATATGCCCGATGTCCTGTCCTCTTTATTATGATTCTCAGTGTTGCAGTAAATTGTGTCCTGAATGTCCTTCATTGAAATGTACATTCCGCATTCGGGTATAGGGACCAGAGTGACTCCTTTCTGTGGGTGTGAAATGACATCTGCGTTCTGGACAGGCTTCAACCACCTGACAACTGTTCTCCTGAGTGATCTGTGAGCTGGGCCTTCGTCACCTGTTCAGTCTGCCAATATATTTTCCACATCTGTCCTCCCAGTCGCCCCGAGATTTATTTTGCTTGCCTGACGGCAAAATGTCCTTGCACCTGAGGGACCGAGGCTGGGGAAACATCGATCTCTTGTTTCTTTGACATGAGTCCATTAGCTTCATCTGTCTTGAGGACAAACCCGGCTAAGAGCCTATCTGATTTTTCTTCTTTGGGGACCTTTCAGAGTTTCAAGGTTACAGAGAAATTGGCTTTGAGCAAAGCCTGTTGCCATCTGTTGCTGGTTTCTAACCTCAGAGCCATTTAAGAGATGTGCCACATTAGATTCACAGGCATTTTAACTAATTATATGTCCTCGTACTTAACCCAAGAGCAGATATTAAGGTTTGTTCTATCTGTGCCATTTATCTAAATATCCCACGATTCAGCCTGTTTTTGGCTTTTTTGACATAGTGTTTATCTGTGATAAGATGTCATCTTCAGCGGCAGCGTGTGTATTCTGGATAGTCATAAAATAAAAA
The DNA here is from genome assembly GCA_006410515.1 of Procapra przewalskii. Taxonomy (NCBI): domain Eukaryota; kingdom Metazoa; phylum Chordata; class Mammalia; order Artiodactyla; family Bovidae; genus Procapra; species Procapra przewalskii. The sequence continues at coordinate 9,064,027 of SJYF01000464.1, read as the reverse complement.
TGCATGTGAATGGAGAGCCAAAAAGCAAGCAGGGGATTTGGAGATTCCTGTTTTGTTTTAATTGAGAAAACTGAAACCCAGAGAGCTTATGTGGCTTCCTGTCAAAATCTCAAAATTAGCTCATGTTTCAGGTGAAATTTCCCTTTGGGTTTTAAACACATGCTAGCACTGAACTTTGGTGACTGTTTGCTTATTATTCCTCAGTGTTCTTAGATTTCTTAACTAAGAAATAACTATTTTTTAAGGTATAAATATTATTTTCTAGTAAAAATTTGAAAGGGGCTAAAAAGTAGAAACTTCGGTCAGAATATGCAACTATACAGCTTTTTCTGTCTATGCTGCTGCTGCCGCTAAGTCGCTTCAGTCGTGTCCGACTCTGTGCGACCCCATAGAGGGCAGCCCACCAGGCTCCGCTGTCCCTGGGATTCTCCAGGCAAGAACACTGGAGTGGGTGGCCATTTCCTTCTCCAGTGCATGAAAGTGAAAAGTGAAAGGGAAGTTGCTCAGTCGTGTACGACTCTTAGCGACCCCAAGGACTGCAGCCCACCAGGCTCCTCCATCCATGGGATTTTCCAGGCAGGAGCACTGGAGTGGCTGCCATTGCCTTCTCCACTTTCTCTCTCTGTATACACGTATATATGGGCTTGCCTGGTGGTTCAGCTGGTAAAGAATCTGCCTGCAATGCAGGAGACCTGGGTTCAGTCCCTGGGTTGGGACGATGCCCTGGAGGAGGGCATGGCAACCCACTCCAATATTCTGGCCCGGGGAGTCCCATGAACAGAGGAGCCTGGCGGGTTGCAGTCCATGGGGTCGCAAAGAGTCAGACACAGTTGATCGACTATGCACAGCACATATATACACACACACGCTTCTATACAAATAAATATATTAATATTCTATGCTAGGTTTTCTTTCATTATATTGTATATGCCTCATATTCACTTCCTCACGTACAGAGTTCTAATCGTAGAGCTTTTTTAAGGAAACGTGTGCTAAGGAAATAAGGAGAGGAAGGAATATGCTATATGCATGAAGATGCATTATGCACTGATGCCTCTAAAAGCAAAAAGTCATCGGCAGATTGTTTATCCAACAGTAGAAGATGTGTTATAGCACAGTAGATTAACGTGACAGTTTGCAGTCATGGGAATGATAAGTAGGAAGATTTCGTTTGTGGACATGGGTTGTAAAATCAGATCTGAAAAACCATGACTGCCATTGTCATGTCTCCTCTACTATCAATTGTGGGAAAGGTATGTACGCATACAGACAAATATGAAAAATTCTGTGAAAAGCTAACTGGTGTTGGTGTGATTGCCACTGCTTTCTTTTTTCTTTGCTTTAAAATTCTTCTGTAGTTTCATGTTGGTTCATACAGCGTGATTACAATCATATGGTCCGTTATGTCAGGAAACGGAAACAGACTAGGTGAAAAGGATGGCAGTGATAGTGACAAGTACTGAACGTCGTGTGTAAATATGACAGATATTTCCAGTTGGCCAGGGAGGGCTTTGAATCCTCAGTTGGACCATATGAAAGGTGCTGGTTATTTCCAATTCCCAATCCTATATTCCCCATAAATTAATAATTTAGAAAGACAATTGGCTTCAAAAGGCTCCAAAATATGTAAGTAGCAGGAATGAAGACTGGGCCCCAAATCCCTGGTGTCCATTCTTTAGAAATGTGTGATACTGAAGTGGTGAGGATATTAGGGACTGAGCTTGCTCTTGGCATAACCTCGAAGTAGCCCACCTTTGTTTCCGGCTGCCACAAGGATGGTGCCCCATCTCTCTCCCAGCAGACGTGAGCGTGGATCCCTCTTCCCCAGGCTTGATTTTCTTTTCCCATCCCAGAGTCTCTTGTCCACCTGCCATCCTCTCAAGGAGGCTCAGGACTTAGTCTGGTTTTGGAGTGCTGCTCCCTCCACGGTGCTGTGTATAGGGGTCTTCTGGGAGCAGAAAGAAGTAACTAACAGAGGGAAAATTGTTTTTTTGAGCTAATAGTTTTTGGTACTACTCAAACCATACTGTAGGAGGGGCCTGCCTTACGCTGGGTGAGTCCAAGTTAGGGAGACAGAAGAGGATTGAAAAGATCTTGACTCGGAGCTGCTGGGGAGATGTATGGGGTGTCCCAGCATCTGTCTGGGACATTCCCCAGTGGCTCAGAGGTAAAGAATCAACCTTCGTTGCAGGAGCCACAGGAGACTCAGGTTCGATCCTTGTGTCGGGAAGATCCTCTGGAAAAGGGCATGACAACCCACACCAGTGTTCTTGCCTGGAGAATCCCATGGACAGAGGAGTCTGGTAGGCTACGATCCTTGGGGTCACAAAGACTCAGACATGAGTAAGGCAACTTAACATGTTAGCACGTCTGGGAGATAATTAGGAAGAAGATTTTCTATTTAAGGTAGGGGCTGGTGGTGGTGTAAACTTACATGGTTCACGTAACCAGCATGGTTTATCTTGAGACAAGGATTCTAGTAAAAGGATTTGTTGAGCTAAAAGTTAATATCTTATAGCTTACAGTGTGTATTTCGTAATTTGTTGTTGGTTAGTCTGACTCTTTGCCACCCTATGGACTGCTGCACCCAGGCTTCTCTGTCCTTCACTATCTCTTGGAGTTTGCTCAAATTCACGTCCACTGAGTCGGTGATGCCATCCAACCATCTCATCCTCTGCTGTCTCCTTCTCCTCCTGTCCTCAATCTTTCCCGCATCTGGGTCTTTTCCAATCGCCAAAGTATTGGAACTTCAGCATTAGTCTTTCCAATGAATATTCAGGGTTGTTTTCCCTTATGATTGACTAGTTTGATTTCCTTGCAGTCCAAGGAAATCTCAAGAGTCTTCTCCAACACCGCAGTTCCAAAGCATCAATTCTTTGGTGTTCAGCCTTCTTTATGGTACAACTCTCACATCCCTACATGACCACTGGAAAAACCATAGGTTTGACTATACAGACCTTTGTCAGCAAAGTGAAATCTCTCTTTTTAATATGCTGTCTAGGTTTGTCATATCTTTTCTTCCAAGGAGCAAGCATCTTTTGATTTCATGGCTACAGTTACTATCCACAGTGATTTTGGAGCCCAAGGAAATAAAGTCTGTCACTGTTCCCATTGTTTCCCCATCTATTTGCCATGACTTGATGGGACCAGATGCCATGATCTTTGTTTTTTGATTGTTGAGTTTTAAACCAGCTTTTTCACTCTCCTCTTTCACTTTCATCTAGAGGCTCTTTAGTCGCTTTTCACTTTCTGCCATTAAGAAAGGATGGAGTATTTTCAAAAGTTTTATTTTCTTATGCTGATTTTCTTAATACTCTTTAATTTCCCCACCAGCCTGTTCCCACAACTTGTTTACATGCAGATACCCTTCCCTTCAATCTATATTTCCCATCTGTATTACTCCAGGGTCACTATTTTTTCATAGACTATTTCTACTTGAATGATTTACTGATAGCTGAAAATTAACGTATCGAAGCCAAGGTTCCAAGTCGTTTTCTGTTGCAAGACAACAGATAGTACTCAGTATCGAATTTCTCACTGTAATCAAATTCCACTTACTCCAAAGGTAGATAAGTTCCCAGGGAGGCCAGGGGCCAGCACGGATCAAGTCCAAGGCTGGAAACCAGGAAACGAAGGCTGAGCTACCTTCTGTCTGCGCACAGCTCTGTGATCATATAAATCATTTAACTTCTCCCACTTCACACCGTGGGGTGGCTTGGTCTGCAGAGCTTCTTCAGGCTTAAAAAATTCTGGTTCTCTTCCCTGATTTTAATATTTAATGATATGCATAGTTGTCCTTTTGCTGCATGAGAATTAGGCGTGAATGATAAATGGCTCACAATGAATGGCTCTAATTAGGTATAACCTAGAGAAAACACACCCATTTTTAAGTCTTTCCTCTTCTCATTTTATTGGGTTTTCCAGGATCAGTAGTTAGTATCAGTGACATTTGATCTTCCCTGGGTACCCTGCGTCCTTTCATTATTGCCATCCTCGAGCTCTTCTCTCTGTTGGTTTCATCATAGTGGCTGTGGACACATACGTTAAAGACTATTACAGTGTGTCCTTAGTCACTCAGTCAGGTCCAACTCTTTTTGACCTCATGGACTGTAGCCCATTAGTCTCCTCTGTCCATGGAATTTTTTTGGCAAGAATTCTGGAGTGGGTTGCCATTTCCTTCTCCCAGAGAGCTTCCTGATGGAACCCAGGTCTCCTGCATTACAGGCAGGTTCTTTACCACCAGTGCCTCCTGGGGAGCCCAAAGGCTATTAAGCTGGATATTATTTCCCAAATCACTAGTTGCTCCCCATTGCAATTCTATGGTACCGTGTTTCTTTCCTCTGCCATTCCCTCTCATCCAGGTAAGGTCCTTTGTTGGCAGCTTCTTGCCTATCCTGAACAAAGGTTAAAAACCTAGAGATGAGCATGGAGGAATAAAGAAACAGGGTCTATACTATGAGAGTTAACAGTCTAGGGAGCTGAATTATTGAGCTGCTCGATCACCTTGGGTAGGGTCTGGAGAACCAGGGCAGCTGAAGGAACATGGCAGAGGGCAACACCCACCATGGCAAAGGCCCTGGGGCCCACCTTCCCAGATGGTGGGGGTCTGACATGGTGAGAAGAAAGAGGGTGACTTGGCATTACGGGATGCAGGGAGCTAGAATGGAGGCTGTCTGATAAAGTGGTCTTCTAGGCTCCAAAAGTTAACTTTACCTGATAAACATCATATTCATTGTTATAACTAATATTAATTGGCCACTGTGAATGGGTTTCCTTAGTGGCTCAGATGGTTAAGGATCTGCCTGAGGTGCAGAAGACCTGGGTTCAATTCCTGGGTAAGGAAGATCCCCTGGAGAGAAAATGGGCAACCCAATCCAATATTCCTGCCTGGAGAATGCCCATGGACAAAGGAACCTGGCAGGCTACAGTCCATTGGGTCACAAAGAGTCAGACACAGCTGAGTGACTAACCCTGCATGAATGTGAAAGGCACTATGATAAGTACTATAAGAGGGTCATTTTATTCCTCGCAATATCCTTTTTAGGTACAGGGGTTTTAAAATTTATTTATTTATTTATCTTTATTATTATTATGTTTGATATGGACCATTGATAAGTCTTTATTGAATTTATTACAGTGTCATTTCTATTTTATCTTTTGGGCTTTTGGCTACAAGGCATGTGGAAGCTTAGTTCCCAGACCAGGGATGGAACCCACACCCCTGCATTGGATAAATCATGGGTCAGGAGTGTAAAGCATAGCAATTTGGGGAAGCTTGGCTTCAGTCACATGGGTAGCAGTTGCTGGAGCCAGCTTCTGGAATGTCTGTTTAAGGCACGAGGAGAAGACATTTGCTTTCCCCTTCTGCTTATCTGACATGACATCCCCAAAGCATGTGACTGCCGTATCTGTTTTTTCCTGTTGAGATAGACCCAGACACTTAAGCCAGGAAGGCGTCAAGACTCTGGAAATTCTATGTCATTGAGCAAGCTAGTCATAAAGTGAAGCTGGAAAGGAAAGAAAAACTTTGATTCCCTTCGGTATCTCCTAATTGAAATTGGCCACATGGAGTCCTAAGCAAAGATGCTCTTGACCCAAGCAGCCTGGTACTTCTCTTCCTGAGCTGAAGGCACATCGCGTCCCTAGCCTCGTGTGGCCCCATCGCACCTCTTAAGGGCTGCTCCTTTGGACGACAGCCAAGTGGTCTCTAGAGAAATTATCCGGAAATTGATTCTGATGCTAAGGAGTCCTTGAGAGAAATAGCATCTGTCTCTTGTTTCAGAGTAATTCAGCTGATAGATATTTTCTTTTTAGGCAGGTACAAAATTCCACGCTGCTCAAAGATGAGTGTTCCTTATGTAGGATTTAATACTTGGACGGTTCCAGTAGAGGTGGGGGAGATTTTGATGCCAATCTCTGATTGGAATGTTTTTCCAATACTAGCATGTGGTTCTGTGGTGGGATTTCAGTCGTTTTCCACTCAGTCATATGATTTGGTGCTTCTGGTATTTACGTTCTCATTTAGTATAGATGACCCATCACTGAACATTTTTGTCATGCTTTTCTTCCTTTTAATTTAATAGCCAAAAAAAAAAGAAGAGTTCTCTGTGTGAGACCTCATATGACTTCCACTGGGAGCTGTCTCCACTTTCAGCTTCCATTTCCTTTTAAATTCCACTGGCTGGCTTTAGTTCCCACATGTGCAGCTGGGAAGGCTCTTGTGTGAAGCCTGGTCATCATATTTCCTTTGCAGATCTGAGTGCATTTTTTTTTTAACTTCTCAAATATGACACAAAATCAAGACTGTTGAAATAACCTGTA
>SJYF01000464.1:9019403-9029510 GCA_006410515.1 Procapra przewalskii | reverse complement strand
TTATGTTCCTCTGGTTTAAGGATTATTTTGCATTTTCTCTAGAGAAAGATAATTTAAAAATAGAGCTAACTTTATCTTGCACTTTTCAAAATAGTTTTATGTTTTTTTCTTTTTCTTTTTTTTAATTTTATTTTTACTTTATTCTATGTTATAATACTGTATTGATTTTGCCAGACACTGACATGAATCAGCCACAGGTGTACACGAGCTCCCAATCCTGAAACCCCCTCCCACCTCCCACCCCATATCATCTCTTAAAGCAGCATTATGAATTCAGTTTTAATCTGTGCTTTTGAAGTGATATTTCTCGATGCATGCTTTTTCTGAAGCCTCGTCTGTTCCAATGGTTCCTGTCTGTCCATAAGATAAACGGAAAGGTGAAAGTTGCTCAGTCTTACTTGACTCTTTGCGACCCCATGGACTATACAGTCGATGGAATTCTCTAGGCCAGAATACTGGAGTGGGTAGCCTTTCGCTTCTCCATGGGATCTTGCGAACACAGGGATTGAACCCAGGTCTCCTGCATTACAGGTGGATTCTTTAACTGGCTGAGCCCCCAGGGAAGCCCTCTCCGCACAATAATGGTGATTAAAAAACATCACAGTCCTTAGGCTTAGATTACCACATCTCCTTGAAAGGTGCTTGAGAAATGATCAGAGGGTAAAATTTAGCCTGGAAGTTCAGGTAGAATGAGTTACGGCGCAACCACGCAGTAGCAGCCCTCGAGCCGCTCAGCCCGGTGAGTCGCTGGCTTGTGTTTGCTGCCACTTTTGCTCAAGGAAACCCAGACTGTTGCAAGTGATAATTAACTGCATTTTAAACCATTGTTTATCTCTAGCTCAGAATATGTGTCAGCAAAAGAAAAGATAAAAAAGATTGATAGCAACTGTGTATTGCCCAAGCCCACAAATTATTAAAATTCTCTTATGTTTTATATTCCCTGTGGAAGACTTTGAATTAAAAATGAAGGGCAATCTTATTAGTGAGACAGATTTTGCTTAGGCGAGTCTGCTCATTGTCCCACCATTTCTAAGTTCCTCTTATTTAGAAATGAAAATACCTGGAAATGTTTTCATTAATATAGCCAAGCAGTTTTACATAAAGCAATTGGTTCCTGCCTTTCCTGAATCATGAGTTCAGTTCTGAAATTCAGTATGCTTTGATGCTGCTCCAGATGTATGTATTTACCATTTGGAAAAGAAAGTGTGTCCCTCTCTAGACTCCGTGAAGTCAAATGGGCATGAAATGAACTTTGGCTCCAAAGCTTCTGCTGACATTTATTTGCAAAGGTTTCTGTGGCCAATATTCCTGCTGCCGAGGTGACATTAAACCTGGCTGGTCACCAGGGAGAAGTGTGGCTTTTCTCTTCACTCATTCTGGGTGTGAGAAAAAAGGAAATACTTCAGGATATGCCAACCTTGATTTTGATTTGGCCTTTTCTGCCCCAAGCAATCCTTGATATTTACATTTCAGCAAAAGACCAAAAAAAAATAAAAATAAAATAAAAAACCGAATTCCCAGCACAGAGAGACAATAATCAGGGGGAGAGCTTACCATTGCCTGGCTTTTTCTTAAAATGTATGTTAAGTCCCTCTTCCTAAAGCCTCTGATGGTACCTAGATGCCTTGTGTGCTGGAGCTGTTGCTGTTGATCATTTTTATCCCTGGATTTGGGGTATCTTTAACATAAAATGTAAACATTTATCTTAGAATTCTGGTTCCCAATCTTGGCTGGGAATGCGTTTTAATTCCTAATGCTCAGGCTGCGTCACAGACCAGCTGATCATCATGTCTGTGGTTGGAACCAGGCATCCAGTTTTTTGAACCTCCTGGGTGCCTACAGTATGGAGCCAAGTTCAAGAGTCACTGTCTCAGAAACCCAAATCCCCAAGTGATGTCATCCATCTTGACATGTGTAGACAATGAGGACCCTAGGCTACAGGTCTCGATGTTCTGTAAATGCAAGGTGTTTTCTTATAACCTGATTTAATTTTAATAACAAGTTGCTCTCTCCAACCCGTGTAATTCGGCTACTGTGGGGGAGAGTTGATCTTCGCTAATTTAGGTTTCTTTCTTTCCCTAGGATTGCAAGTGAGTTTCAAGGGAATTGAAACTTGCTGGAGAGGGTGCTGGTCCAGGCTGCTTCTTAACCCCTTTGCGCTGGCCTTAGCCAAAAGGACACCAGTGCATCTGTCTGTGATGGGACTGTGGTCCACCGGGTCTCCCCAGCACTGCCCCTTGGCCTTGCTCCGTCCCACGTGAAGGGCTCTCTCTTTCTCCCATGCCAGGTGGTGTGTGAGGCATTGAGGTGAACTGGCCGAGTCTGCCCTGCAGCAACATCCAGCGTTTTCTCTCCCGCATCTTCTCCACACTTGGAAGGTGGCTCCCACGAGGCTTGCTGTTTCAGACAGAATGAGAGAGAGATTGAATGACAGTGTTAAGAAAGGAAGCAGAATTAAGCTGGAGCTTCTGGTCAGCAAAACCAGAGTCCCCTCTTCTTCTTTAGACAAAGGCTGTGCATTCCTTTTTAGTTTAGAAGAAACCATGAAAGGATGCCTCTTGTCTTGAAGCAGTTTTTTCTCATGGAATTGTTTGATTAAAAATTATCATTGAAAAGTATTTACTATCCAAGTTCCACTCCACATTTTTTGCTAGACACATCTGATTTGTCTCTGGTTCCTCAGGTACTTTTGTCATTTGTCTACACGGTATGAATCACCGTTAAAATTGTAGCAACTGGTGCCGCCTCCGCTGGATCAGGGCAGTGCTTCCTCTCTTGTCCTTTAGAAATTCTCCCTAATTATTGATGTGGATGAATTACTTTATTTTAGAGAATGTTTGAAGCTGATTTATTGGCAGATTCTTAATTAGTATCTTTGCTGAGTACACCTCAGCTTGTCTAACTCAGTTCTGCATAACCCCTGGGCCTTCAGAAAATACGATTCCCCCTTACAAAGTCCAAGTTAAATATGCATAGCATTTAGGTTTCTATTGTTGTAACCGCAATGTCCACTAGTCATGTGCCTGTTAGGTACCAGACACCGTGTTCCTGCCTCATAAAGATTGTCTTGTTTAGTCTGACAGTCTCCATTTTACTGTCAGGTGAGGAAACTGCTCAAAACACTTGTCCAGGTTTACTCAGTGTGCTAATCACAGTTAGGACCTGCTTCACACTCTTAACTATCAGACTTAGACATACAAATTAAGGTAGTTCTTAATGTTTGAAATGTTATTGTACACATATGTATGTGTGTGTGTGTGTGCGCGCGTGTGTGGGTGCTCAGTCGTGTCCAACTCTTTGTGACCCCATGGACTGCAGCACAGCAGTTTTCTCTGTCTTTCACTGTTTCCCAGAGTTTGTTCAAATTCATGTCCACTGAGTTGGTGATGTCATCCAACCATCTCGTCCTCTGTCACCACCTTCTCCTCCTGCCTTCGATCTTTCCCAGTATCAGGGTCTTTTCCAACGAGTCAGCTCTTTGCATCAGGTTCTAAAGATTCAATATGTTCAAATTCACAGTGGAATTTCAAGAGAAGCTTGGGAATGTTTTGGAAATAAACCCTTTGAAGGCAGTGTGATCGGTACTGTTGAGACTTCCACAGAAAGTGTCTTGAAACCTGTGTCTGAAATGGGGGACTGTGCTTAGGGGGCCTTGGTCTAACCCTGAGCTGCCTGATGGAACAGGACGCTTGGTGGAGCCTTCTGAGCCTTCTTTCTCTGCGCTGACCAGCCTGGCGCCTCTTTTCTTTCCTGTTGGTTGCTCTGCGTATGGACTCTTAGTTCCCCAGCCTCTGCTGCAGGAGGATGGAACCCACGTCTCCTGCAGTGGAACCTTGGAGTCTTAACTATTGGGCCACCAGGAAAGTCCCATCTTTTCTTCTTCTCTTCTATTCTTTTTTCTTATCGTTTTTCTTCCTTTTCCTCTTTTTGTTGAATAAAGCAAATAAATATAAGCTTTGGCATCAGACAAAGTTTAATTCCTAATAATAATAATCTGAGTAAATAACTGAGTTTTTACTTTCTAAATGCAAGTAAATAGTAGCACCTTCTTGTATGGTTGCTTTTAGGATTAATGGGATGATCCTGCAGAGTTATGCTATACATCATCTGTTCATGGTGATTTGATTGTGGTGATGGTCCTACTTTCCCAGTGGTGCAATGGTAAAGAATCCACCTGCAATGCAGGAGACACAGGGGATGCAGGTTCAGCCCCCGGGTTGGCAAGATCCCCTGGAGAAGAGAATGGCAACCTACTCTAGTATTCTTGCCTGGAGAATCCCATGGACATAGGAGCCTGGCCAGCTACCGTGCATAGGGTTGTAAAGAGTTGGGCATGACTGAAGTGACTTAGCATGCCTGCATGTTTGCACTAGTGGTAACATAAAAACTGGTAAGAGAAAGGTTTGCTACAGATTTCAAAGAACTTGTACTCAAATTCCCATCTTCTGTTTTCATTTGCTTTTCGTTCTGCACTATCATATTGCATCCTAAAAATAAATAAAAGACTCCAATTATAAATGTGGGGCTTCATTAAAACTTCTTGATATGAAAGAAAACTATAACATATCAGAATCAGTGATCTAGTATGATCAAAATTCCAGAAATTGATTTTTCAGCAGTCTGTTCTGTGAGAGACCATTAGCAGTGCTTTTTAGAGGGCAGCATTTTTTTTTGTGTTATGTGCAGTTAGAAAGTTTCAGCCTAAGCCCCAGAAACGAGTGCAGAAGTGGCGAGTGATAGAGGAAACCCGGTATTGTTTAGGGAACATAAACTAAAGAAGTCATCTCTTGGCCAGGATGCATGCCAAGTCATGAATCAATTTCCACCCTCCACTGTGTCAAAGCTCCGTGGAGGAGATGGCATCTAGTCACACTCCCAAAAGATAATCATCACTCTGTTCAGGGCGTCCCGCTGACTCCACGGGGCTGCTGGCAGGATGCTGGAGACACTGAAAGGCTGACTCACTGCAACCAAGGGACTTAGCACATGGCAGGAAAGGAGAGCAAGTTTAAGCTGAGAGTACGTGTGATTTGCTGAGATTCCGAAGCAACAGAGTGGAACCAGAGCGTTGCTGAGCACATCACTCGTCTGTGGGGCTAGAGAAGGAATACAGGATGCCAGTAGCCAAGACAGGCTTCCAGGCAAACAGGTTGGTGTCTCGGGTTTGAGAAGGAGGTGGAAACGAACAACAGGCAGGCTGATGAAGTGGCCAACTCACTGCCTTCTGTCTGCTCTGGTACAGTCCTTTTGGATCTGACTCCTGTCTTAAATAAAAATGCCACTCGAGAGAGAGGATTTGGGCAGAAATCAAAGAAGAAAGGACTACCAAATGAAGAAATCATAAGAAATTCTGCAGTGAAAGAATATTTACAAACTCTGGGTGGACCCAGACCAACAGACCTTTGCTAATATAGGAGCCGTATTTGGTGACATATGGCTTGGGGTAATATTGGAAAGTTGTCCCATTCTCATTAGTTCATTCGAGGCTTGCCGTGGTTGCTAAGTGGTTAGAGCATCCACTTACGATACAGGACATGCAGGAGACGTGGGTTCAGTCCCTGGGTCCGGAAGATCCCCCGGAGGAGGAAATGACAAACCACTCCAGTATTCTTGCCTGGGAAAGTCTATGAGCAGAGGAGCTTGGTGGGTCACTGTAAGATTGCAAAGAGTTGGACACGACGGAGCATGCACACATGTAACCTCAGAGTACTCAAAAAAGCTCATCAACTCAGTTCATTTGTTCTTGCACTTACTCATTTTTTAGGCACTGTGGTAGAAGTAGGAGATCTAGCAGAAAATAAAACCGGGTATCTGCTCATTTTTAGTTTTCATTGTAATATGGGAAACAGACCGTAAGCTAGAAAAGAAGCAAAAATAAAGTATGTTAGATGGTGATAAATGCTACAGAAAATTGAACAGGCAGGGGGATTAGGAATTGTTGGGCTGAGGAGGACCATGGTGTTACACAGGATGGCCAGGGAGGACTGGCAGTTGCCAACGACCTTCCTTTGTATTCAAGGACAAGAAGGATGCAGTGTGGCTGTGATGCAGGGAATGAGGGGCAGGGGCTGGAGCTGATGTCGGAGGAGCAGTAGGTAGGCCAGGGACATGGTAGAGTCTGATGGAGACACAGCAGAGACCTGGACCTGGGATGAGGGCCTCGCCAACTATGAAAGTGAAAACGAAGGTTGCTCAGTCATGTCCGACTCTTTGCAACCCCATGGACTGTAACCTTCTAGGCCCCTCTGTCCATGGGGATTCTCTGGCCAGAAGACTGGAGGGGGTGGCCATTCCTCTCTCCAGGGCATCTTCCCAACCTAGGAATTGAACCCAGGTCTCCCAAGTTGCACGCAGATTCTTTCCCTCTGAGCCACCAGGGGAGCTCGAAGGCATCGACAAGGTCGTCATGCCCTCAGGGATGCTGAAGGGCTTCCTGGCCCCTTTTCCTGACAGATTATTCATCCACAATGAGCTCAAGTAAAATCGTGATCAAAACTCTGTGCTGATTACGTCTGTCCGTCTAGACTAGTTATTTTTCATCTGGACAACTACACGAAAAAAATGTAAAAGGTGAGACTCCTACTCTTCCGTCCAGTTTTTACTTCCATTATCCTAGCCCTGGAGCTTATGATTTCTGTGGCTCTTATGGCATATCATGGAGGAATCCGAGTCCAACTGGAGATGCCAATAAAGTGCTCTCAAAAGTGACATATATACACTACCGCGTGAATTCAGCTGTGGCTCAGTGGTAAAGAACCTGCCTGCCAAGGAGACATGAGACATGGGTTCAATCCCTGGGACAGGAAGATTCCCTGCAGGAGGGCACGACAATGCAATCCAGTATTCTTGCCTGGAGAATCCCATGGACAGAGGGGCCTGGTAGGCTACAGTCCATGGGGTTGCAAAGAGTTGGACATGACTGAAGAAACTTAAGCACACACACACACGCATGTGTAGAATAGATAGGTAGTGGGAAGCATCTGTGGAGCACAGGGATCTCAGCTCAGTCCTCTATGAGAGCCTAGAGGGGTTCGATGGGAGAGGGAGCAAGGCTCAGGAGGGTGGTGATACATGTATTCCTACAGCTGATTCACACTGTTGTACAGCAGAAACTAGCACAACTTTGTAAAGCAACTCTTATTCCAATTAAAAAATATTGAAAAGAGATAAAACTTCCCTAGAAGCATGGTTTTCGAAGAATGATGTAGGTGACTGCCTCGTGGGAGGCATGGAGGTTAGGAGTGAGAGACCAGTTGACCAGCTTTGCCACTGATGGAAGAAAAATGTGGTGAGCTTCATAAGTGGGATGCTGAGGGAGGTTCATCCACTCAGCAGAGTTTATTGAGCATCTACTGTGTCCTAAAATGTCCCATATATAGGTTCTGGGCTTCCCAGAAGCTTCCCAGAATTCTTTAGTGGTAAAGAATCTGCCTGCCACTGAAGGAGATGCAAGAAACATGAGTTCCATTCCTGGGTCGGGAAGATCCCCTGGAGAAGGGAATGACAACCCACTGTAGTATTCATGCCTGGAGAATCCCATGGACAGAGGAGGCTGGCGGGCCACAGTCCATAGGGTCGCAAAGAATTGGACACGACTGAGCATAGAACAAGTCAGGGCTCCTCGCACTCATGATATTTACCTTCAATGAAAATAAAGAAAAGTCAGATTTGAGGAGCCTTAAACCAGACACTGGAGAAGGAAATGACAACCCACTCCAATATTCTTGCCTGGAAAGTCCCATAGACAAAGCAGCTTGGCAGGCTAATTGTTCATGCGGTCGCAAAGAGTTGGGCACGACTAAAGCGATTTAGCACAAACCCAGACGCAGGAACACATTTTATTAATCCAGGCAGAAAAAAGGCAAAGAACATGAGCAAAGAGTAGCAATTGCATGCAGCCTTAGAGTTAGGACGATGAAGCCATGTCTTCAAAGGAAAAGAGACTGGTTGATGCAGCTGCAGGCGAAATAGTGCTGGTGGACAGGATACACATTCATTGCTCAGCCAAAGACCTCATCTCAGATCCTTCAGGAATTTCTTTCCTTTTGTGTAAATTCAAAATGTAAACTAAATGGAGATAATGCTCCTTTTGAAAATTCACCATTAGTTGCTCAGTCGTGTCTCTTTGTGACCCTACAGTTTGTAGCCCGCCAGGCTCCTCTGTCCATGGGATTCTCCAGGCAAGAATTCTGGAGTGGGTAGCTGTTCCCTTCTCCAGGAGCTCTTCCTGAGCCAGGGATCAAACGCAAGTTTCCTGCATTCCAGGCAGATTCTTTACCATGTGAACAACCACTCTTTAGCTCCCTTTCCTGGAGCTTATCTGTTCTGTCAGACAAAAGTGATTGCCTGTCCTAGATGAAATAAATATGGTGCCAGATCCAAGATTTCTTAGAAAATAAATTGATTGCTGGAAGTGTTTCAGCAATCTGTGAATGACCCTACATTAACTGTTGACAAGAGGAGCGGGGCTGGGTGCAAGCAGTTGCCTTCCATTCTTCAAACAATTTCCCCTTCAAGCCTCTTTGTGAGAACCCAACACTCTACTTTTCCGGCCAGCAGAGTTGGCTTAGAATACGTTCTGGAGTGTGTAGCTTACCACTCAGCATATTGGAAACCGGAAGTGTTTTTGCTTGTGAGACAGAATATTTTGACAAAAACACCATGTACCTTTATTGACAGGGCGCCTTCTGCTTTGGATTCATGCTCATCTAAGACTGCTTGTTTCTCGAGTCAGATACCCATTGAGTTGTGATGAATGCAGGTGACTTCCGAAATGTCAAAGCCTGAACACTTTACTTGTTCACTTGAGGAGTGTGTGTTGTTCAAATTCAGGGTCACATCTTGTTTTTCTCTTAACAACACTTTGATCTTAAAATCTGGAAGTGCATCAGACCCTTGATAGCGTGTATGTAGCTATAAAAAGAAATAAACCCATGTGCTCCTGGGTGGCTCCATCCTAGCAATCTGCGGTCCTTCCAGAAGCAGCGTGCGTCACCTCCAGTGATTCAGGGCCAGCTTGTGGGAGGGACAGCCACTCCACACTGCCATGAGCAGTCGCTACGTGGACCATGATGACTTGCCCCAGAGCTTCATTCCTCAGACCACATCTGTTGTGGTAGGGGTGAAACGTGATGGCTGAGAATTATGGATTGTGGCCAACTGAGTTGTCACTCTCTGGTCAAACATGGGCGAGAAAGAGAAGATGACAGAACCATTTTTTACTGCAGTTAAGTGTGATTAATCTTTGTCTTCCTAATGCAATTAAATGAAAAAAAAAAAAACCCAGTATTTTCTTTCTGTTTTCACCACCTCTCCTGTACACTGCAAGTTAAAGTATCCTACGCAAGTGCACAGCAGGGAACAATTGCTGCCTTGCTGGAAATTCTCCCAATTAAAAGCGTGAAAGTGTTAGTCACTCAGTTGTGTCCAACTCTTTGTGACCCCGTGGACTGTAGCCCACCAAGCTCCTCTGTCCACAGAGTTCTCCAGGCAACAGTATTAGCCATGCCCTCCTCCAGAGGATCTTCCTGACCCAGGGATTGAACCCAGGTCTCCCACATTGTAGGCAGATTCTTTACCATCTGAGCCACCAGCAAAGCCCAGTTATAGCCTGTCTTTATTTCTTTTTTCTCTTTTTTATTTTTTTAAATTCTGAAAATATGATAACATACTTAGAGGAAACTTGGAAAATATAGAACAAAGTTACATATAGTTCCATTATGTATTATACAATCATTTTTAAGTAGATAAGTGAAGATTTTTAGTTGGAGTTTTAATATCAAACTCAAAAATTAATAGAATTAATATACAGAGACCTAGAAAGATGTAGTAGACCTGAAAAACACTATGAACCAAATTGATGTAATTAAGATTTATATAGTTTTCATATAACAGTAGGATATAAATTCTATTCAAGTTCTCATAGACTCTAAACCAGTAGACACTGGAACATATCCAGGGACATAAGCCCAGGTGCAAAAATTTCATGGTCTAAAGGTATTGAAATCATAGAGTCTGTTCTCATATCATATATCTCTTATGATAGCCTGTCTTTAAAAAACAAAAACAATGAATATGGTCAATAATACATTTCAGAGTATATATAAC
>SJYF01000464.1:8999811-9013595 GCA_006410515.1 Procapra przewalskii | reverse complement strand
AAGGATTTAATAAATACTTACATAATGGTTATTATGTGACAGTCACTGTCTTAAGCACTTTACAATTGTCATCTGACTTAATCCTTATAATAACTATAATACAAATACTACTGTTGTTCCCATTTTACAGACATGAATCCTGGGATATATAGAAAGATTAAATAACTTGCCAAAGTTCACACAGCAAAGATAAATGGTGAGGATACTTATAAATGTTAAAAAAAATTCCTCTTAAAACTCTTGCAAAAGGAAAATAAACCCGAACTGCAGCTTACCAAATTTGATGTCATAAAAATTTGCAATATAATGACAGAAAAGAGACTAAATTCTTTAACTTATAAAATCCACTGCTCATAAAAATCATGAAAATATCCAACAACCAATAGAAAAGTTGGCAAAATATATAAGTAGAAAATTGTAAGAAAATGGAACAAAGAATGATTTTGTTTATAAAATAAAAATGATTTATAAACCAAAGAAAACTTGTTGAATCTCATCCATAGTTGACACATGTCAACAAAACTGTCCAATGTAATTTTTGATGCCTGGATCAACTCAGGTTACTTGGTGATATTCCATGTTATGTGTTGGCAAGTGAATCCTCACACATTGTTGGTGGGAGTGTATTTAGTATCATTTTGGAGACAAATCTTTTAATGATATGCATCCCCTTTCATCCCTAAACTTTCCTTGTAATAATTTACCCCACAGGTCTTTTCACACTTCTGCTTAAAGATGCCTGTTTAAGGAAGAACCCCTATGACAACATTGTTTGCAGTGGTAAATGATTAAAACTAGTTAAGTGAAATCATTAAAAGGAATGGCTACATGGTTGTGGTGTATCTACAGTGGAATATTATGCCTCTGTTCGAGGGAGTAAAGTAGATCTCTATAGGCTAAGATGTTGACATGAGTAGGGGTTGGGAGACAATTCTCCATGGGTCTCTTATGTTTCTGTACTTTTTTCATCACAGGCACTAATTGCTTTCATTCCAAGATATCCTTTCATGTATGTTTGTACAGAGTCTTGCAAGACACAGCCAGTGTCTCTTTCTGAAGCAAAGAGGGTTTGTTTATAACCTAATGTAATAAAACAGTGCACCCTTCTTTGGCATAGATTCCGGCATGCTTTTTTATTGTTCAGTCACTAGATGTGTCTGATTCCTTGTGACCTCATGGACTGTAGCATGGCAGCCTTTCCTATCCTCACTACTTCCTGGAGTTTGCTCACAGATTCATGTCCATTGAGTTGGTGATGCTATCCAGCCATCTCATCCTCTGCTGCCCCCTTCTGCTTTAAAAANAAAAATATATATTTTTACTTTATTTTGCTTTACAATATTGTATTGGTTTTGCCATACATTGACATGAATCAGCCACGGGTGTACATGAGTTCCCAATCCTGAACCCCCTTCCCACCTCCCACCCCATATCATCTCTCTGGATCATCCTGGTGCACCATCCCCAAGCATCCTGTATCCTGTATCAAACATAGACCGGCAATTGTTTTCTTACCTGATAGTATGCATGTTTCAATGCAATTCTCCCAAATCATCCCACCCTCTCCCTCTCCCACAAAGTCTAAAAGTGTGTTCTATACATCAGTGTCTCTTTTGCTGTCTCGCATAGAGGGTTATCATTAAAGCCCCTTCTGCTTTTAACTTAAGTCTTTCCCAGCATTAGCGTCTTTTCCAATGAGCTGGCTCTTCACATCAGGTGGCCAAAGTACTGGGGCTTCAGCTTCAGCATCAGTCCTTCCAATGCATTCCTCTAGGATGGATTGGTTGGATTGCCTTGCAGTCCTGGGGACTCTCAACAGGCACGCTTGTTCCATGTATAGTATAAGAGTCAGGATCCTCACCCAGGAGGTCTGTCTCCCATAAACCTGCCACAGTGTGGGAATCACCCTCTCTTCCTCGTGTTACCCTGTGGGGACTGGAGCTTGGGCAACTGACGGAAATCGAGATTTCAGTTACTGCTGTTGATGTGAGTAACACAGTCCTTAGACTCTGAGCCCAGAGTCTCCTGCCAGAGTCCATGAAATGGTGCAGGCTTATTTGTTCTTACTAGTTCAAATAGAGGAAAATAAAATCTCAGCCCCTTCTTTGCAATTTTTCTTTACTTGTCATATTATAACCGTACAGAATATTTAATATCACAGTGTCCTGAAATTAGGCATGCTTTTGTTGAACAAATATTAAAACCATAGGTGATTATCTTCCATTTTTAGGTCTATCCATTTTGTGTGACACAGAAGCAAAGGTGTTACTTTCTTTATGAATTCTCTACTTGTCAACAGTAGGACGAAAAATGGTGTTCAGTTTGAAAGCTAGTGTTTTCGGAAACAGAAATTTGAGTATAAATACATATGGTAAAGTAATTAGCCTCCAATTAAAATTAATTAATTTAAAAAATACATGTGGTGGTTGTGTCAGATGTGCTCCTGCACCTCTAACTAGTCTCTTTGTGAAACCTTTTTTTTTTAATTGACTTTTATTGGCATATAGTTGCTTTACAATGCTATGGTAGTTTCCACTGTGCAGCAAAGTGAGCCAGATATATCCCCTCATTTTTGGACTTCCTTCCTATTTAGAGCCCTGAATAGCATTCCCTGTGCCATACAGTGGGTATAATTATTTTATACATAGTATCAGTAGTGTGTGTGTATAGATATATATATATATACACACACACACACATGTGTATCAGTTCCAGGTCTTCCCACCCCGCTTCCCCTTTGGTACCCATCTGTTTGTTCTCCCTGTCTCTATTTCTGCTTTGCAAATAAGATCATCTCTACTGTTGGTCTAGATTCCACAGATATGCGTTAATATACGCCTTCACAGTTCTTTACAAAACCTCTCCAAGATATATTTTAGGTAGGAGAATAACATCAAAGCTAAGAACAAAGTCTGTTGCTAATTTTAAGAAAACTGATAAGTGAGTATATGTGAAGATTTAACTTTATTTAACTTGAAGCTTGCATATTTGGCTAAGCAAAGGAAATACTGCTTTTAATTCCTTTTCAAATTTTCTCTGATACTTGTTATGAGTTTTCCTCTTATTTTCCAACTGTTCACTGAATGCCAGTGAAAAAAGTAAAATAATTAAACATGACTTAGTTCAAGCTTGCTTAAAGCTTAGTGTGATTCAGTGATATAATGATGAGCTTAGGTTTAATTAATTCTCTTCAGAATAAATATTCCAGTCTCTTTTTATTCCTCTTACTTTCCTTAGAATGTCTAAGATACACTGGGAAATATGGATTTTTTTTGATGCTGTGTGTTTAGGCAGGATGGAGGACGGTGAGGAGGCAGAGAAGGACAAATGGCAGTGTGGGAGAAAGAGAGGAAGGTGCCAAAGGATTGAGAAACAACTGATAAGATAAGGACTTAAATGTCAATTGAATTAAGGAATAAAAAACATATTGAATTTTCTTATGTCAGTAGAATGGTGGGACTGAAATTGGATTGTAGATAGAAGGTGAGACTGGCTATGGAACACTACCTACCTGGAGCTTTAAATAAGGAGCGGAGCATTGATTTGGAATAGAGGCTTAGGGACTTGGGTTTAACAGCGGGAGTGTTGATTACCTTGTTGATGACCTTTAGTAGAGACCGGGAGAAGCTTGATGAATTTCACGGTATAAGAGGAAGGTGCTAACAACGAAACTGAGGTTGAGTCAGAGGAGAGAGAGGAAGCAGGTTTCCAAAGAACCAGGTGGCAAAGAAAGTGAGACTTCCTGAAAGGAATGGACCTCGACACAGCCTCTGGGGCTGCAGGAAGGAGGCAGAGTGGATGAGGGTTCCTTAAGAGGATGGAAGGATAGAAAGCTGGGGGATTTCATTCCTGGTCACCCTTGTGGGCACCCAAGCTGAGTGGGAGACTTGAGAGCTTGGTTGAAAGTTTAGAGGAATTGTTTAAAGGCACTAACTGAGAATTTTCACTTCAGTAGATGAGGATGGTAATATTGGTTTTCTGTTTTTTTCGTGTCATTTTGATAACCAAATAATACAAATTAAAGTGATTTGTAACTCAGAATTTTAATATTTTTTTAGGTGTTTTAGTATGGTTTGGTAAAGCTGTTTTCCAGAGTAAATATCTCTATACCAGTGTAAAAAGGAATGCAAGATACATTATCTAGAATGATTAAAAAGGGATATTTTGAAATTGAATGGTAGGTGAAACTTATCAAGCATGGATTATGATGATAACTATAACTTTTCAGAGTGGGGAATGACATAACTCATGACTCAGTCACAGAGAGTACATCCTGGGGGTTGGTAAGTTTGGAACTGTTTGTATTTTTTGTTTTAGCATTCATGTATTTATTCATTATTTTTGGCTGCGCTGGGTTCTCGTTGCTGTGCAGGCTTTTCTCTAGCCGTGGCGAGCGGGAGCTGCTCTCTCGTTGTGGCGCACGGGCTTCCCTTTGCAGTGGTTTCTCCTGCTGTGAAGCATGGGCTCTAGGGCACGCAGGCTTCAGCAGTTGTGGCTCACGGGCCCCGTAGTTGTGACTCCCGGGCTCTTGAGCACCAGGCCCAATTCTTGTGGCGCACGGGCTTAGTTGCTCCGAGCCAGGTGGGATCTTCCCAGATCAGGGATCAAACCCACATCTCCTGCATTGGCGGGAGGATTCTTTACCGCGGAGCCACCGAGGAAGCTCCCAAACTGTTTATATTTTCATGCGAAGATATTCCTTCTCTTTGGAGCTCAGGCTAATACCAGTGTTGTCATACTCTTTTCCCATTCTCAAAACACCTTGATTTTAATGGCTTCCAAACAAGCGAGCATGCTATTATGGCAACCTTTCCTTTCTTTCTTTTTGTTTTTTTTTTTTTTAACTTCAAATAGCAACAGTTTATTTGTGCTCATGTGTCCATAGTTTGGGTGGGAGGGCGTGCTCAGTTGTGCTTGACTCTTTGTGACCCCATGGACTGTAGCCCACCAGGTTCTTGGTCCATGGGATTTGCTAGGCAGAATACTAGAGCGGATTGCTATTGTCTTCTCCAGGGGATCTTTCCCCACACAGAGATTGAACCTGTGTCTCCTGCAGTGCCTGCATCAGCAGATGAATTCTTTACCCCTGAGCAACCTGGGAAACCTTTGGGTGGGAGTTGGTTGACATAAACTAGTCGCACGTTTGGTTCAGATCTGCTCCACAAGTCTTGTCAATTGATGATAAGAGAGAAGTCAAGCCCACCTATGCAAAGCGTATTTCAAGCCTCTGCATAAAGATCTACTAGCGCCCCACTCCAGTGCTCTTGCCTGGAAAACCCCATGGACAGAGGAGCCTGGTGGGCTGCGGTCCATGGGGTTGCGAAGAGTCAGACACGACTGAGCGACTTCCCTTTCACTTTTCACTTTCATGCACTGGAGAAGGAAATGGCAACCCACTCCAGTATTCTTGCCTGGAGAATCACAGGGATGGAGAAGCCTGGTGGGCTGCAGTCCATGGGGTTGCGAAGAGTCAGACACGACTGAGCGACTTCCCTTTCCCTTTTCACTTTCATGCATTAGAGAAGGAAATGGCAGCCCACTCCAGTGTTCTTGCCTGGAGAATCCCAGGGACGGGGGAGCCTGGTGGGCTGCCGTCTATGGGGTCACACAGAGTTGGACATGACTGAAGTGACTTAGCAGCAGCAGCAGCAGCAGCAACATCCCATAGGTCAAGTGAGTTGTGTGTCCAAGCCAATTTCCTTTCCTTTCCACCCTCTAAGCTAAGTTAACTTAGCTCAGTTAAGTTTGCCTCTCCTCTTCCAATATATATGGTTTCTATAAGAGCTACTTGTGAATGAACTGTGTCTAGTTTTTACTCCTCCTAAAATGAGTAGGGATGTCAGAACAGTGTAACAGAGTATTATATCCTAAAAAGCACCTTTGCCCTTTGGTTTTATTTGCAATTTCATTTTTCTGTCTGCTGATCTAGATTTTATTAAAAGGGAGCCAACGGTGACAACTCATTTGAAAACATTTTACCTTGTCCATGAGTTGCTTTTTTTCCAATTTTCTAAATGACTTCTTGAGTTCCTAAAAAGTTTTTAAAATGAATAGTAATAAACTCAATTTAGTCTCCATGCCAACTACTGATAAGTATTTTTTTTTCTGCTGACTGATCTTTGTATTGTAGAAAATGTCTTGACTTAAAGTGCTTTACTTGCTTTCAAGAGAGTAGCTTCATTTTTTTTTCCAATCAAGTAAACCAGACTGTCAACAACTTTTATTCAGTACCCGCTTTTATGAACAGCTTAGAGGAGAGGTACCCTAGGGGGTTATTGAATTAATAGAAAAGTCTTTGCTATTAGAAGATTTACATTGAAGTTGGACTGAACATATAAATTTTTATTAATTTTTGAAGTAAGTGAGAAGGAAATAAAATATTAAATTGCTACCATCTGCTCCTTTTTAGTTGGTTGAGGGTAAAATACCTCAAGAATCTCTTGATCATAATGCTTGAAGACCTTGAGGTGATCATAGCTTTGTTTTAGCCATTGCACAGACTTCTTTAAGGAGCAATAGGAGAGGTCTTTTTTAAAATATAGATTTTTTTAAAAGGTAGATTATTAAAAGTCTGTGTTTTTGGTAGTGTCCACTTCTGAGCATATTTTAGAAGCTCTATATGGGGGAACCTTCCTACAGCCCATTGGAATTTAGGAGTTGCAACAGGGCCGACAGGAAAGGCCCGGTATTCTTTTCAAACAAATAAAGTGGTTTTATTTTCTAGAAAATAGGGTTTGGGGAATGGAGGCGTTCTAGGCAGAATGATTAGAAAGATAGGTCATGGGGAATCATTTTATCTGTTTCCCAATGATTGCCCAGGCAGTGTGCTTTGTTATATGGGGGATTTCTGTTGAATTTTTTTCCTATTGACTTTTTAAGATTTATTTTTGTTGGCGTGCAGTTGATTTACAATGTTGCGTTAGTTTCTGCTGTACAGCAAAGTGAATCAGTTATACATGAGTGAGCTACCCAAGAGTGTATATATGGACATATATAGGCATGTATGTATATCCATATACGTGGCCTGTGTCGTGTGCTTGCCCGTTCACAGCTGTTTCACCTCTATATACATATATACGTATAAGTATCTCCATTGAGATCCATATATACATATCCCCATTGACCCGATTCCTTGACATGTATCTTTATCTAAATAAGAAGGAGGTGGGTGATGGTTAGCATCAAGCTTCATTTTGTTTCTAGTAAAACTGGGGAGATGTCCCTCATTCCCAGTTTCCTAGTCTGGTTACAGTGTTCCGAGATTCTTAGATTCCAGTTTGACTAAGTTAATTTCCATCAACTAAGAAATACTGTCGGTGGATAGTGAGAAATGGCAACCCACTCCAGTATTCTTGCTTGGAAAATTCCACGGACAGAGGAGCCTGGCAGGCTACAGTCCATGGGGTTGCAAAGAGCTGGACCCGACTGGGCGACTTTCACAAGACTTGAGTGGCTTCTTGAGATGAAGAGATGCTCTTGAATAAAATACCCCTACACAGAGTAACAAGCCAAGGAAGAAACTAAAGGAACTGAGGGTACATTTTATTTTTTTTTAATTACAGAAGAAAATGAGGGAATCTTGGTAAAGGTTTCTGATGAAAAAGCTCTCAGAACTGGAGCTAGAGGAACAGAGAACTGAAAGTTTCTATCATCTGGTCCAGTAATCTTTCTTTCTCTTTCCCTTCTCAAGACATCTGAGAAATATAGTACATCCTCTAATGATGGGGGAGGGTGGGAACACCAGCTTCCTGATAGACATGGATAAAACAGAGCAGGGAAGACAATTCTAATAATTCCCCATTAGAGACACTCGGGCTTCCCTGTTGATTCAACTGATGAAGAAACTGCCTGCAATGCAGGAGACCCTGGTTCGATTCCTGGGTTGAGAAGATCCCCTGGGAAGGGATAGGCTACCCACTTCAGTATTTTGGGGCTTCCCTGGTGGCTCAGCTGGTAAGGAATCCACCTGCAATGCGGGAGACCTGGATTTGATCCCTGGGTTGGGAAGATCCCCTGGAGAAGGGAACGGCTACCCACTCCAGTGTTCTGCCCTGGAGAATCCATGGACTGTATTGTCCCTGGGGTCGCAAAGACTGGGACACGACTGGACTGAGCGACTTTCACTTTAAAGACACAGACCCTGCATCCCTTGAGAAATACTGTATTTATGTACATGTTTAAGTTACCAGACCACAAAGAACAAATGAGTCCTAAAGTGTTAGAATATTAACTCACCTGGTGAAGATCAGAAGACCAACTATGGCAGAATATATATGAGCACTTACTGCTACTGCTAAGTCACCTCAGTCATGTCCGACTCTGTGCGACCCCAGAGACAGCAGCCCACCAGGCTCCACCATCCCTGGGATACTCCAGGCAAGAACACTGGAGTGGGTTGCCATTTCCTTCTCCAATGCATGAAAGTGAAAAGTGAAAGTGAAGTCGCTTAGTCGTGTCCGACTCCTAGCAACCCCATGGACTGCAGCCCACCAGGCTCCTCCATCCATGGGATTTTCCAGACAAGAGGACTGGAGTGGGGTGCTGTTGCCTTCTCCGATATGAGCACTTAGGTTTCCTGAATTTCCAAGCTAGTGCTTGTGTCTGAGTGTCTTGTATAATTCTCGAATATGATGTATAATTATATGTTTGTGAATTTACTACCCAAGATTCAGCCAAAACATTGTATATTGTTTGCTATAGTTTATATTTTATGTTTTACAATGTATAATTATTTCAGGTTACCAGAATTCTAATGTGAAATCCCTGAATGTTAGCAGTATTCAACCCAAACCCACTTTAAAAATAAACTTATCAGGATAATGTACAGTATATTAGTGGGTGCTTTGAATAACAAGTAGGATTTTGTTCCATGATATTGTCAGTAGCAAACAGATTCAGTAACAATGTCCACCACCACCACCCCTGATTTAATATGTTGAATGCACTGTTTGTAAGGGACTCCCTTGGTTTATTGTAGCAGAAACAAGATAACTGAGGGTGTAGTATGGAGTTTTCAAGGTGAAAGGAGTCTTGGGGGTGATTCAGTCCAGTCTCTTAACTTTGCAGATCAGCACAGTGAGGTCTAGAGAAATCAGATAACTAGACTCCTGAATTCTTTAATCTGCCAGCCTTAGCACTGTTTAATTTTCAGTAGTAAAGTCTGATGATTTTGCTGTTAGGATTCTTTCAACAAGTGTTGAGTAATCCAGTTCTGAGCATGTGAGTTACAAAAGGAGACATCAAAGACAACGGGCGTCATCAAGCCGCCATCCTCACTGACACCACTGTTCCTGGAGCAAAAAGCTGCTCTCGTGTTTGCTGTTGTTCAGTTGCTCAGTCATGTCTGACTGTGACCCATGAGCTGTAGCACACCAGGCTTCCCTGTCCTTCACTGTCTCCCTGAGTTTGCTCAAACTCTTGTCCAGTAAGTCAGTGATGCCATGCAACCACCTCAATCTCGGAGCCCCCTTCTCCTCCTGCCCTCAGTCTTTCCCAGCATCAGGGTCTTTTCCAGTGAGTCAGCTGGCCAAAGTCTTGGAGCTTCAGCTTCAGCACCAGTCCTTCCAATGAGTAATCAGAGTTGATTTCCTTTAGGACTGACTGGTTTGACCTTCATGTTTACTGCATTGCAACTAAATGGATAATGTTGATTGTAATAGGAAAAACACAACTTTTCAGCTAAGTGAGCTAATTATACTTTGTTCTTCTTATTTGTAAAACAAGGAAACAAAATCTATCTCACTGGCTCCTTATGGAAGCCAAAGAGACTAGCTTGCATAAAGTACTTATCACTCTACCCAGAGACCAATACTTATTAGTTTTCCTTTCTTCTCCTCTTTTCCACTTTCCTGATCCAGGTCATGTGTGGATTAGTGTCCAGGCAAGACTAGAGAGCGGATCTTTCCATTTCTGGGGCAAAGTTCCCTTCTACACAGAATCCTTCCATCCTTCACATAGAAGTGGGAAATGACTATCTACGAAGGCTTTCTTTAAAATAAAGAAACAGGGAGGGACTGGTGTGCCTGTCTTGAAAATAGTCATTTCTATTACAAACCGTGAAATAATTGTAAAATTAGCACAGGGATCCTTTTCTTAGAATTTAGATATGGCATTGTTCTTTTGTTTCTTATACCTAGAGAGGCTGGAAGAGCTGTAGTGGCTTAGAAAGAACAGGAGAAAAATTGAGTGTGTTTATTATTAAATGAGCTTGTTTGAATCCACGGGACATTAGGATACAATGCTGGTCTTGGAAGTTTACCTATTTGACCAAAGCAAGTAGATCTGTGGGCTTCCCAGGTGGCTCAGTGTAAAGAATCTTCCTGCCAATGCAGGAGATGAGGGGGTCAATCCCTGGGTCAAGAAGATCTCCTGGAGAGGGAAATGGCGGCCTACTTCAGTATTCTTGCCTGGGAAATCCCATGGACAGAGGAACCTAGTGGGCTGTATGGTCCATGAGGTTGCAAAGAGCCAGACACAACTTGGCAACTAAGCAGCAAGAAGTCAGATTTGCAGGCCACCTGAGTTCTCAGATTAAAACAGTCTATTTCAAGGTTACTGTGTGGCTCTAGGAGTGTATCTGACATACATCAGCTCAGTTCAGTTCAGTCGCTCAGTTGTGTCCGACTCTTTGCAACCCCATGAATTGCAGCACGCCGGGCTTCCCTGTTCATCACCAACTCCTGGAGTTCACTCAGACTCACGTCCATCGAGTCCATGATGCCATCCAGCCATCTCATCATCGGTCATCCCCTTCTCCTCCTGCCCCCAATCCCTCCCAGTATCAGAGTTTTTTCCATGCATAGAGAATAATTTTTTAACATCTATCCTCCTATAGATGAAAAATTATTTTCCATAGTAATGATGGGGTAGTAATTAATAATCAAGGTTTATTTCCAGCTTTATTAAGATACAGTTGACATGGCATTGTGTAAGCTGAAGGTGTGCAGCATACTAATTTACATATAAATAAGAGCCACAATAACTTTGGTTAACATCTGTCATCTCATAGAAATACAGAGAAAGAAGGGAATGTTGTTTTGTCTTTGTCATGAGAACTCTTAGGACTGACTTCCTTCACTTTTGAATATACTGTACAACAGGGTCCCCAACCTCCAGAATTTAATGCTTGATAATCTAAAGTTGACCTGATTAATAATAATAGAAATAAAGTGTACAATAAATGTAATGAGCTTGAATTATCCTGAAAACATTCCCTGCGCTGGTCAGTGGAAAAATTATCTTCCACAAAATTGATACCTAGTGCCAAAAAGGTTGAGGACCTCTGCTTCAGTGTGTGTGTGTGTGTGTGTGTGTGTGTGTGTGTGTGTGTGTATGTGTGCGTGTGCTTGCGTGCACTTAGTCACTCAGTCGTGTCTGACTCTTTGCAATCCCATGGACTGTAGCTGCCAGGCTCCTCTGTCCATGGGGATTCTCTAGGCAAGAATACTGGAGGGGGTTTCCGTTTCCCTTCTCAGGGGAACTTCCCAAGCCAGGGATTGAACCTGGGTCTCCTGCATTGGAGGCAGAATCTTTACCATCTGCGCCACCAGGGAAACCCAATGTATATTAACTATGGTCATCGTGTTGTATGTGACATGCTGGTACTTATTCATCATAATACTGGAAGTCTGTACCTTTTGACCACCTTCATCCAATTCTCTGTCCCTGCCCTGTTAACTACAAACCTCTTTTTTTTTTATGAGTTTAGATTTTGGCTTGTTTGTTTGCTTGGCTCGTTATTTTCAGATTCCACGTGTAAGTGAAATTATGCACTATTTTTCTTTCTCCATCTGACTTATTTCACTTTGCATTTTGCCCTCAGGTCCCTTCATGTTGTCCCAAATGCCAGGATTGCCTTCTTTCTCAAGGCTGAGTAGTACTCCATTCCACCTCTGCCCCCCTAGCCCAGGGAGACTGGGACCAGGACCTTCTACCACGAAGATCTCCACATGTCTTCCAGAGCTTGCTGTGGCTTTCCCCCTAGTCTGGGGTGGTGCAGATGTCCTGGGACTGGGGGTGATCAGGGACCTCGATTGTGGGAGGAGTAGGGGAGAAGAGGGGCTAGCAGAGCTGTGGAAGCACACACGTGGACCTGGGCCGGGCTGTCGATGGGAATTCTCAGGCCCTCCTAGTATAGCATAGAAATGGGGAGGGGGGAGCTGCTCTCAGCTCTAGCCATTTATTTCCATACCTAAGAGGGAATAAAAAGACCACATCTTATATGTGAATATGTAGTTCAGTTCAGTGGACTTCCCTGGTAGCTCAGATGGTAAAGCATCTGTCTGCGATGCGGGAGACCCAGGTTCGATCCCTAGGTTGGGAAGATCCCTTGGAGAAGGAAATGGCAATCCACTCCAGTACTATTGCCTGGAAAATCCCACGGACAGAGGAGCCTGGTAGGCTACAGTCCATGGGGTCGCAAAGAGTCGAACACGACTGAGCGAAAAGTCAGTCAAAGTCAGTCAGTGGCTAAGTTGTGTCTGACTCTTTGTGACCCCATGGACTGCACCATGCCAGGCTTCTCTGTCCTTTACCATCTCTTGGATTTTGCTCAAACTCATATCCATTGAGTCAGTGATGCCATTTAACCATCTCCTTCTCTGTCGTCCCCTTCTTGTGTCTTCAGTCTTTCCCAGTATCAGGGTCTTTTCCAGTGAGTTAGTTCTTTGCATCAAGTGGCCAAAGTATTGGAACTTCAGCTTCAGCACCAGTCCTTCCAGTGAATATTCAGGGTTAATTTCTATTAGGATTGATGGTTTGATCTCCTTGCAGTTCAAGGGACTCTGAAGAGTCTTCTATAGCATCACAATTTGAAAGATAAATTCTTCTGCACTCAGCCTTCTTTATGGTCCAACTTTCACATCCTTATGTGACGGTTACAGAAACCATAGCTTTAACTCTATGGACCTTTATTTGTAAAGTGTTATCTCTGCTTTTAAATATTCCATCTAGGTAGGAAAGAGGGTAATCAGGATCTATTACTTGCAACTCTTGAGGATTAAATTATGCCCCAGTAAAGGATGGGTGAAATCCCCCCACCTGGTGCCTTGAATGTGACATTTGGGAAGACAGTCTTTGAAGATGTAATTAAGATGAGGTCCTCTGGAATCTGATGGACTCCAGATCCAGTGACCCATGTACTTATAAGGAGAAAGATTTGAAGACACAGACACACAGAGGAAAAACCACATGAAGACAGGAGCGGAGCCAGGAAAGCTTGCTCAGACAAGGGGCACCAGGACCGCAGGCAGCTACCAGTGGGTGGGAGACAGGAGTGGGAGCATGTCTGGCAGAGCCGCTAGAAGGAATCAGACTGTTGGCACCTTGATGTCAGTTTGGGGGCGCTAGAGTGAGGAAACTTTTGTTGTTTTAAGCCTTTCAGTTTATGGTGCTTGGATGACAGCTGCTGCAAACTAGTACACAGTGGATAAAGTGTTTTGCCAAACAGGATGTTCGGTGAAGCCGCGTTGTTGACACTACAGTGGAGATGACCTTGCTTTGATACTACAGCAGCCTCATTCCCTGAGGCTGGCCAAGGTTCTTTTTAACCTTGGGTAAAGAGGATCTTCCCTGGTGACTCACGGTGAAGAGTCTGCCTGCAACACAGGAGACCCAGGTTTGATTCCTGGGTCGGGAAGATCCCCGGAGAAGGCAGTGGTTACCCACTCCAGTATTCTTGCCTGGAGAATTGCAGGGACAGAGAGCCTACTGGGCTGCAGTCCAAGGGGTGGCAAAGAGTCGGACATGACTGAGTGACACTTTCCCTTTCAAAGAGTAGGACTTAT
>SJYF01000464.1:8976724-8989169 GCA_006410515.1 Procapra przewalskii | reverse complement strand
TGTCATTATCCGTCTCATCATACCCACGGTAAAACCTAATGGAAATATAAAATTGATTGGAATTGTCTTTACCCATGAAAGAGAGGTTAAAATTCATTAATTATAATTTATGTGCATTTAACAAATAATTCTTGCTTTGTTTTAATGTCTAGGTACATGTCACTGTGGCAGGTGTAAATGTGATAATTCAGATGGAAATGGACTTGTTTATGGTAAATTTTGTGAGTGTGATGACAGAGAATGCATAGATGATGAAACAGAAGAAATCTGTGGAGGTATGTATATTAACTTTGCAAAAAACAATATAAGCACTTGATTTTGTCACCTGTTTCATTGAACTTTTATCTCTATGAGTTTATGTACTGGGCTTACTCATTTAAGCTGAACCTATGTTTATTTGGAAAATACTTCATATAAGGAAATATAGACTAAGGCATTCAGAGCAGATTAATAAACCTTTGTTGGTGTTGTTCAGTAACCCAGTTGTGTCTGACTCTTTGCAACCCCACGGACTGCAGCACGCCAGGCCTCCCTGTCCTTCACCATCTCCCGGAGTTGGCTCAAACTCATGTCCATTGAGTCGGTGATGCCATCCAACTATCTCATCCTCTGTCATCCCCTTCTCCTCCTGCCTTGAATCTTTCCAGGTATCAGGGTCTTTTCCAGTGAAAAATTGTTTATAATTTTTATTTTGTAACCATTTTATGGAAATATTATTTACGGTGTTGTGGTGGTTTCAAGTGTACAGCATAGTGATTCAGATGATATATTTGTGCATATATATATTCTTTTTCAGATTCTTTTCTATTATAGGTTAATATAAGATATTGAATATAGTTTCCTGTCTTATGCAGTAGGTCCTTGTTGTTTATTTTATATAGAGTAGTGTGTATCTCTTAATCCTAAACTCCGAATTTATCCCTGATATCCCCTTTGGTAACAGTGTGTGTTTTGTATGTCTGTGCATCTATTTCTGTTTTGTAAGTAAATTCATTTGTATCATTTTTTTTAGATTCCGCTAGAAGTGATATGATATTTAGAGCAGACTAGTATTTTTTGAGTTTTTCTCTTTAATTTTTTATTATTTTTTTAATTGAAGGATAATTGCTTTACAGAATTTTGTTGTTGTTTTCTAGTACTTTTAAATGCAGAATCAGATTGTTCCCAGAGAACCAGATCTTTATGGCAACAGGCCAATTTTATGGTTCTGAAGTAGTCCTAGTTGGATTCTGTCTTCTTTGCTCAGCTTTTATTTTGCCTCTTTTCTCCCAGCCTCTCTATTGCATGTTTTAATTTCATTTTCTTTCCTATTTTGAACCATAACCCTGTAAATACTCTCATGTGTTATTGGGGACGTTGAAGACCAGTTGGGTTATTAGCCTGGAATCTATCCCTCCCCACACACTTAGATAACTTTTTTCATGATTGTTTCTATGGACAACCATTACTCAATCCATTTTTTGTTGTATCAATTATTGCAGGCTTGCTAATGTCAAGAGCTGCCATGAGTACTTCTTATTCAATAGGTAATTTACCAGGATCCGAAATGACTTGCCAGGGTTAAATAGAATTTAGACTCCTGTCTATGTCATGCCTGGCTTCCCTGATGGCTCAGTGGGTAAAGAACCTGCCTCAGTGCAGGAGACACAGATTCGATCCCTGGATTGGAAATATCCCCTAGCAGAAAATGGCAACCCACTCCAGTATTCTTGCCTGAAAAATCCCATGGTCAGAGGAGCCTGGAAGGCTACAGCCCAAAGGGTTGCAAAGAGCTGGGCATGACTGAGTGACTGTGCACACACACACACATACTGTCTGATGCCAAAGACTGTGCTATTGATTGCTCCCCGTAGAGACCTGCCCTGGAGTCTGGAGCTCCACAAGGAAAGCCCTTCTTACCACTTGTACTATATTAATAGTTCCCTTCTCTTCTGCTTCCCTCTCTGCAGCTCTGTGCCCAGGGTTTCAACCAAGACTGGCACAGGGCAGGAAGGTAAACGGCAGTGAGAATCACTTCAGTTTGGGAGCACTCTTCGCTGCTGTTAAGAAACATTTTCTCCTGCTTACCTCTGGCCTAATCTCTCTATCCATAAGTAATTAATTATTTCATTGAAATCTGAAGAGACTCCATCCACGGAATCCTATCCTGCATACCAAATGGGTGACTTCAGAGGAGTATTTTCTCTGAAAGGATCAGGAGCCAGCTGGGTGGGGAGGAACCAGAAGGCCATAAAGTGTCAGTAAGCTGCCGCTCTGTTTACAAAACAAATTGAGGCTTCAATTCCTGTGGCCATCCAGATGCTCTTGCTTTAGGTCAGCTCGGCTCTCTCTCTCTGGAGTCCTTGCTGTACCACCAACCAGGATCAAACAAAGAGAAGAACCTTCATTTTTTTCACCCAGTGACCTAAGCTCAATGCTGCTCAGACAGTTCTGCTAAAGGGCTTGTTCCAAAATGATTAGAAATTAGATAAATCTACCCACACATGTGATGTGTTTGTCTTCCTGATATTTCATTTGCAGTTATTGCAGATCAAAAAAGAGGAAGGGAACATGTGTGGAGCCAGTGTTTTCTGATACACACTGCCAAAGCAAAGTCTATTTGCCTGTGTAAATATAAATATTGACCTGGAAAGAACAGGAAATGTTTAATGCTCAACCTTTCCACTCATTATTTCTGTTGGTTTGAGGCTAAAGCAATTTCATGGTGCAAACTCTCTGACCACAGACAACCAACATTCCCGTAAAACCCTCTGGCAATGGCACTGTGTAGGATTCTAGATTTTTCCATGTATCATTCACATGAAAACAGTCTGTTGAGAGGTGATTTTACAGCCCAATAGGGAAGCAATTCAGAAAGAGATTTACTTACTCTATCAGTTTGCACAAAGCCAAGAATGATGTTCATTGTCTGGGCTGTGTCTTGTCCTAAGGCTTATATTTTATCTCGGTTATCCAGCTCTGTCTTATTATAGTATTTTCACTTGAATTATGAAGTTATCTGCTTAATTTTCCATATCTGCATATGGTATAGCTTTACATGATTTTTTCTAATAATCCTGTTCACCTCTATCTCAATGATTTTTTAGTATAACCTTGTCAGTACTGAATTTTATAAACATGCAAAGAATTTGGGTGTAAGGAATGAAGATTTATGATCATTTGTTAATCTCATGCTAAGCCTTACATGAGATTAACAAACTGCTGCATGTTAAATAAATTTCTTATAATGACAGAGAAAATAAACTTTGAAGATTTCTGAGATTATACTACTTTAAGTATAATCTACTTAAAGGAAATTCTACTTTAAGAAGTTAATCAAGTCTTAAAAAAAAAACAACCTGACTTCTAGGAAAGGCTTTTAGTAAGCAATTGTCTTGTTTTCTTTCAGTGTATCCCTCAGTTTCCTGAGGCTTGTGATGTAACACTGGCCCGTGATATTTTTGTGTGCATACATGTAGACATAGTTTTAAGTCCATGAATAAAGTGTAAGCTTTTATATTTTTCTATTGATGAAATCATTTGATGGCCTTTATGTCAGCTTAAGTGAAAAAGTTAAAATTTGCTGTAGAAATGACCCTTGTCTACTAGCTTGTGTGCTTAGTCACTCAGTCGTGTCCTACTCTTTGCGACCCCGTGGACTGTAGCCCGCCAGGCTCCTCTGTCCATGGGATTCTCCAGGCAAGAATACTGGAGTGGGTAGCCATTCCCTTCTCCAAATAATCTTCCTAACCCAAGGATAGAACCCAGGTCTCCTGTACTGCAGCTGGCTTCTTTACCATCTGAGCCACCAGGGAAGCCCCATCTCCAGCTTAAGAAGAGGTTTTCTGTAGATACTCCAATTGCAGCTCATTTAGACAGAAAACATGATACTATACATTGGCTCCTTGTCTCTTTATGTTTCACTGTAGCACTTTCTCTTCATCTCTGACTCTCTCTGTCTCTCTGATACGTATCTGCATGAAGGAAGTCTTATCTGAGAGGCAAAAATAGCCTGAGACCAGTATATTTTGTTGTATTTTCCCTTCGTATGTGTGTGTACCAGGCCATACTGCACTCCTGCTGTTGGCCAGAAATGCCAGAGTGTTTAGAAAGAAAAATAGCCTCGCTGTTAGTTTCCCATGGACTCTCTGGGATGATGGCTGAGGGAGAAGAGAGAGGCAAGAGCAAAGACTTTAGCCATAGTCTGATAAAGCATAAATTCATGTAAAGCAGAAAGAACAGACTAAAAACCAAAATGATGCTGTTTTTCATCATAGGTGCAAGAACACACGTTCATGGTTGTTGACATAACTACAGAAAAAAAGGACATACAAGGAGATCTGGGGTGAAAAAGACTTGTCATCTTTTGGGAAATCGTAGGGTTGCTGGACATGGGCACAGAAAGTGATGAGGTGACATCATTACAGATTGTATGGACATAAATACGAACAAGCAGAGTAATAGTTTGTGGAGCAATGGGAACTGCAATGGTGTGGGGGCAGCTGGAGACAAAACGATGGGCTGCCCTTACCTAGCACTTGTATCCTCTTGACAGATAGGAAGGGGATTTGACTTTAATACCAAGGGTCCATGCTGTTTTATTTGTAGTTAGTAGTTTAAGTAACTACTAAAAGTTGATTTAGCTGAAACCCTCTGCCACGTGGTAAAACACAATAGCTTGCCGGATACTGTTGAATGAAAAGATGAAATGTTTCACCTGGCTAAAGACATGGCTCAGTCATTAATACTGTGCATGCAAAGAAGTATGCACCATTGGTCTCTCATGGTTGATTTCAAATGGCTCAAGAAATACTCTCAGAGTGAATGCTTATATACATTTGAGTTTGATGTACGCATTTGTGACTGGAGGCCTGGTAGACTCTCTCTGTCTTTCATGCAGTTTCTTGAACACTCTGTCATTTTCATCAGCCAGCTGGCTAGGGCAATTAGAGGACACCTTGACTTGCTTTATGTGTGAGATGATGTAGATGTGGGCACACCTATGATGTTTCAGTGGCAAACTACATAATTTGATTATTTTAAGCAAGAACCGTGGAGCAGGTTGATTATTTCCAAAGGCAGAAATGATCACCAAGAGGTAGAAAGTTAATTCTGCTTTTGAAAGCTGCTTTTTTTCCTCACTGTATAAAATTCATTTTGGGTAAAGGCCATGGAAAGTGTTACTGTGGAAACTGTTACTGCCAGGCTGGTTGGCATGGAGATAAATGCGAATTCCAGTGTGACATCACCCCCTGGGAGAGCAAGCGAAGATGTACATCTCCAGATGGCAAAGTCTGCAGTAACAGAGGTGTGTCTTTCATACTCATTACTACATAATTGGGGAAAAAACAAAGCTCTTAATTATTACCGCACCTTTTCTGTGTATTTCCTTCCATGTGAAAGTCATCTTTTATAGGGTTTGACTTTGATGTAAATCAATATTTACTATACCAACATCCCTTTCTTATTTTTTTACTGGGCAGAATGCAGAAAGATAAGAAACTTGCTGTCATACTTTCAGCTTCACTGAACAAATAGTTAACTCGGGGACTGTAATTTCTTTGGCAGCCCTCCAAAAATGACATGGTAGAGCAAAAAGGCGATTCTTGTAGATACTTCTGTTAAATGTCTCTTGACTAACAGAACCAGCTACAGCATGAACATCTAATTATTCAGAGAGTATTCCAGAAAAAACTTGTCTTAATTGAGTCAATCAAAGGCTTGGGTACAATACTGAATTGATAGGAGTCATTTAACTTTGATACACAATAATAAAAATGAGATAGTGAATAAAATATAGCCATGTGAAATTGAGATTGACCTTAGGCAGGGATTTAAGAAATATATTAATATTGCTATCATGTAATTTAAAGTGAGTTAACTAAGTGTTGATATCAAATCAACTAGTATTAAACCCTCGGAAGAAAATTCTTGAAAATACGTGTTCTTTTTCCCTTTGTCATGTTGGGCTTTTCTGACTGCTTGAAGTTATCAGTAAGTGGTCAGTTTCCTTCTATAAAAAAGTTAAAATCTAGAAAGCTGGAAAATTATTGTTTTGCATTTCTATAAATGAATGATACATTTTAGTAGGTAATGCTTACATAGAGAACCTGAACACACCACCAGTTTTATCTTTTTAAAGGTTGACACAGAAAAGTAAAATATGCCCAGTACCTGTACACAGAGAAAGGAAAGCAAAAGGCCTGAACTTGGGACAAAAATTATAAAGAAAAGTCTTCTCTTTAATTTATGCAGAGCAGGTCTGATTATTTATCATACTAACTCACTTATATTTTCATTTATTATATAAGTTATGTAGGAACCATTGCTTCATGAATGCCCTGCTGATGGACATTTAGATCACTAGTGGTTTTTCAATGACATGAAGCCACCATATTTAATGTTCCTATACATGTACTTTTCAGTTCTTTTCCTTTCCTCTACATACATTAACTGAAGTGAGCTGTTATAAGTAACATACAGCTAAAGAGTCTGTGTTGTGAAACTGCCATCGAGAAAGTTGTACATTTTATGCTCTGTACCTGCACCAACTCTTGATCCTAAAACAATCTTTTTTATTTCTGTCTATCTGATGTCTGAAATAATTCTAACTCACTGTTGTTTAAAGTTCTCTTAACCCTTAATCATTACAGGTTGAATGGTAAGCATTTTAACATTTATCTATCATCATTATTTCTCTCTACAAAACTTCCAGTTAGTGTCCTTTGTCTATTTTTCTGTAGGCATATTTGTCCTTAGATAATTCATCCGTAAGAATTGCTTATGTTTGTGAAAGTAGCTTCGTCTTTTAAATACATATGACTACATGTTTCAGCTGTTTTTATCTTTTAGTTTGTTTTTGGTGTCTTGCCCTCAGCCAGAATTTTAGATTTTTATGTTGTTAATTCTTTTAGTTTTTCTTTAAATAATTTGCTTTGATGTTTTAGAATAAAAATGGATTTTATTTTACATTTTATGGTTTCATATCCTTAAATCTTTAGCTGGAATTGACTTTGATGTAAGAGGTAAGAAAGGGATTTAACTTTGTTCCTTTCACAAATGATCTAAAGATCATTGCCCTAAAGATGATTATTAATAGTTCACTCAACGTTATATGATTTACAACTTAACACTTCTCTATACGAATCTCCAAAAAGCCAGAGTTCTAGCTCTCCGCCTACGCCAGGGTCCTCTATGGCCTGGGCTTGTCTGACCCAGCCATGCCTGCTTTTCAGTCTTTCCGGATACGCTCCTTCTGCTCCAGTGGGTCAGGTCTGCTTAGGATCCCATGTCCATCCCCACCTTCCTTGGCTCACTCTTGCTTTCTTGACCTCCCTTGAATTGTTCTACCTCCAAAGCTCCTAAAACATTTCCCCTTCTCTCTTCTTATCCAGACTGTCTACCTTAATTGCTTCTGCTTAATTGACTTCCACTTTCCCAACTTTTAGAATATTTATGTCCTAGTAAACGTTAGTGCTTCACATGCTAGTTTTATTTGCTTTTTTTTTTTTGGTCAAATAAATTGGAAACCTCTTGAGAGCAAGGGTGACATTTTCTGTTAATTGTGTTGGTGTTACCTTTGAGTCCTACCAGCACAGTGCTCCTGGCGCATGCTGCGATCCCACAGGGCATCGGCATGGATAATAACTTTTGTTTATGAAGGATCTCTACTGGCCACTCTAGATGGTGTTCTCCTCTATAGACTATGATTCCTGAACATGTATATTTTCCAAATATAAAGTGAACAACAGAAGAAAGTGCAATGGCTAAGATGCTTTCTTTCATGATTTTTCTTCTTTCGACCCATACAAAATTATTTTTCCCCTCTAGGGATTTGTGTGTGTGGTGAATGTTCTTGCCATGATGTAGACCCCACTGGAGACTGGGGGGATATTCATGGGGACACCTGTGAGTGTGACGAGAGGGACTGCCGGGCTGTCTATGACAGATATTCTGATGACTTCTGTTCTGGTAAGTGCTTTCCTAACTCCTGTTTTTATTTTATTATTATTATTCTTTTTTTAAAAAAGATTTATTTATTTCTTTTATTTGATGGTGTTGGGTCTTAGTTGTGGCGTATAGGATCTACTTCCCTGATCAGGGATCAAACCTGAGCCCCCTGCCCTGGGAACTCGGAGTCTTCACCACTGGACCAGCAGGGAAGTCCCTAATTCCTGTTTTTAAATAAGAAAATGTTCATTTCCCTCTTTTCAAGATTTATTCTGCTTCTCCCAGAAACCGTGAAAGAACTGAATGTGCCTTCTGAAGAATTTGAGACCCATAGGACTCCTAATATCAACCTGAAAACCCTTTAGAGACTTCGCCACATTGGGCAAAGATTTGAGATGAAAACACACCCACTCTCTGAAAAGCAGTCTAGTCTTTCACCAAAAAGAGCTATTACCTCCATGAATCTAATACTCTGCAGTGAGAACATAAAGCTAGCCAACCTGGCCACAGACAGGAGAGGCACCCTTAAGGCAGCTGTTGCTAGCACAGGACGAAACTAAAGACGATGTGGCTCTCGTAGGCACTTTATGGCACTGCTTCTTTGGTATAATTTACATACTAAAAGTTGTCCTGCATTAAGTCTACAATTGAATATCAATTAGTGGGTTCAAAAATTCTATATGGACCAGCTACTCCTTTGCCAGCATCTTTGCTGCATCCGGGTCACTGGTTCCAGTAGTGAAGGAGACAAACATAATCCTTGACAGGGAGCCTGTAATCTAAACGCAAGGGGCTTCCCTGGCAGCTCAGCTGGTAGAGAATCGGCCTGCATTGCAGGAGACCCTGGTTCCATTCCTGGGTTGGGAAGAACCCCTGGAGAACCGATGGGCTACCCAGAACAGTATTCTTGGGCTTCCCTCGTGGCTCAGTCTGTAAAGAATCTGCCTGCAATGTGGGAGACCTGAGTATGATCCCTGGGTTGGGAAGATTCCCCTGGAGAAGGTCATGGCAACCCACTCCAGTATTCTTGCCTGGAGAATCCCCGTGGACAGAGGAGCCTGGCGGGCTACAGTCCATGGGGTTGCAGAGAGTCGGACATGACTGAGTGACTAAGCACACACAATCTAAATGAAAAGGAAAACAACAACATCAACACCCTGCCAGAATTTCTAATAGTGCAAAGGAAAACAATAAGCAGTCAGATTTATCTTAAAAAATGTCACTCAACAAAAATGAAGTAATAGATTTTATTACATGGGACGATCCAGGAGGTGTAGACACATGTTCATGCTTGATTGCTTGGTTGGTATAAGGAACTAGATAGGGAACTCTGGCTCCAGAAAAAGTTTGCCAGCAAAGGCAGATAAAAGAGCTGCCCTTTTTAATTATGATGATGCAACTGCAAAGACTTCTCTGGCCTGGCCGAGGGGAGCTGGCTCCTGTAGCTTCCCCCTGCAGAAGAATCACCCTGTTCTGATGATCCCTTGGGCTTGGGAGAATTTCCTGAATAGGCTCACAGAGGTGATGGGGTCGTAGGCTATGATTTGAACAATAAGACATCAGGCTGTGATTGTGATTTTATTATTCCTTTGTTGAAGTGAACTGAATGTGGCCAGTTCTCCACAGTCTGCCTCCCACACCTAACATGAGAAATTTAAGCAAGAGGAAACTCATTAACAGAGATCTGGTGCTGAGAGACACCTGTCAAGTTCGTTCACACACCTCATTCCATTTTATGTTCGCACTGACTCAGTCAGGGATACATTATTATCTACGTGTAAGAGGGAACGTTCAAAGAAATTAGCGACTTGACAAAGTTCACAGCGCCCTTAAATGTCACCTGAAAACAACTTCAGCTGAAGTGCTCATGTCGTTTATCCAAACGATACGCAGAAGATGCTTCAATTTTACTTTATTTCGGTAAGGAAGAGATGTCCTTTGAATGCTTAAAATTCTTATAAAGCTAAGCTTCTCTGAACATTGTTTTGATCTCGGGTGGGCATCAATCTCTGGAGTATTTCTTCATGCTTAGTAAATCTTTAGAATTCTATGTACAATGCTTGGTAAATTACTAGTCTTCACAATTTTCCCAATTGCC
Organism: Procapra przewalskii; assembly: GCA_006410515.1. Classification (NCBI taxonomy): domain Eukaryota; kingdom Metazoa; phylum Chordata; class Mammalia; order Artiodactyla; family Bovidae; genus Procapra; species Procapra przewalskii. Next base: position 8,979,142 of record SJYF01000464.1, on the reverse strand, counting down.
CAGAGTTGCACCATGATAAGGGAGCCATGCAATTGACTATTGAGTGTGATAGTACCATAGTGTTATGAGATAGAAGTACCCCAAGGATGTGGATATTCTCTAGTGATTTATGCCAGGCTGGAGTGTAATAAGACCCAGATAAAATGAAGCTTTATTTTTAGCTTCCATTCCAGCCACCCTGAGAGTGTTGAGCTTATTTAAGTCCAAGAGAAATCTCCCATTGGATTATAGTTGGTTCATTTAATTGACCTTCTAATTTTATTTATTCATTTCCACTCTTGCCATTCATGTATTCAATAATACACTTCAATGTAAATATTTTGTGCCTGATCCATCATGGGTACAGGAGATGTGATACAAATTTTAAAATATGATCTCTGCTCTCAAATAAATCAGTTGTATTTATTTGTTCTTCCACTCCTAAAGTGTATTTATCACTTCTTTCACACTTCTTTCACTTCTATTCACTGATACATGAATTCATCCATATACAAATATGACTCACATACCCACAAAGATACACACGCATGTACATGCCTCAAAGAGGATACTCGAGACAAGTTTTGAGTATGACTGAAATGATGGCATGACCAGCCATCCTGAAGTATATTAGCTGCTTTGTTATTGCAGTTCTATGAACTGCTCCCCTGAACTGACTTTCTGATTCTGAAATAACTCCTTTCTTCCTGATGACTGCTTACCAGTCTGATCCATTTTGCCAAATTCCCAAATAGGAAAAAATATGCTGCAGTGTGACTTTCCACTTTTTCAGCTTGCTCCTGCCTAGCAAAATGATGAAAATATAAGGTTAATCTTGGCCTAGAGTTCCCTTAGTTTGGAAAGTAGACTTATTTGGTAGAACCATATTATAGAAGGAAATTTGTCTTTGTGGATTAATGAAGAGTTAAGGGAAGAAATGGAAGGAAATCGTTACATACATTCAATTTATGTTGTCTTGAAAGGAAAAATAATATATCAAGTGGATTTAAAAAAAAACTGACAAGTGCTAGTTAGATCGAATTCATTTCCCCCAATTTTTTCTCTCCATGGTCTTCATGTTTCCTTGTAAGAAGCAACTTTTAAATATCAGATTCCAGTTCATGATCATTTTTTGTTCATTTTTAAGGAGAGAAATAGCCTCTGTGGAAGAAGAGCATTCTAGAATGGATGGAACTACATATGTCCTAGATTGATGTTTCTGAGGTTAGATAGCTTAGCACAAAAGAGTGCAATGATCACACACACACAAAAAGCTTTGGTGTCAGCAACCTCTCCTATAATGTCTTGAGAGCCTTTAAAGCTCAATGTTTTGTTTTTTAAGTAAGTTTTTTTTTTTAAAGAATGTTTTGGCTGTGTTGGGTCTTTGTTGCTGAGCGGGCTGGGTGGGGGCTGCTCTCCCTTTGTGGTGTGTGGGCTTGTCATCGCGAAGTCTTACCTTGTTTCGGAGCACGGGCTCTAAGGCGTGCAGATTGCAGTAGCTGTGGCGCATGGCCCCAGGCATTGCAGCTTCTGGACTCTAGGATGCATGAGCTTCAGTAGCTGTGGTTCCCAGGCTCTGGAGCACAGGTTCAGTGGCCGCAGTGTGTGGACTTAGTTGCTCCAGAGCTTATGGGTCTTCCTGGACCAGGGATTGAACACGCGTCTCTTGCACTGGCTGGTGGACTCTTCACCGCTGAGCCATTAGGGAAGCCCCCAAAGCTCAGCGTGGCCATGATGCCTTTGATGGCCCTTGCTGCCAGCTCCCCACCCTTGTGATGCAGTTCTGGCTGTGATCCTATTTACAGGCCAACACTAGACACTGTGGTTTTTCCCTTGTCATGAATGTGTGTGTGTGTGTGTGTGTCAAAGGAGTGTTCATAGGCCTTTGAAAGCAGTTCTCTAATGTAATTAATATCTGCGATAAAGCAATAACATTCTATGTCTTTCCTCTCTATTTTGTCGATTCCCATGTCTACAGAGTTTAAAAGAATCTTTGTTAGAATCAATGAAATGAACTCCTGAAGGCCAAATATATGTTGATACATACACACCTGGATTTGACACACTGGCATTGAAACATGATGTTTCAGATCAGCGTAGTAGAATCCACTTCTTAGTTCTCTCACTTCAAAGCTAAAGGGAGATGGAGCCCGGAAAGGTGAACCACTGACTCCTTTAGGTGGAGGACACAGATCTCCTAATGTCTTCACTTTTGCTTTTTTCTCTATTTGTTTATGAGAGACTCTGATATAGTATGTTATGACAGTCTAAAGGATTTTCATGATAAATAGATCTTATCATTTCTAAACTTATGAATCAAAAATAAGCGTTTTTATCATCTTCATTTTATCTCTATAAAATTGAGAAACTGGTAACTCAGAAGAGAAATTGCAATTTCAAGTTTTGATTTCCTGTCTTTTCTGAAAAGCTAAATACCTG
>SJYF01000464.1:8965882-8976709 GCA_006410515.1 Procapra przewalskii | reverse complement strand
CTTCAGAATCTGGTATTGATACCTTACATTTCTAACTGGTTTCCTAAACCCACTGATGAAATACTGTAGAGAATTTTAGTAGAAAAAGGTACAGTTTCCTTTAGGATGGAATCCATAACTTATTTTTGGCTGTGTGTGACTTAATTTAAGTTATTGAATATAATTTTATAATAAAAATATTATTTTTGCAACTGTGAAAGCATAGTTTTGTTTATGTTTTCACTTGTCAGGTTAATCTCTGGTCAACATTTAGATTAGCCATACCACTGTCAGTACTGTTTTTCACCATGCTAGACTAGAGTTACATTTAAGCCTTTTCTCTATTACTTTTACATTTGCTTCTTCTGTGATATTCATCGGGGTATTGGATTTAGGTATACCTACTTTTCCCCAAACAATGAAACCTTCAAAAACATTCTGTATGCCACTATTTCACCATTTAAACTGGTTGCCAAATACTCACTGACTCTCAGGAATTACTTTCACTGTGAATGTTTTACTCAAGTCATTCATTTTTTTCATAACCCTTCTTTCCCCTGCTTGAACTTGTTCACTGGATGTTGGCTTCTGGTGGCAAAGTGTAGAGGGCACAGCCATGGATGATTTGACGAGGCACAGGGGCCATCCTGAACGAGGCAGTGTTCTCCCACTTTGATCCTTTCTATTTAGAGGCCAGACCTTTTAGCCCAGGCCAGTCGCAGCAATGACAGTATCCCATCAGTTCTTTCCAGTGTGTACACAATCGACCGCAGCTGTTTCTGAGAGTGCCTTTTGCTCAGATGAGGCAGGGGCTGGGGTCCAAGGCTGAGCCCAAGACACAGAAGCTTAAGGATCATCACACATATGGTGAAAGTGAGGGCACATTTTATATCTTCTTCCCGTTTTTGTTTGGAGTTGGTGATGCCTAGAGGTGACGCATAAACTCAGACTATTAATCCTTGAGAAGGTCCGTGATGCTGCATTAAATGCACAGGAAATAGAGGTGAAGACCTTATGGACCACGTTTCCCCTAGAACTTGTAGAAGTGCTCAGAAATAGCAGAGGGCCAGAAAAGTGAAGACGCATAACATTAGGGGCAAAAGCACAGAGAGTAAGGACTAAGCGAGGTAAATAGAACAAAAAGAGAAGAGAGTGGATATGAGGGCAACAAGGGGAAAGACTTGCATCTGTACATTTTTTAAACATTTGTTAAAGCACCCACAATTAATCTGATTTCTTAAGATTATAACTAGACCAGATTTTAATTTCAAGAATCTCTATTAATAGTGTCTGACCATCTTCACGAATTTGTTTTATGCCACTGCAGAGTTTTTTTTTAATGTTGACATGTGAATGAACCTCAGACAGAAAGTAATGGCTATTCTTTTTTAAAAATGGTTACTTAGTTTTAAATTACTTGTTATTAATTTATCGATTTATTAATTTATCATGTACTTGAATTCCCTGGGTCTTATTTGCGATGCATAGGATCTTCGCGGCGGCGTGCCCTAGGATCTTTAGTCCACCATGTGGGATCTAGTTCCCAGAGCAGGAATCCAGTCTGGGTCATTGCATGGGGAGCGTGGAGTCTTAGCCACTGGACCACCAGGGGAGTCCCTGTGACGGCGGCTCTTAAGCCAACTATAGCACTTCAGAATATCCTCCCATCAGTCCCCATCTTTGTCCACACAGACTCCGACTTTATTCCACGTGCCAAGGGGTCAGGACTCTCACTGCCTGTGAATTCCAAGCACCTGCAGTAGGAGGCCTTCTCCTGGTACTTAGGGATTCCCTGGCCTCCTCACCTACTGGATGCTTTGTTCTAACTTCCACAGCTATTTTAAACTTTCAAGAGGAAAGCCTTTTTCCCCCCTTTCAATCTAACTGTGTTTTTCAGTTTTATTGTTGAAGTGTCAGCTCGTCTTCCACAAATGGCAGCATGTTCTGAACTTTGTCCAGCATCCTCCTGGCACATTCAAGTGCCCTACAAATGATGCTGCTTGTCTCCCAGAATTTCAAAGTCACCGGCTCTCATAGAACAGCAGAACTGATTGTACTTTAAATGTTAAAGATTTTGTTTTAAAACCTGTTTTTTATCTGTGCATTTGCAATACAGCTCTGTTTGCAAATTTTGCTCTAAAAATTATATGAGGACAAGGAAGATGGGGAGAAACTTTATAAGCTAGGACAAATGGCTAGAAGCTAGGGAACCCAGTAACCTCAGAGCTATAAGTGTTAGTGAGTTAAATTTTTATAATAAAAATTCTCGTGTTTGAAGGTCTAAATGATCATAGTCACATGTCATATGTATCAGTAATCAAAAAATTTTCCTTTAAAATTATGAGCTCTAAGACAAAGTGTTAGTATCAACAGCAATTTGTTCCATAGATTCTGTTACATAGCAGGTGCTCAATAAACTTGTTGAATGGAATTTAGTGTAAATGAGAGATTTGGGTTCCATACTCCCTAATAGCTCATCCTACTTTGACTATGATTTTATGATTTATTCCATGAAGAAGCTGGTTTACAATGAAAAGCTTCCTGATAGACGGATGCTTCAAACTTGACAAATGGACATCTGCCCATAAACCTCATGAGTTACTGGTAAAACAGGCTAGGCTTCACTGAAGGCCAGTTTTCATACTCTGTGATATATATTAATATTGATGGACATGAGTTTGAGTAAGCTCTGGGAGTTGGTGATGGACAGGGAAGCCTGGCCTGCTGCAATCTATGGGGTCACAAAGAGTCAGACACGACTAAGCAACTGAGCTGAACTGAATGCAAAATACAAAATAGCATGGATTTTTCATCCATTACCAACATACTTGATTTACTTAAGGAACGTATGATTCCACTTCCTTAAAATCCTTCATGCATTTTTGGAGGAATTATTTAAATCTACTTTACTTTGCATTTGTAATAATGAGTTTCAGAACGGTTATGAAGAGTTAGAAAAACTCAGCTAAGTTATTCATTCCTTTCTGTTACTACTTGGTTAGATGTGTGAGCTCAAATGAATAAAAATAACAATAGCTCATTTTTATGTAGCATTTTAAGATATAGTATATACTTCTTGATAAATGTGGATAGATAATGCAGTTTAAAATGAAGAACCTAAATGTCAAACAGGCTGTCATTTGACCAGCTGTATTCTGTAGGGAGCAGGGTCAGGATTTGAACCTACTTATATGATTGATAACCTGGTCTATTTTCTGCTATACCATATCACCACTTATCACAATATTTTTCAGGCTCTGTGTCCATGTGTAAAGAAATTAATTTCTTTCCTGACCTCTTTTGTGTGTATGAAATTAGTCTTTGAGGGTTGTGGGTAGTAAAAAAGTCATGAAAATAAAGAGACTCCAGGAGCTGAGACCCTGTTTCAAAAACAAATCGCTTTCCATTTCCTGTGGCTCTCCTCCATGTGAATTAATCACCAGATCCATTAGACCCTCCATTTGGGCCCCAGCAGGCTAATTCAATCTCATGCACTTGGATTTTGAAAGATTCAAGTTGATAGCCCTCCGAACCTGTTTATCTGATCTGGAGTTGTTGCTTTTCTTTACCCTTCATGATCAATCAATACAGCTCGGGTATTTAAGAATGCTGTTGAAAAATGGACTTTTGCCTTAATGTTTTCTGTGGTGCTGATGGAGATCTTGACTTCTTTGTGACACTCACTGTTTGGAGACTAATTCTCACTTCAGTATATTTTTCTCATATACATGTGTATGTATATATATATATATAATACATTTTTACATACACTAATATACATATATACTTAACTCTCATTGTGAAGGTCACGGGCAGTGTAACTGCGGACGATGTGACTGCAAAGTAGGCTGGCATGGGAAGAAGTGTGAACACCCACGTTCCTGCCCGCTGTCAGCGGAGGAGAGCATCAGAAAGTGCCAGGGAAGCGCCACTCTGCCATGCTCTGGAAGGGGTAAGTGAGGGTCTCAGGCCGTGCCACCCACCACCTCTCACCCTGTGAGTCGAGTGAATTCAGTTCACACGTATCTTATTTAAAAGGCAGTTGAGATTTCTGAATGAGGAAAAAGTTGCCTTTTCAGAATAATGACTCCAGGATCCATGAGTGAGAATACGGAGAACCACAATCTCTCTCTTTCTTCCTCTCTGTCGCACCCACCCACACACACACTCACTCACTCACTCACTCAGTCTACTTTAGCTCTGAGATTTGTTCAATTTCTATCTAGTTCAATGCTGCATTAAAAGAAGAAAAAAAAAGTTTGGATATTTGCTCAGAGCTTTATCAATAAAACCATCTAATTGTCCACTGACATTTCTGAAACTTAATAACATCCTATTGAACTGTACTGTTGGCTTTTGAGAAAGCACCGTATAAAGAGACAGCTTGGAATAAGCTTTCCTCCTCTTGGGTGGCATGTAGCCTCGGGTGTGTTCCTGGTACCAGATCAGTACACATTGGAGAAGGAAGGATTCATCTAAGAGAAAGCTGGTTTTATTGTTTCTGATTTTTCAAAATAAGTACAATTTCACCTCTCATGCGAAAATGGCAAAGTTAATGTGAAATATGCTTTTGGAGGAACTGGTAATTGAAGTTTTTACAAATTTTATTCATGAAAGAGGAAAAGGAGAAAGATTTCCCTTTGGTGAATGTTAGATCAGAACCACCACAATATTGTAAAGTAATTAGCCTCCAATTAAATAAATTTTAAAAATTAATTTTATATTGCAAGGCTTTTTTTTGAAAAATGAATTTTTGAGATAGAATTCAAGTGTCATAAAATTTATGCTTATAAAGTATACAACTTAGAGGTTTTGTGTTTTTTTACTATATTCATAGAATGATCTGACCTTCACCACTGACTTGTTCCAGAATATTTTCATTATCACAAAAAGAAACTTGGTACCCCTTCCGAATCACTCTCTTGTATTCTCTCCACTCAGCCCCTGGAAACCATTAATCTTCTTCTTGTCTCTGTACTTTTGTCTGATCTGGATATTGCATCTCAACATGAAATGTGTTCTTTTGCTTCTGGCTCTTCTCACTTAGTTTAATGTTTCAACATTGTAATATGTCGGTATCTCATTTTATGGCTGTATAATATTCATCTGTATGGATATACCACTTTGTTCATCCACTCATCGGTCAATCAACATCTAAGTTGTTTATACTTTCTGGCCATTGTGAATACTGTTCTATGAATATTTATATACAAGTTTTGTGCGGAGAATTTTTGTTTTTTTTTTTTCATTTCTCTTGGATATCTGCCTATGAGTGGAATTGCTGTGTCATATGGAGTTCTGTGTTTAGGTTCTTGACATGCCATAACACTGGCTTTAAAGTGACTACACTGTTCTAGTTTTCCTTCAGACGTGTGTGAAGATTCCAATTTCTCCATGTTCCCACCATTATTTATTATCATATTTCATCTTTTCTCTATTATTACTTTTTTGAGGGGTGGGAAGAAAACCCTCCCAAGTCTCCAAGATTATTTGTAACATACTGTTTTCCTGTACTCTGGTATTTATCCCTAATGATTATAAGAAAGAGGATAAAATATGGGTAGAAGGAATTTTTAATTTCAGAAGCATTTCTAATTTGCCCCATCCTTCACTAATAACCCCAGACAGGAACCACTGTTTTATCAGCATTAGTAAAATATTGTGATTCTAGTGCTTCAGCAAGCCTATTATGCTCTTAAAATAACAAAGACTAAAAAATCAGTTTTTCTTAGACTGTTATTTATTTATTGCTAAGAATAGCAAGCTATATAATAGAAAAATAAGAAAAGCATATAAAATATCTTCAACATAGAAAATGACCTTAAGTGTGTGTATATGTGTGTGTGTGTGTGTGTATATATATATATATCTGCCAAAATTTTCCGTTTGTCTTGAATTTTTATATGATGTTAGTGCAAGAGAATTATTTATGGACTTCATATATCAATGTTTAATAAACTCTGACAAACATATTTGTCTCCTACCTTTCTGAAGAATCTTTATTTAGTTCCTATTTTTCAGGACTAGAGTATATTTAAAGTTTATTGTACCAAAAAGGTGTTAATATGTAGAGAATTATATTTAAATTTTTTTTATTCATTCAAGCCTTTTGATGGTCTTTACCAATTGTAAGCTTCTCTAGTTTCCTCACAGGGAAACAGAGATATTGAGTGAAGTGGTTTTCCAGGGAACTGGAACAAAATGTAAGAATTTTGAGAATGAAGACCAAGGATTTATGACAGGCAGGCCACAGCTCAGACCAATGGTCAGAGACTTCGTTTTTTATAGGGCTGCATCTGCAAACTCTTGGGCACTGGAGGTTTTAAAGCAAATGGCCAGGATGGAAACTTCCAAAGGATTAGTTCTGCATTTATGAATGACAACCGCAGCTGTTGTTACATGAGTGAAGAAAGCAATTACAAGGCCCATCGGTTCTCCAGCCGGAGAGCCTCAGCAGCTCGCCAGCTGGGGCCAAGGGAAAAAAAGAGGCAATTCTCCTGGTAGAATTAAATTAGATTACTTGCTTGTGCCAGTGATGACTATGTGTGATCATTATGTCTTAAAGGCAGGGGAATAATTTACAGGATGTCTTAAATTCTTGGTTAATCCTATGATTCCTTGATTTCTATTCCTTCATTTAGTTAGATGATTCTCCTGGAGCCAGTGTGGATATCCAGTGATTCATCTTAATTTCTGCTCCTGGGGTTGGGGGGTGGAGTGCAACTTTATTTTCCTATCAGTGTTCCGCTCCAAATGCAGAAGAGTCAGACATGACTGAGCACACAGACACAGGTGATGTCTACACATCAGTTTTCAACTCTTCTTGGTTAAAAACACACTTTTATTGTTATTGAGGTTCTCCTGGGTATGTGCCTGGCTTTGGCCAGAAAATATGAGCAAAAGGGATGTTCTCGCTTCCGAGCAGAGGATGCAGAGGCGGTGAGAGACTGTCATGCTGCTGTGCTCCCTGGCATGGAGATTTGCAGTATTTGAGATGGTAGCTGGTCGTTAGTCTGGGTCTCTAAGTAAGGAGATGCCTGCTGACCCACCAAAGGTCTGTAACACAAGTGAGAAATAAACCTTCGTTGTTTCAAGTGGCTGAGACATTGGTGTTCTTTGTTATGGCCGCAGAACTCCTGATCATACTCTCTTCTGCATGCGGAATTACGGGACATAGCCAAAGCCACACAACCAAGCTAGCAATGCAACAAAAACTGCACTTAAAGCCAAGAGATAAGTATAAAAAAATTGAGGTTTATTTTGAATATATCGTATCAGTATGAGTATCTAAATCAGCATAAATAGGGACTTCACTGGCAGTCCAGTGGTTAGAAATCCATGCTTCTGCTGCAAGGGACATGGGTTCAATCTCTGTTTGGGGAATTAAGACCCCATATGCGCCACGGTTTGGCAAAACCAAACATAAATATGTGTATACTTTATAAGTGATACATTTATATTATTCTGTTAATATCTATAGCATTTATGGGCACAATAAAATGCTAAGAGCATTGAATGCATTACGTTTTTTAATATTCCCAAACACAGTGAGGTAAGAAGAAATGTAATTCTTCTACTTTTCAAAAAAGAAGAAACTGGAACAATCTGTCATCTTACCTGATAGGTGCAGGAGGTACAAGTTTTCATAGAAATTTAAATCTAGGCCCTTTGATGCAAGAGCTGTCATTTAAGATAATTTACTAACAGTCTAACTTGTTAATGTGTTCTTACAACAATTTTCTGAACAACTTGCAGTGAATGTATATTTTCTTGTTATGAGTATTATTCTGTAAAATTATTGATATGGCTGCATAGCATTCCATAATATGGTTGTATCTGTAGCAAAATAATTTAATCAACCCTCTTTTATTAGAAATCTAAATTGTCTTTTATTCAAGTGACAAATGTCATACTTTATACTCTGATAGCGGAGTATTTGCATAAACCCTAAGTATTATTCTTAGCTGTGGGTTTGTTGTTGTTCAGTGGCTCAGTCGTGTCTCACTCTTTGCAACCCCATGGACAGCAGCAGGCCAGACTCCTCTGTCCTTTACTATCTCCCAGAGCTTGCTCAAACTCATACCCTTTGAGTCCATGGTGCTGTCTAACCATCTCATCCTCTGCTTCCCCCTTCTCCTTTTGCCTTTGATCTTTCCCAGATCCAGGGTCTCTTCCAGTAAGTCAGCTCTTCGCATCAGGTGGCCAAAATATTGGAGTTTCAGGTTCAGCATCATTCCTTTCAATGTATATTCAGAGTTGATTTCCTTTAGGATTAACTGGTTAGATCTTGCTGTCCGAGGGACTCCCGAGAGTCTTCTCCAGCATCATAGTTGAAAAGCATCAGTTCTTTGGCTCTCAGCCTTCTTTATGGTCCAACTCTCACATCCCAAAACCATAGCTTTGACTATATGGACCTATGTCAGCAAAGTGATTTCTCTTCTTTTCAATATGCCATCTAGGTTTGTCCCAGCTGTCCTTCCAAGGAGCAGGGATCTTTTAACTTCATGACTGCAGTCACTGTCTGCAGTGGTTTTGGAGCCCAAGAAAATAAAATAGGTCACTGATTCCACTTTTTTTCCTTCTATTTGCCAGGAAGTGATGGGACTATCTTTGTTTTTCAAATGTTGAGTTTCAAGCCAGCTTTTCACTCTCCTCTTTCACCTTCTTCAAGGGACTCTTTATTTCCTCTTCACTTTCTGCCATTAGAGTGGTATCATCTGCATGTCTGAGGTTATTGATATTTCTCTCAGCAGTCTTGATTCCGGCTTGTGATTCATCTAGCCCAGCATTTCTCATGATGTTCTTTGTATATAAGTTAAATAAGCAGGGTGACAATTTACAGTCTTGTCTTAGTCCTTTTCTGATTTGGAACCAGTCCATTGTTCCATGTCTGGTTCTACTGGTTGCTTCTTGATCCACATACACAGGTTTCTCAGGAGACAGGTAAGGTGGTCTGGTCTTCCCACATCTTTAAGAATTTTCCACAGTTTGTTGTGATCAGCACAGTCAAAGGCTTTAGCATAGTCAATGAAGAAGTAGTAGATATTTTTCTAGAATTTTCTTGCTTTCTCCGTGTTCCAAGAAGTGCTGGCAATTTAATTTCTGATTCCGCTGCCTTTTTAAAAGCTGGCTTGTACGTCTGGAAGTTCTTGGTTCACAGTACTACTGAAGCTTAGCTTGAAGGATTTTGAGCATAGCCTTGCTAGCATGTGAAATGAGTGTAATTGTATGGTAGCTTGAACATTCCTTGGTATTGCCCTTCTTTGAGACTGGAATGAATACTGACCTTTTCCAGTCCTGTGACTACTGCTGAGTTTTCCAAATTTGCTAACATATTGAGTGTAACACTTTAACAGCATCATCTTTTAGGATTTAAAATAACTCAGCTGGAGTTCTGTCACCTGCACTAGCTTTGTTCATAGTAAGGCTTCCTCAGGCCCCCTTGACTTCATACTCCAGGATGTCCGACTTTAGGTGAGTAGCCATACCATTGTGATTCCAGGTCATTAAGACCTTTTTTGTATAGTTCTTCTGTGTATTCTTGCCATCTCTTCTTTTTTTTCATTTCATATATGTTATTATACATGTTTCAATGCCATTCTCCCAAATCATCCCACCCTCTCCCTCTCCCACAGAGTCCAAAGGACTGTTCTATACATCTGTGTCTCTTTTGCTGTCTCGCATACAGGGTTATCGTTACCATCTTTCTAAATTCCATGTATATGCGTTAGCATACTGTATTAGTGTTTTTCTTTCTGGCTTACTTCACTCTGTATAATAGACTCCAGTTTCATGTACCTCATTAGAACTGATTCAAATGTATTCTTTTTAATGGCTGAGTAATACTCCATTGTGTATATGTACCACAGCTTTCTTATCCATTCATCTGCTGATGGACATCTAGGTTGCTTCCATGTCCTGGCTATTATAAACACTGCTGCGATGAACATTGGGGTACACGTGTCTCTTTCAATTCTGGTTTTCTTGGTGTATATGCCCAGCAGTGGGATTGCTGGGTCATAAGGCAGTTCTGTTTCCAGTTTTTTAAGGAATCTCCACACTGTTCTCCATAGTGGATGTACTAGTTTGCATTCCCACCAGGCTAAGAAGGTTCCCTTTTCTCCACACCCTCTCTGGCATTAATTGCTTGTAGACTTTTGGGTCGCAGCCATTCTGATTGGCATGAAATAGTACCTTATTGTGGTTTTGATTTGCATTTCTCTGATAATGAGTGATGTTGAGCATCTTTTCATGTGTTTGTTAGCCATCTGTATGTCTTCTTTGGAGAAATGTCTGTTTAATTCTTTGGCCCATTTTTTGATTGGGTCATTTATTTTTCTGGAATTGAGCTGCAGGAGTTGCTTGTATATTTTTGATATTAGTTGTTTGTCAGTTGCTTCATTTGCTATTATTTTCTCCCATTCTGAAGGCTGTCTTTTCACCTTGCTTATAGTTTCCGTTGTTGTGCATACCCTTTTAAGTTTAATTAGGTCCCATTTGTTTATTTTTGCTTTTATTTCCAATATTCTGGGGGGTGGGTCATAGAGGATCCTGCTTTGATGTATGTTGGAGAGTGTTTTGCCTATGTTCTCCTCTAGGAGTTTTATAGTTTCTGATCTTATGTTTAGATCTTTAATCCATTTTGAGTTTATTTTTGTGTATGGTGCTAGAAAGTGTTCTAGTTTCATTCTTTTACAAGTGGTTGACCAGTTTTCCCAGCACCACTTGTTAAAGAGATTGTCTTTTCTCCGTTGTATATTCTTGCCTCCTTTGTCAAAGATAAGGTGTCCATAGGTGTGTGGATTTATCTCTGGGCTTTCTATTTTGTTCCATTGATCTATATGTCTG
>SJYF01000464.1:8951682-8963115 GCA_006410515.1 Procapra przewalskii | reverse complement strand
ACGTAATTATTTTATAACTGTCATTTTTCTTATTTATATATAGAGAGATAAAATTGTTATTTGAAACAGAAGAAAATTTGTTTTAAGTCCTCTAAAAAATTATTGTCAATTTTTGTGATTAGGAAGGTCTTTTAATATTTTAATAAAATTTTTATCAGCTTTATTGAGATATTGATATAAAAAAAACAAAAAATTCCACATATTTAATGTATATAATTTGATTAATTTGGATGTGTACATATACCTGTGATGCCATCAGCACAGTCAGGGTGATAAACATATCTGTTAAATATCCTTGTATCCTTTTCCTGTGTGTGTGTGTACATAGTAACGCTTAGCACAAGCAAACATTGACTATCTAACATAGTCAAACTAACAGAAGCAGAAAATAGAATGGTGGTCACCAGTGGAGTGGGGAGGAGGAAATGGGGGAATTTTTTTTCAGTGGTTATAAGTTTTATTTATGTAAGGTAAATAAGGTCTGGAGATCTCCTATACAATGTAGAGTGGATAGCTAACAATTTTAACTTTTTTGTGTGATTTTGTGAACTGAAAAAAATTGTTAAGAGGATAGCTCTCCAAACATTTTAAGTACTGACCACCTAGTGTGATTTTGATTGTATTTTTAAAATTCCCAGAGGCTTAATTAGATATCTTATTGTAAGTGAAGTGGGAAATGTATAGACAAGAGAACCCAGTATTTCCTTTGAGTAGTACTTTGAGTACACTTTGTCGACAAAAGTCTGTAGAGTCAAAGCTATGGTTTTTCCAGTAGTTATGTATGGATGTGAGAGCTGGATTATAAAGAAGGCTGAAGGCCGAGAAACCAATGCTTCCAAGTTGTCGTGCTGGAGAAGACTGTTGTGAGTCCCTTGGATAACAAGGACTGTTACCCAGTCCATCCTAAAGGAAATCAACTCTGAATATTCATTGGAAGGACTGATGCTGAAGCTGAAACTCCAATATTTTGGTCACCTGATGCGAAGAGCCGACTTACTGGGAAAGGCCCTGACTCTAGGAAAGACTGAAGGCAAAAGGAAAAGGGGGCAGCAGGAATGAGACAGTTAGAGAGGAACGGGATGGTAGAAGAGTAGGTGGACGTGGAGGACATCTCTCTCTACGAGTACATCAGCAATACACCTTCAGACACAGAAGTGCTTTCAGAACGCCAGCTGAGAGTTGGGGGGAGTACCTGACCACCGGAAAAGAATATATAGAACCAAGCAAAACTCGGTAGGACAAAGGAACTAGGGGGGAAACAGGAGTGTTAGTAGGACTGGACCTGCCCTCAGCAGGTGAGGGAACTGAAGCGGGGGTCCGATCCCCAAATCAAGACGATTGTTTGGGTCAGAGGAGATGGTTAGATAGCATCACCGATGCAATGGGCGTGAATTTGAGCAAACTCTGTTTAAGTTAGTGGAGGACAGGGGATCCTGGTATGCTGCAGTCCATGGGGCTGAAAAGGGCTGGACATGACTTAGGGACTTAACAACAGCAACAACTTTGAGAAGGAGAGTGGGATTCAGAGTTACTCTTTACAAAGTATTCAGTTTGATCAATCCCCTGTGTCTGTCAGAGCTTGAGAACTCCGGAACAGTCATACACTGAATTATGACCTTTCAGACATAATTGCTGAGCGCCCCAGCCAAAGAAGATGCAGAAGTGATGCTGTAAAATAAGCTTCTTTACTCTTCCTTTTCCAGAAGGAATCATCCTACTTTCAGTGATGCACCAAATGGGGATAATATCAGTGAATTGGGAAATCATGCCAGAAGCAGAAGTCTATATTTTGTCGTATTATAGACATTAAATGATGAGACGTCAGTCTTTGGATCCCCAGGGTGTCTCCCACGGATCTCTGAGCACACCTTAAATTTTCAATATCTATTTTACGGCTCTTATGTGCGCTCTAAAATCATAGAATGACCCAGAGTAGAAAAATAGTATCTAGGAAGAGAAAAAGCCTCTTTGTTATTTGCTTCCTTTGTACTCAGAAAATACTTACTAGAATGTCTTAAACTGTATCTGTGTTCCACATTTCACAAAACCTCAACAATGTGAATGCTCTTTATTATGACTTTGTTAGGGCTTCCAGGGTGGCACAGGGGTAGAGAACCCACCTGCCGATGCAGGAGACGCAAGAGACACGGGTACAATCCCTGGATCAAGAAGCTCCTCTGGACAAGGGAATGGCACCCCACCCCAGTATTCTTGCCTGGGAAATCCCATGGACGGAGAAGCCTGGTGGGCTGCAGTCCAGGGGGGTCACAAAGAGTTGGATCTGACTGTGTGTGCATGCACACACAACTTATTTAAAAAATAACATGGAGAGAAAAAGACCTGGATCGTGGGAAAACTAAATACAGTGCCTCCATCTTTCTTCGTGGTTTCATGATGTGTTGGGACGTTTTCTACCTTCACGAGGGACCAGAGGTGCAGGCGCCTTGTATACCTGCAGACTGGTGTTTTTCTGGACAGTCCATATTAAATCTGATATTCAATCTCTCGATCCTATGAAGAAGCAGCATTTACTAAACTGCCAGCATGATTTGTGTACATTGAAGGAAATTGCTAAATATAATGGAGGCAAGCCAAGAAAAGATCTCATGTAAGGTGACTCGGTAGGAATTCTCCTTTCCAGCAGGCAAATAATTATCTCTGTTCCTCTTCTTTATTTCATCGTGCCCTTCCTCTTGCTATTTGAATATTCAGCAGAGCAGAAAGGAAAAGAAATTCAAAAGCTGAATTTAATAATTTTGTCTAATCTTTTAAAAAAGATGGTACAAACTAACTCAATGGAAAATAATAAATGTAGTATTTTTTTTTGATAACCTGAGGATTTTCTGTTCCACAGTCCAGAAAACTGTATCACTCCCCAGACAGAGTGAATATTTTTTGTGTGTATTCCAGTCAGCGATCTTGCTTAAATGGTTTGTCTCCGGCAACAGAACGTTTTGTGTCAAAGATAGAAATCAATCCAAATAAATGGACAATTTTTATTATATTTTGCATAACTTTTATGCAGTAAATTGAAAACTGGCAAAATTTTCTGGCTAAGTAAAGTTCCCAGTAAAGACTGAAACAAATATTGTCAAAATCTATTTGAAATGAAAATAGAATATTGGGCTTGAACTCAATCCCGATTTCTTTAAGTGACCTTAAAATGAAATGTGTGACAACTATGACAATTTTGTTACTATAATTATTTATTTCTATTAAAACATTAAGTCCACTATGTAGGATATAGTGTAGGGCTCTAGTGGTTATTTACCTGCTTTTATTCAATATAAACAAGCAAACCATATACGTTTAATGGGGAACAGTCTCTTCGGATTATCAGCAGTAATCTTCCCAGAACTACACATTCTATACACTTTCTTTTCAATAGAAAAATCAATGAGGCAGAGTATCATTACTATGTCTAAATTTTAGGGTCATGTAGATGATCAAAATTTTCTAATTCCTTTCTTGGATACATAAGATATCATTAAAAATTATATGGCTTGTCATTATGTTAAATTTCCATGATAGATACATATGCAAATATTATATTGTTCAGTCACTCAGTCACGTGACTCTTTGCAACCCCATGGACTGCAGCACACCAGGTTTCCCTGTTCTTCACCATCTCCTGGGGCTTACTCAAACTCATGTCCGTTGAGTCATTGATGACATCCAACCATCTCATCATCTTCTCCTCCTGCCTTCAATCTTTCCCAGCATCAGGGTCTTCTCCAATGTGTTGTCTCTTCCCATGCAAATATTATATTCAATAGAAAGTAGTATGTTCAATGTGTAATCATACTAGAGCAAATTGACATGCATCATATTTTCATTAGCAATGTTGCTTATCAAATTAAATACATCTAATATTTATTGATCATTTTACCAGGTATAGGGCTTCCCCCTGCCGATGGCTCAAGGGTAAAGAATCACCTGCAGTGAAGGAGATGCAGTTTGATCCTCAGGTAGGGATGATCCCCTGACGGAGGAAATGGCCACCCACTCCAGTATTCTTGCCTGGAGAATCCCATAGTCAGAGCAGCTGGTGGGTTACAGTCCATGAGGTCGCAACGAGTCAGACATGACTGAGCATACACACACTTAAATGTTGCTGTAGAAATGCTAGGTTAACCTTGCTCAGTGCCTTCTGCAATGCATCCTTGCTAAAATACCAAGTTAAATGTAATTAAAGTGGCCAAGACATAACCTTCTTATACCGGAGGCATCCTTCCCATGAGGTTTTCTTCCTCTTTTCCTTTGCCTCCAATCATATTTACTTATCTAATGGAATAGGAGAAGACACGATTCTACAGTGACTGTTTTATTAAGAGTCATTCATATTAGCAAAGCAGTGAAATAACCACAGTTTAGTGGTTGGATTGGTATTTTGAGGGCCCCATTATCTATACTGGGTATATGTACATATACAAATGGCAAAATGACACAGTAATTGAAGTGAGGCAAGGAAGGGGGGTTATGTGTTTGGGCTGAAAGACTCTAGACTGAATCTGAGTTCTCACTGGGGCTACCTTACTGGTGACTTTGAACTTCACTGCTTCAGGCTGCTTTTTCTCTCCTCACCTCTCTGCAGCAAGTGCACTTGAGTCTGTATTCTGACTCATTTGGATCCTTAGATTCTACTTGCTCTCCTGGGTCCCATGGGTTTCATTTATGACTCACCCTCTTCACAGACTTTCTCTGGTTTTGCATCACTAACCTGACAGCTGAGTACTCTTCAGAAGAATCAGGTGACTTGCTATGCTGTTTTCTAGACTCTGCTTTCTCCCCAGTGACTGCTTTGGTACAGACTCTTATATTCTTCAGTTAAGACATCCTCTCATTTGGACTGTAACAGTAAAGATGGATGAGATTTTGGTTCTTAATAAATATTTATTTCTCATGTGATGCCTTTTATTTGGATAAAGGAAGAAAGACAAGATTCTTTGGCTTCCTATTTAAGTTTCTAAACAGTCTTGGCCTCTTTGCTGCTCAAAATATCCATGCCAGGTGGATGTTGTAAATAGTACCAAATGGTCTGGCATAGCAGTGTCATGAGCTGTTTAAAGTTTGAATGGTCCCAAGAATGAAACTGCAGATATTTGAGGTCATATGTAACGTTCTTTACAAGGACATGAAATCATTTTCCAGCATTTCTTTTTCTGGAGTTTTTCCTGTGGCCCTATATTGCACAATAGTTCACTGAAGGAGCTTAAAAGAAATGCAAAAAAAATTATCAAAAGATAATAGAGTCTGCAGTAACTAGAAAGTTCTCTTATACAGTTCACTTGATGAATCGCTAGAAGTCTGCATATCATGAATTATATTGAGCTATAGCCACAATATGCCAGCAAATTTGGAAAACTCAGCACTGGCCACAGGACTGGAAAAGATCAGTTTTCATTCCAATCCCAAAGTATGGCAATGCCAAACAATGTTCAAACTACTGCACAATTGCACTTATCTCACGTACTAGCAAAGTAATGTTGAAAATTCCCAAGCTAGGCTTCAACAGTGCATGAATCAAGAACTTCCATATGTTAACTCTGGATTTAGGAAAGGTAGAGGAACCAGAGATCAAATTGCCAACATCTGTTTTAGCATAGAAAAAGCAAGAGAATTCCAGAAAAAACATCTACTTTTGCTTCATTGAGTACACCAAAGCCTTTAACTGTGTAGATCAAAACAAGCTATGGAAAATTCTTAAAAAGATGGGAATACCAGACTACCCTTCCTGCCTCCTGAGAAATTTGTATGCAGGTCAAGAAGCAACAGTTAGAACCAGACATGGAACAATGGACTGGTTCCAAATTTAGAAAGGTGTACATCAAGGCTGTACATTGTCACCTTGCTTATTTAACTTATATACAGAGTACGTCATGTGAAATGCTGGACTGGATGAAGCACAAGCTGGAATCAAGACTGTCTGGAGAAATATCAACAATCTCAGGCAGATGACAGTACCCTTATGGCAGAAAACAAAGAGGAACTAAAGAACCTCTTGATGAAAGTGAAAGAGGAAAATGAAAAAGCTGGTAAAACTCAACATTCAAAAAACTAAGATCATGGCATCCAGTCCCATCACTTCATGGCAGATATTTGGGGAAACAATGGAAACAGTGAGAGACTTTATTTTGGGGGTTCCAAAATCACTGCAGATGCTGACTGCAGCCATGCAATTAAAAGACACTTGCTCCTTGGAGGAAAAGCTATGACAGACCTAGACAACGCATTAAAAAGCAGGGACATTACTTTACCGACAAAGGTCAGTATAGTCAAAGCTCTGGTTTTTCCAGTAGTCATGTGTGGATGTGAGAGTGAAGGAATTAATGCTTTTGAACTGTGGTGTTGGAGAAGACTCTTGAGAGTCCCTGGGAATGCAAAGACTGTAATCAATCCTAAAGGAAATTGACCCTGAATATTCTTTAGAAGGACTAATGCTGAAGCTGAAACTCCAACGCTTTGGCCACCTGATGCAAAGAGCTGACTCATTTGAAAAGACCCTGATGCTGGGAAAGACTGAAGGCAGGAGGAGCAGGGGGTGACAGAGGATGAGATGGTTGGATGACATCACTGACCCGATGGACATGAGTGTGAGTAAGCTCTGGGAGTTGGTGATGAACGGGGAAGCCTGGCGTGCTGCAGTCCATGGAGTCACAAAGAGTCAGATGTGACTGAGCAACTGAACGGAAATGATAGTCCCAGTGGGCTGTCCCAGATAGTACAGGCTGTACAGGTACAATCTGGCTGTCCCAGATGGTGGCTCAGGTGGTAAAGGATCTGCCTGCATTTCAGGAGACCCTGGTTCAATTCCTGGATCAGAAAGATCCCCTGGAAAAGGAAATGGCTACCTACTTCAATATTCTTGTCTGCAGAAGTCCATGGACAGAGGAGCCTGATGACAGGCTACTGTCCATGAGTCACAGAGTCGGATACGACTGAGCGACTGACTCTTTCACGATCCTTGTCACGATAGCGAGATGATGGCAAAACTTAACACTTGAGTATGCTGCTGCTGCTGCTGCTGCTAAGTCGCTTCAGTTGTATGTGACTCTGTGCGACCCCATAGATGGCAGCCAACCAGGCTCCACCATCCCTGGGATTCTCCAGGCAAGAACACTGGAATGGGTTCCCATTTCCTTCTCCAATGCATGAAAGTGAAAAGTGAAAGTGAAGTTGCTCAGTCGTGTCCAACTCTTCAAGACCCCATGGACTGCAGCCTACCAGGCTCCTCTGTCCATGGGATTTTCCAGGCAAGAGTACTGGAGTGGGGTGCCATCGCCTTCTCCACACTTGAGTATAGTCTACTGCAATTATAAAGAGGCAAAACCCAAGGAGTGTAATTCATGCGTGACTCTAAATCCGTTATTCTGGATGATTCTGTTGCATAAAGAGAGAAACACAGAAGGACTGTAGTGGAAGAGAGTCCTGGGTGTGGTTGGAGGCCTAAAGTCTTGTGGCTGCATATAGGCGTGACAGGGCTGGACCATACTGACGTTATTTAACCCTCTCCCAAGTGTCCCTTCCATTACTCACTCATGTGATCCCTGGGCAAACCCTTGACAGGCATCGACCTCCTGTTTGGGTTGAGGTGCTCACACACCTCGGCGTCTGTAGCCTCATCCCGCCAGCCGCTTTCCAGTCCTGGGGCCAGGTGCCTCTGCAGGGGCAGGAGTTCCAGACATGGCCGCATGGCCTCTGAGAACCTCACAGCATGCTTGTGTTCATCCCGTTCATTGCTCGTGTGGCCCTGGGAAGTTTCGTTTTACTTTACAAACTGTCAGTTTTATCTCTGTATTATAATTGCTGCTTCCTCTAAAATGTTGTGAGGGGCAGGTAAGATGGCACATAGGAAATTGTTTTGTTAACTGCAAAACCACCCTGCAGTTGTGAGGGATTACTGCGGTTTAAGTAGACAACACAACAGGTGAACTCAAGGCCATAGAATGTTAGAGAGAAAGTAAGATCAGTATTCACTCACCTCATTCATTGATTCATTCACACATCCGACCTGTATTTATTGGAGCCCTACTGTGTGCCTAGAACAGGTCTAGGTGCGTAGGATAGAAGAATAAATAGGCAGCTAGTGTCAGCGCTCTCAGAGAGCTTGTGGTCAGTTTGGTTGGAGAAATGAAGTGAAGTGAAGTTGCTCAATTGTGTCTGACTCTTTGCGACCCCATGGACTGTAGCAGGCTTCTCCATCCATCCATGGGATTTTCCAGGCAAGAGTACTGGAGTGGGTTGCCATTTCCTTCTCCAGGGGGATCTTCCCAACCCAGGGTCTCCCGCATTGTAGGTAGACGCTTTTACCGTCTGAGCCACCAGGGAAGTCTAAAGAAGAAAACAAATAATTTCTCTTAGCATTAGGAGGTGAAAGTCAAGATAAAATGGCCAAAGGTGGGGCATGTGGCCAGCTCCAGATAAGGGAGTCAGGGACCCTCTCTGAGGATTTCTTCTTGGCCAGATCTAAGTGTTGAAAAGGGGCCAGATGAGGGAAGATGGTTGGAAAACAGACCAAAAAAAAAAAAAAAGGATTTATACCATACTTCAGATTCAAGTAATGAAGGTTTTCTGGAAGAGATCAAAGTTGGGTGGGCTTTGTTCTTTGAGAATCCAGAGAGGAGACTTAGAATTTGTTGAAGAAGTATTTTAAAAATACCAACCTGAGCTCCCACCTGACTTAATCTATCTGCGAGATAGCCTGGGCATCAGGGATTTTAAAAGCTCACTGGTGACTTTGCTGTGTGGCCACATTTAGAATCAACCAGACACTTTTGTTTTTGTCCTACTTCCCACAGAGCAAATGGGCCTTCGGGAGTGCTTAAGAGTTGCAGAAAAATGACTGTCCTATTGGGTCTTTGCTGGATGCTCTGTTGAAAAGGTGGAAAAGCAGTGAAGCAGTGGGGGGTGGTGGCATGGGAAAATTATGCTCTTGGTGAAAAGGATAAAGAATTTTCAAAACAGGAAGCCCCATCAGGAGGTACAGAAATATAAAAGAGTACGCTATATTTGTTCAGGGAATTGCTCCATCCAAGTTTTTGTATGTCTGAGGTAGCAGTGAGAATCTGTATTTTAGGATAGATCCAGTGTAATTATGAAGCTTTTGGGTGTGAATGCTGGGGTTGAACCTCTTTCACAATATGGTCCTCAGTTGCCCAGAGCCCTTAGTCTGACTTTCAGCCTTCACAGGTTGCTTTCTGAGAACTAATCTGTGATGTGTTTTTCCAACCAAAATTAATTTATATTATAATGAAAGATTCTTAGACTTCTATATCCCAGGATTCTTAACCTGAAATTCACACAATTCTGGCAGTTTATGGTTGCGTGTCAGGGCAATAAGTAACTCATATAATAGTGGAAATTAACTGTACATATCTCTTTATATTTTTATAAAGATGGGGCCAATGGTTTCTTTTACTGGGTTCTCAAAGAACTGCAAGCTATCAACAAATGGTGTGATATTAAAACCACTGCGTAAAACCAAAACACTTTTACAGAGAGGTCAGAGCAGATGAATAAGAAACATATTTTGTGTTAAATGTGCCTTAACTGTGCATTGTATGGTTTAATAGTTGAACTAGTCAATTATCCAAATAGTAGTCAAATGTAGAAATACTTGGTGATATCCAGTTGTATTTGTAACTTATGATGTGACTTTTTCTCTCTTTATTGAAGTATAGTTGATGTGCAGTATTTGTGTAAGTTTCAAGTGTACAACATAGTGATTTATCATTTTTAAAGTTTATATTCGATTCATAGTTATTGTAAAATGTCGGCCATATTCCCTGTGCAGTACTGTGTATCCTTGTAGCTTCTTTTTTATAGTTTACAGTTTGCCTCTTAATCTCCCGCCCCACCGTGTTCCTCCCTCTTCCCCTCGCCCCGCTGGTAACCACTGGTCTGTGCTCTGTGTCTGTGAGTCTGTTTCTTTTTTGTTACACTTACTAGTTAGTTTGGCTTTAGGTTCCACATATAAATAACATACATTAGTAGTATTTGTCTTTCTCTGTCTAACTTATCTCACTTAGAATAATATTGTCCAAGTCCATCCTTGTTGTTGTAAATGTCAGAATTTCATTTTTTAAAATTTTATGGCTGAGTAGTGTTCTATTCTGCTGCTGCTGCTAAGTCGCTTCAGTCGTGTCCGACTCTGTGCGACCCCAGAGACGGCAGCCCACCAGGCTCCCCCATCCCTGGGATTCTCCAGGCAAGAACGCTGGAGTGGGTTGCCATTGCCTTCTCCAGTATTCTATGTATGTATATGTGTATATATGCACACACACACACACGCACACACACACACCCCTACCTCTTCTTCATCTGTTCATCTGTTGATGGAGTCTTAGGTAGCATCCGTATCTTGGCAGCTGTAAATAATCTGCTGTGAAAATTGGGGTTCATGAATCTCTTTGAATTAGTGTTTTTGCTTTCTTTAGGATTAAATACCCAGCAGTGGAATTGCTAGGTTGTGTGATAGTTCTATTTTCAGTTTTTCGAGAAACCTCCAGACTGTCTTCCATGGTCACGGTACAAAGTTACATTCCCACCGACAGTGTGTGAGGGCTCTCTTTGCTTTGCTGCCAGCATTTGTTATTTGTGGTTCTTTTCAGTGACAGCTCTTCTGACTGATGTGCCGTGATATCTAAGTGCGGTTTTAGTTTGGATCTCTCTGATGATTAATGATTAATGATGTGGAATATCTTTTCCTGTGCTTGTTGGCCATCTGTAAGTATTCTCTGGGAAACTGTCTATTTAGATCTGTCCTTTTTTTAACTGGATTGTTTGCTTTTTGATGTTGAGTTGTTGTTGAGTTGATGTATGAAGATGTAAGGGGATATTAACCCCTTATTGATCTCATCATTTGCAAGTATTTTCTCCCATTTAGTAGGTTGGCTTGGCTTTTTTTTTATATATAATGTGTTCACAAGATTTGAGTTTGGAATGAAATGACAGACCAAACTCAAAACCATTTTCTTCTGAGACATGAGAATTTATCATTGAAGTTTCTTATTAGGGTAATTCAAAACACAGATAAAATTTCAAGGAGGAGGGAAAAATTCCATTCCTGTGTTTCCCTTTGAACAGAGTGACATTTCTTCTATAATGCTCTGGGTTTTATTTTCTACTCATGACAGGTGTCCATTCTGATTAATAAATGTTGCAGTCCTGAATGCTCAGAAGAGTGTAACCTGCCATTCTAGAAATAACAGGAGTAGAGGAACAAGAACAGAAGGAAATTTAACTTGTTTGCTAATAAAGTTCTTTTTGAATTTTATTAATATATATAAAAATTTAATAAAGAAATATAATTGGCGTTTTGCAATTCCTCTGTGGCTCCAAACTAAGGTTTAGATAGTCTATAAACTTCTTTCCAATCAACATTCAGTCATGTTATTATTGTTTCAACTTTATCTGGTTATTGTCCATATGAGT
>SJYF01000464.1:8879347-8904336 GCA_006410515.1 Procapra przewalskii | reverse complement strand
TGTGATGTGGCTACGTAATTTATAAAATTTTTGTTAGAAATAAGTGAATTGAGTTGTTATAGAGACTAATCTTAAGGGTGAAATAATGAAATCATCTTACTTCAAGGTCTAAGAGACTTCCTCTGTGATATTCTCCACAAGACCTTGGGAAAGCTTTACAGAAAAGTGAACCTTACTGCTCCCATATCGCAATTTCAATTTTGGACACTCTAGATAGACAACAGAAATGATATCAGTGCATCATGTGTTTAAATGCCTTGCGTGCACGCTCTGTTACTAAGTTGTGTCCAACTCTTTGAGACCCCATGGACTGTAGCCCGCCAGACTCCTCTGTCCATGGAACTTCCCAGGCAAGAATACTGGAGCAGCTTGCCCTTTTCTCCTCCATGTAATCTTCCCGACCCAGGGATCGAACCCTCAACTCTTGAGTCTCCTGCACTGGCAAGCAAATTCTTTACCTTCTGCACAAAGGTCTGTGAGTGATTACTTCAATCCTTGTATACTAAGAAAACATGAACGGAAGGCTTGACATGGATCCTCATTTTTAAACGTCACCAGCATCTCTTCCTTGATGAATTGAAGTCATGTCAGTGTGGCTTGAATCGTAAGACATCTTGCTGCTTACTTTGAAGCAACAGGTGAAGGTGCCCCTTTCCTTTAAATTTGTCTGATGGAAGATGACTTTATTCTCACACACCAAATATTTGTCCTTAGATGAAATGGTACAGAATATTATAGTTCTCAAGTGTTTAATTCCTCCTTGTGGAAATTTCAAGGGAACTTCGGATGCATTTGGCAAGAGCTTTTCCTGGTGCAATCAGGTTGCTATGGTAAACCTATTATTTTAGGCAAAGGACGACTGTGTTAGTGTCACTAATCTCTCTTCTGTTTTTTGTGAGCCCCTAATTACTCTCCCACTGCCTGTATGCAAGTGTGGTTTTTGCCATCTTAAAAAGTAGAAGAAAATAAGGTTGTAGAGAGTGTAACTGCTGTTACCAGGCTGGCAGGCGCCTTTGCTGATATGTTGCTCTTCTTAAATAATCTCATCTGGATCAGAAAATATAGTTAATTTTTTTTTGGAGAAATAGAAAGAAATGGATTTTATGTGAGTTATTGAAATTACAGCTTCTCAACATGTTTTTAAATTATTAGTATGTAAATAATAATATCTGTCACAGATATTATACAGGTACAGATCCCACCTCCAGTTCAGTTCAGTCGCTTAGTCGTGTCTGACTCTTTTCGACCTCATGGACTGCAGCAGGCCAGGCTTCCCTGTCCTTCACCCTCTTCCAGCGTTTGCTCAAACTCGTGTCCATTGAGTGAGTGATGCCACCTAACTATCTCATTCTTTGTCGTCCCCTTCTCCTACTTTCAATCTTTCCCAGCATCCGGGTCTTTTCCAAGGAGTCTGCTCTTCATATCAAGTGGCCAAAGTATTGGAGCTTCAGCTTCAGCATCAGTCCTTCCACTATTGAATTGATTTCCTTTAGGATTGACTGCTTTGATCTTCTTGCTGTCCAAGGGACTCTCAAGAGTCTTCTCCAGCACCACAATTTGAGGCATCAATTCTTCAGCTTTCAGCCTTCTTTATGGTCCAGCTCCAATGTCTGTACATGACTCCTGGAAAAACCGTAGCTTTGACTATGTAGACCTTATTCAGCAAAGTGATGTCTCTGCTTTTTAATATGCTGTCTAGATTGGTTATAGCTTTTCTTCCAAGAAGCTGCTGCTGGTGCTAAGTCACTTCAGTGGTGTCCAACTCTGTGCGACCCCATAGACGGCAGCCCACCAGGCTCCTCCCTCCATGGGATTTTCCAGGCAAGAATACTGGAGTGGGGTGCCATTGCCTTCTCCTTCCAAGAAGCAGGCATCTTCTAATTTCATGGCTGCAGTCACCATCTACAGTGATTTTGGAGCCTGAGAAAATAAAGTCTGTCACTGCGTGAACCCACCCACAGCCTGAAACAAAGAGATCACTACTTAGAGTAGGGTTCAGGTGTGTATTTAGTAAAACGTTTGCATTCAGTGATCTACTAATGGTGTGAACTAAGGACTGTGGGATTAGAGAGAAGACTGCATTCTGACAGGTGACTAAAGTCAGGGAGGACGAGGGAGGGTTTATGGAGAGATTAGATTTAAATAGGCTATTGAACGTTAGATTGAACTTTATAGAGAAAGTTGTAGAATATACGGCCAGTGAAATGTAGAAATTTAAACCTCTGTGGGGAGTTCCCTGTGGTTCCACGGTTAAGACTCCGAGCTCTCACTGCCAAGGGCCCAGGTTCAGTTCCTGGTTGGGGAACTAAAATCCCATGTGCTGTGAGGAGCAACCAAAAAAAGCTTTAAAAACCTCACATGCTATAATATTCTGTTTATATACCATAATTTTATTAATGAGTCTGGATCTGATAGATATTTGTGTTTAATCTTTTGAACTATGGCTAAGTAATAGATATCGAGTAAATTAATTAATTCTTCCTCAAGTGAAAAATAAACACATATGCCAGTAGTTAGTTCATGCCTGTCAAATAAACCAATAATATATAGTCAGGAAACTTATTATATACCTCAAAATGTTAACTGAACGGTCGCCATAAACACTTGTACCCTCAAAGTTGAGAACTGATGTTGCCTGGTAACCGGGAGTGGATTATGTCTCGGGAATGATGTGATTGGTGTTTCCCATGTCTGTCCACCATGGATTGGCCAACCAGACTCACTACTGCTGTAGGTAGTTTGCTTCTGTCCCCAGTCTGGATCATAGGTGTCATTCCCACGTCTACCCATGCGAGGGCAAGTGTGTTCAGGCACAGCAGGCAATATTACACGCAGCTCAGAAAATCTGGGTTCTCACACCAGCATGGCTACATGGCTAATGTCTACTTTGCTGACCTTCGGCAAGTCATTTAGCCTCAGTGTACTTGAGTTTCCTCATCTCTTAAATAAATCATAGAAACTCATGGATCCTCATGGCATTTCACTAAAAAATGAATGCATGCTGGTGTATATTTTCCAGGGACAGATCCCGGGTCTACCAGTTAGAGTCCTTGATTGTTAATAACGGTCACCAACTTCATTCACTGAGATGAAAAGATATTTTGTTCCAAGGGCTTAGGCTCGGAGTGCAAGCTTGGACAGTTTGCTCACACAACAAGCCAGGGAAGCAAGGCAGTGCCACGAACCAGCCGTCGCTTTGGAGCTTCTGCCTCCCTGCCCCTGGCGGCTCACCGCTGTGCTGATACACTTGCCACCCTGCCCCAGTCCCCGTGCCTTGCTCTCAGCCTCGAGAATCCGAGCTCTGGCCAAGGGCTTCTGGGGTGTCCCTGCTCGGTCCGCCGGTCCCCTGGAAGAGGGATATCATTGCAGGAGGGGGAGGGCTCTGTCTCCTGCTGAACTCAGCTCTGCCTCCAAGTAGAAAGATGGGCTGAAGGGCAGCCTGAACAACACTATCTATTGCCGTATCTTTCATCAGATTCTTAAAGGGACCATGACCCTGCCACTTCTGCCAGAAAAGATTATGAATCACTGTGTTAGATTATCTTTAATTACAGCTCTGAAGTGATATGATTCTAAATACTAATTTTTCTTTTTCCGCTCGTATCCGAGCTCAGAATTCTTTAGCATGATACAAATGCAGTAACAGAATGACTAGCAACATTGCAGGTCAGCCCTGAAGCATCTTATGATCATTTCAGTGGGTGTGTAATTATGATGGTTGGGATAATGACAGGGAGTTAACAGATGTCTTGGAGTAGTCACTCAGCTGAATTTCTGGCAAACCAGTCCCAATTCCTCAGAAAAAAAAAAGAACTGTGCTTTCTCATACAGCCTCCTGGAGCTCCGTTATGATATATTAAGATACACTATGGCCAAATGTTTAGATGCACAAACTTTAAGCATGATGAGAATAGATATAAATTTGGAATCTATCCCTTGAGAGCTGGTTCAGCAGAGAAAGTTACTTGGCCTCAATATGTCTCCATCTCCTGTTTAGTAAAATGATAGTGATAATGTTAGTGTGTGTGTGTTATCATGAATACAAAAGGATGGAATTGAAGAAATTATAGTGTTTGAGGCATAGTTACAGCTCAGGAAATAATGATGAAAGTCATAAGGAAAATAATTAAGAAATTCCCAGACTGTGAACCAAACTCAATTCCAAAACAAGTTTCTACTTTTAAACTTTAAGTCAAGATTAATAAGGATATTTAGGATATGAACTCTGACTCACGTCCCATGTTAAGATGAATTTTGTGAACTCAAAAACTGACACCAAATCACCACTAAAATATCAGGTTGAAATGTACCCATGAGACTTTCTTTTCTTATATGGCAGACAGACCCAAATTAAAAATATTTTTAAATGACCATATTAGTTCAAATTGTGTCAGAATAAATAAAATTGATTCAGTTATGTTAAATGGTCTCCTTATAGTGGAATATGAAACATCCAGGGGGTTTCATCATTGAACGAATCTTCAAAAATGAATGAAACAGAACATGGAAAGTAGAGACCAGGAGTCACCGATGAGCCAGGAGTTGTCACTTCAGCTCCAGCTCAACCTCCTTGGCATTTATGCTTGACCTTCAGCTTGACCTTAGGGGTGTAGGAGAAGGTATTTGCTGAATTGTTAGCAGACACAGACTAGATACTGATCCAGGAGGTCTGGGTCTAATCAGATACCTGTTTTCCTGAAAAGTCTTCCTCATTCCATGAGTCTCCTAATGAGTGTTTTCCCTGTGTGTTTTGCAGGTAAGTGTGAATGTGGCAAGTGCACTTGCTATCCGCCGGGAGATAGCAGGGTGTACGGCAAAACGTGTGAATGTGACGATCGGCGCTGTGAAGATTTGGACGGCGTGGTCTGTGGAGGTGAGCAATTCTCACAGCTCTCTGCCTGTAACCTGCGTTATCTGCTTTTCTTATTCTACTTCTTCTTTTAAAAAATTCTGTTAAAAAGAAGATATACAGAAAGCCATATACAATTGCCATATGGTAGTGGCGATGGCAGTGGTTTAGTTGCTAAGACGTGTCCAACTCTTGCGACCCCATGGACTGTAGCCCACCAGGCTCCTCCGTCCATGGGATTCTCCAGGCAAGAACACTAGAGTGGTTGCCATTTCCTTCTCCACAAGTAGCATATACATATACAATTAGACCTGTACAATTAGTCATATACAATTGGGTTGGTAATGACCTCGTACTCTGAATTTATTCCATGTGTATGTATGTGAAAGGACACAGCATCCTATCAGTAAAAGAAGACGGACACTAAACCAGATTCTCTGAAGAGAGGGAAAGGGTTTGCTTCAACCAAGCAGTTTCCAGTTTTTAATACTCTACTGATAAAAATTGATCCAGGAAGTATCACCTGAGACTTGAAAAAAGAAAAAAAACAAACAGTAAGATACACTTCAAGTTAATTACACAGTAACAAGAGATACACACTCTGTTTTCATAGTGAATCTGAGACCCAGACACAAGCTTGTTACTGTTAGTTGCTCAGTCATGTCCAACTCTTTGCAACCCCATGGACTCCTGTGTTCATGGGATTCCCCAGGCAAGAAAGCTGCAGTGGGTTGCCATTCCCTTCTCCAGGAGACCTTCTGACCCAGGGATCAAACCCGCGCCTCCCGCATTGCAGGCAGATTTCTTACCGTCTGAGCCACCGGGATAAGCAACTTAAAGGAAGAATAAGGCAATTGAGGGTCATTACAAAGGTAATATTGCAAAAAGGAGAGTCGCAGGGATAGAATGTTGCCAGTGTCCACCTGCGCTTCATCCTGGGGAGGGGACGAGGGTCCCCGTGGTTCCATTTCAGTCTTGCAAAGATCCATATTGTAGAAGGTGCATGCTGATTATGGCCCGTCCCAGGTTTCTAGGACAATCGAGGTGAACTGGATATGGAATCACACAAACAGAATATAACTCAATCTCTTTAAAATAATTACCATAATGAATTGGGTATTGTTATGGGGGGAAAGCCCCCAAAGGCACATGTAAGTGAAGAGAGCTGGCCATCCATCTCTGTCAGCTCTCCAACCACCACGTATGGCTGTCTAGCAACTCTCTCTCTAACCAACTATAAAACGCTAGGAACTTCACCAAAAGTATTTTCCTCTTCCATTTTTCTGTGAGCCAAGGGAAAAGGCCCTTTTTAATAACTGTTGGGCCGCGTGTTTTCTCTCTCCCGGTTCCCATGACAGCCATCCTCAGAGACTGTTCCTCGTACCGTAGCCTCACAAATGGAAAAGTGAGTGAGGTTTGAGGCGTTAATGTCCCATCTCTGCAAAGTGCCAGACCCACGGTAGGAGCTGTGGAGTTTAGTTTCACAGATCTCTCGCTAAACCACAGTTTTCCCCAGAGTGACATACAACTGTTTGTACTTTATGTCAATATTACTTTTAGTTTAGATTTTCCCTTTACTTCTAGTAGTCATCAGAAATATCTAAACAGACTGTAGTCCCTTTTATTTTTGTCATTAAGTACCTGACATAATACAGACCGGTTGTGTATGCATACCCAGAAAATAATGAATCCTCCTCCCCCCAGTCAATCTCTCTTCGTCTCCAGCTTTGGGGAGGAAATCAAGATAAAACGAACCTATATATCTTCTGGTTAGATGAGATCAAATGTTTACTAGGTAAATGAGAAAACATCTCACAGTGATAGTTCTTTTCTTTAATTTTTTTGACTCTCCATGTCTCCACTTTGTCCATCTACCCAGAGTTGTCTGTGCCCTGGGGGTGGGGTGGGGGCTACTGACTCCCATTAGCCAAACCAGTAAATGTACAAACTAAACCTCAGTTACTTGATGCTATACAATCAGAAATGTAATTGCCCTAGAGACTAGAATTTTTGTTAAAAAAGTATGAGAAGTCAGAATCTGAGATTAAAATTTGGATGCAAGTCATTTATTGGAAGGGGATTCCCAGGTGGGTGAGTGGTAAAGAATCTGCCTGCCAGTGCAGGAGGCACAGGAGATATGGGTTCGATCACTGGGTTGGGAAGATCCCCTGGAGGAAGAAATAGCAACCTGCTCCAGTATTCTTGCCAGGAAAGTCCAAGGGACAAAGGAGCCTGGCAGGCTGCAGTCCATGGGGTCACAAAGAGTCAGACATGCCTGAGCACATGTGAGCATGAGAGTTTATTGGAAACGGGAATGAGTTACTGGTAGGAAAGTGGGAAGACGTGACAGTGAAGAAGGGGCAGCCAATGAAGACCGTGCTATCAACCCAATTACTGCTGCGGTCAATTGGAACTTCATCCCAGTTCAGAGGAAACTCTAGAGGTCCGGGTAAAGCACACAATTCTTCTATCATCAGTCATGGGTTGAGGATTGCTTCTAGGAGGCGTTAATTCCCAGGCCACATCCAGCCTGTCCCACAGGTACCTGATCAGAGCAGGCTTCAGGGGCTGGAGTAAACCTCTGGGCAGAGAGCCTCAGGGGGTGCTGAGTGAAAGTCATCGTAACAGGAAGGATGGCGTTGCTGGGACACTGCCACAGAAGGGCCCTCAACTTTCTTGCCAGGTGGTCTGTCCTTTCTGGAAGTGCAGATTCTCATTCATTGACATGGTCTACATGTTGCTGATCATCCAGTCTGCCAGGCAGTAGCTGGAGATGTGTTGATCTGTTAATAATCCTTATTCTCCTAGTAGAGCCTTGGCTATGATTTTCAAGATCCTTCCTCTCATATTTAGAGATTAATTCCTAGGTGGTCGATCTTCCCCAATATAGACGATATCGGAACGTAATTACCGAGGACGAATGTGTTTCAAGGTTGGGGAAAACGCTGCTGCTGCCTCTGTGTGTCCTGCTGCGTGTGTACTCGCTCAGTCGTGTCCGACTCTTTTGCGACCCCATGGCCTGTAGCCCACCAGGCTCCTCTGTCCATGGGAGTTTTCAGGCAAAAATACTGGAGTGGGTTGCCATTTCCTCCTCCAGGGGATCTTCCTGACCCAGGGATCGAACCCAAGTCCCTTACATCTCCTACATTGTCAGATGGATTCTATACCACTGGGTGTGTCTCCTAGCACCTGACACATATGAATCAGATAAGCATAGCATCTTTTACCTGTATAACTGGATGGATTCTATCAGCGCTTTTTCTTAGATGGTAGCAACCAGCTCTGCCAAATCACCTGTGCATTTAATTTCATGTTTTATTGACCAAAGGATCTCAGAATGCTTTTCAAGTATGTAAATGAAACACACCTTGGAAATTTCCCTTGAAAATATTTTATGTTGTTCTTTTTAAAAAAAATGTTTATTAATTTGGCTATATCAGGTCTTAGCTGTGGCACATGGGCTTTCTAGTTAGAGCACATGGGCTCCAGAGCATGCAGGCTCTGTAATTGTGACCCGAAGGCTTAGTTGCCTCACGACATGTGAGATATTAGTTTCCGGACCAGGGATCGAACCCACGTCCCCCACACTGGAAGGTGGATTCTTGACCACTGGACTCCCAGGGAAGTCCCCATGTGGTTGTTCTTAAATTTCACTTTGATATTCGAATAATGTCCTTGAGAGATTTGGGGTTAGGATGATACCTTTAATTTAAAAGGTGTCTGTGGATAACAATGATCAATTTCACTTACCTTCTCCTGCTTTCTCTGAGCTTTGAACCCCAGGTGACAGCGTGAATCCTTACATTCTGGCACAGATTTTGCACTGGAGCCTGTGCACACATCTGTACACATTCCAGTGTGTAGTGTTTTTGCTTTCGTTTTCGTTCACTTGTGAGTCTTTACTATGATGGTGGCTCAGTCCTACTGCTTGGAGCAGGTTAGTTCCAGGAGACGGAGACAGGTCCGCATCAGTGGTCAGCTCATGTGTATCCAGAGTGACTTCTAGCTAGAAATGCTGCACATCATTTCCAGTCCACACTGACGCTCTGGAAGTTTTCCTCAACAAGATGAGCCCAGTCTTGGTATTCCTGGTGGCTGTGGACTATAAAGGGGCTTCCACAGTGGCTCAGATGGTAAAGGATCTGCCTGCAATGAAGGAGACCCGGGTTCCATCCCTGGGTCGTGAAGATTCCCTAGAGAAGGGAATGGCAACCCACTCCAGTATGCTTGCCCGGAGAATTCCATAGACAGAGGAGGCTGGTGGGCTATACAGAGGGGATCACAAAGAATCAGACATGACTGAGCAGCTAACACACATATGGTTTATAAGGGTGCCATGAACGGGGAGTTGGCAAATACTGACTCTTGAGGGAAATGCGGGGCTAGCTAGGATCCCACCTCTGCTCCTGGAATTTTCAAAAACCAGTCAGTACATAACCTTGTTTCATGTGCGTTTCTATGTGAAGACATACTGTGTCACATATAGCTGATTCACTGACACTGAGCTCATGGCCAGCAGCCCTGTAACTCATGCCTGAACCAAGATGATTTGGCTCACAGGTTTCTCCGTAACGTACATCACAGCCTTTTTGCACTTAGGAACACTGGCTAGCACTTCAGCACTGTACTTGGGGGCCATCGAAAACATCAAGATCACCAACGGAAGGTGCGAAAATGCGAAGAGTCTAGCACCACCTGTACTGGGAAAAGAACACTGGTCTTCAGTGTAAGAACTGAGCCAAGAAGGCAGAGCGTGACCTTCTTTGACCTTCGCTGGGAGTGTGAACCTTGCACACCTCCATTTTTCACCATTTCCCCTGTATTCTCAAATGCCCTGGAAAGCTTCTCGAGTGTTGATTTCAGAAATACAAATAAATTTTAGGGAGTAGGCAAGTTCTCAAATATGGAATCTTCAAATGATGAGGATCAAGTGTAATTCATATTCTCACTGGAAACATCACCTCCCACATGAGTTTTGCACTTGGCCTCAAATTATGATTTCGTTAAGACAGTTGTGGAAAGAATTGTTTGAGGCTTGACTGTTATAGGGGTTCCCTGATAGTTCAGTGATGGCAATACCACCCTGAACGCATCTGATCTCATCTGAACTTGGAAGCTAAGCAGGGTCAGGCCTGACTAAGACTTGGATGGGAGACTGCCTGGGGATGTCGAGTGCTGTAGGCTTTGGGCTTCCCTGGTGGCTCAGATGGTAAAGAATCTGCCTGCAATGCAGAAGAACTGGGTTCGATCCCTAGGTCAGGAAGATCCCCTGGAGAAGGAAATGGCAACTCACTCCAGTATTCTTGCCTGGAGAATCCCATGGACAAAGGAGCCTGGCAGCCTATAGTCCATGAGACCACAAAAAGTCAGATGCGACTGAATGAATAACACTGACTATTATAATCTTGAATTTAATTAATTTATTTATTTGGCTTCATCTGGCAGCATGTGGGATCTTAACAGGGATTGAATCCCATATCCCCCTGCTTAGAAGCATGGAGTCTTAACCACTGGAACACCAGGGAAGTCCCTTGAATTTCATTTTTTTTTTCTCTGCTGTTCTCTGGAAAGAAAATTACAAGAGACATGCTGTTAATTAATGAGTTTGAACATACAGTAATTCCAGATTTAAAATATATGGCATGCTAGACCCATTGACAAGGAGACCACACATTCCCTTCACAAGCATTTATGTAAATATAATTTGCTATATAGAAATATAAATGGCAAATTATAACATCTGTTAAGTCTACAGACATGAGGCTCCCTTGGTTTCAACCTTGGCCAGCCACTTATTCCCAATATACCCTGAGGCAATTCACATATCCCACTTCTCTCACCTATAAAAGATGATTATATGTCTCTTGTAGGGCTATTGTGAGATTGAATGAGTTAATGCGTATAAAGTACTCAGGGTTGTATCCAGCGCATGTGTCACATGTAGATATAAATTTTACTGTCGTTACTGTTGTCTGTGTGCTAAGTCACCCAAGTCGTGTCTGACTCTTTGCGACCCTATGGACTGAAGCCCACCAGGCTCCTCTGTCCATGAGATCTAGGCAAGAACGTTGCCATGCCCTTCTCCAGGGATCTTCCCGGCCCAGGGGTGAGCCCACATCTCTTGTGTCTCCTGCATTGGCGGGCTGATTCTTTACCATGAGCGCCACCTGGGAAGCCCATCATTAGTGTTATATACATATATAAAGGATGAAAGACCGGACCAGTTCAGTTGGAGTTTCTGCTGTGGATTACAGTAAACTATGGGACAGAGACCAGAACTCATGTTTGCTTATTAATTCCATTTTATAACACTCTATTCAGAATGATGACTGTCTGCTTTTTTCTTTGCATGAAGCCGTCTTTATCCTCTCACTTGACACTGAGCTACCAAATCCAAGTGGCCACATGCATCTCAGGAGTGTTTTTAGTGGCTCTTACTCAGCAGGGTCCCTAGAGGATAGCATCTCATGGGTTTGCAAGTGTGAAGTAGCACAAATAAGATGACGCTGGCCCTTAAGGTTCGAACCACCACATGCATCGCCAGTTTCTGTATTCCTGAAAATACCCATTATCATTAGAAAATATTCTCTTATTTCATATTATCCCATCATGTATATAGCATATAATTAAGTCAGCAAATACTCATTGCATACTTGTTCCATGCAATGACCGTCACTGCCTCTCAAACACAAGCATGCCTGTAATTTCTCCTAGACACCTTTACCTCTGACCTGTCTGGTTGCATTACTTTTGGTTCAGTTTGTTTTTTTCCCCAAACATTTTTGTTTGAAATAGACTTTTAAGCAGAACACTTAGTTTACTTTTTAAAATGTATATTTATTTATTTGGCTGCGGCAGGACTGGGTTGTGGCGTGTGGGATCTTTCCTGGAGGCACACAGGCCACCTAGTTGTGGTGCCTGCTCTCCAGAGTGCTCAGGCTTCA
Source organism: Procapra przewalskii (assembly GCA_006410515.1). Lineage (NCBI taxonomy): Eukaryota > Metazoa > Chordata > Mammalia > Artiodactyla > Bovidae > Procapra > Procapra przewalskii. Next base: position 8,892,543 of record SJYF01000464.1, on the reverse strand, counting down.
GTAGCTGTGGCCCGCAGGCTCGGTTATTCCATGGCATGTGGGATCTTAGTTCCCCGACCAGGGATCGAACCTGTGTCCCCTGCATGCAAGGTGGATTCTTAACCACTGGACCACAGGGAAGTCCCATCTTGGTTTAATCTTAACCCATGGAAACTTGCTCTGTCTCCCACCATTCTGCCTAACTGACTCTCTGGGACTATTCATAGTTCCCAGATGCCCAAATCTGAGGTGGCATTCAGTTCTCATTCTGCATGGCCACTTTTTAGCATAGGGTTGTGGTTACTCTGCTTTCAGTTCCTCTTGACATGGTCTTTTCTCTGGGTCTCAGAAGCACCTTACTCTGTTTCTTCTCTCTCTTCTCTCTTGATCACTTTATCTTATCTCTCAGAGGCAGAAAGAAGCAGTTGTTTTTGTTCAGTTGTGAAATAATGTCCAATTCTTTTGTGACCCCATGGATCATAGCCTGCCAGGCTCCTGTGTCCATGGGATTTCCCAGGGAAGAATACTGGGGTGAGTTGCCATTCCCTTCTTTAGGGGATCTTTCCAACCCAGGGATCCAACCCACTTCTCCTGCTTGGCAGGCAGATTCTTTATCAGCCACTGGGGGAAGCTCTCAGAGCCTGCCAATAAATCTTAGCATTTCCCTATAAATTGCCTTTGGATGTCTTTTCTGCTGACTGTTTGCTGCCCTTGCATAACCTCGGCTTTTCCTGTTTTCTCTTAAGGTCAGTGTCTCCCAAAATGATTTCTTAGCATCATTCCCTCCTGGCTTCATACTCTTGAAATTCAAATTATTTATTTCCAGTAGGAAATTCCTCCATATTCTGCATGGTCAAAACTGACATAATCGTTTATTTCTTGTTTAATTCAGGAAATATTGAGCCTCCACTGTTAGCAGCACTGGAGATTTCATGATGAATCTATTAGAGTTGATGGTCACACTTGAAGGGCGACATTGAGCAAGAAAGGACAGTGAGGTGGATGGTCTGAAAGGAGAAGCACTAATTCAATGAAAACATACATGATAGGGGATTTGACAGAGACTGGAGGCTACAGAAGCTTCGCAAATGCCTTCCTATCTGGTCAAAACTATACGATGCCTAATATGTTGCTTGTGTGTGCCTGTTAGTTGCTCAGTCATGTCTGACTCTTTGCAACCCCATGGACTGTAGCCTGCCAGCCTCCTCTGTCCATGGAATTCTCTAGGCAAGAATACTGGAGGGGGTAGCCATTCCCTTTCCAGGGATCTTCCCAACCCAGAGATTTAACTCGGGTCTCCTGCGTTGCAGGCAGATTCTTTACAGTCTGAGCCACCAGGGAGGGGAACTACTGTGTGCTTGAAATGTATTAATCAGCTAAACATCGTGACCACCACATTTGGTAATCAGATCATAATATTTAGCCAGATGAGGGGAGCTGGATTGACCCAGCAGTCACAGAACAAAGTGTGCTCAGGCATATGGCAGAAAGAGAGGCTGACATGGTCAAGGGATTTTTGAGAACCAAAGAGAAGCTCTGTGTGATAGATGATAAGATAGCAAAGAGGACAAAATATGATAGATTTGTAAACATGTTCTTGATTTGAAAGCCTTTACTGTGGCTCAGCTGGTAAAGAATCCGCCTGCAATGCGGGAGACCTGAGTTTGATCCCTGGGTTGGGAAGACCCCCCCTGGAGAAGGGAAAGGCTACCCACTCCAGTATTCTGGCCTGGAGAATTCCATGGACTGTATAGTCAGTCCATGGGGTCACAAAGAGTCAGACACCACTGAACAACTTTCACCGTCACTGAAAGACTGATCGGGAACAACAGAAGCATTTAAACAAGACAATATAGCAGGATGACTCTGTTCACAAAGTACCCCTGGCCGCCAGGGGAGGTCTGGATTGCTGGGAGGAGTGTGTGTTTGTAGGGTTGCTGCGTAAATGTGATTTTAGGAGATGAGTCCTGGAGAGAGATGCAGGCAGGTTAGCTAGACAGAGGACGATAAAGATGGAAAAACTGTGATGTATTGGATAACATACAAGAGACAACATGGCGACAGGCTCCCGAAACCTTCGCCCCTCAGCAGGGGACGCGGCCCCCTGTTAGACCCCTCCACCAGCTCCCTGGAAACAGATGAGTGTGGTGGATGCCAACCAGACCACGTGGCTCATGGCAATGTGACCTATGGCTGATAAATTTCAACTAGATTGGAAGGGATTAAGAAAGAACTGTGAAAGTCTTATGGGAAGCCCATACTTTTCCTTGAGTGTCGTGTCTCAGCCAATAGGCACGTCTCTTGAGGATTTTCTGGAGGCTATGCTTAAGGAATCATTGGAAGAGATTTTGGGTTCCTATGGGGCATAAGACTCCTAAGCCAGAGAAGCCTCAACATCTGTGCAATGCGGAGATCATCTCCAGGCATCTGAACTGCGTTGCTTGAAGAAAAGGTTATCCCCAGACCACGGTATAAACCTGTTATCCTCATGAACTGCTGTAAGGACGCCCATGGAGAGGAAAACTGACAGAATGTGGTTCCTGGCCCGTCCCACATCCCTCCAAGGACACCAGTGTCAATTGTCGATCTAAATGTTTAGTTGAACCTGAGAAGAGTGGCCCCCACCCCACCCCGGGAGTAAAATTCCCGTTTATGGATATTCATGATTGAAAGACATGAGTGAGGGGCAGGGTGACTTGTGGGGTGAGTCACAAGTTTCTGGTTTGAGCAGTCAGATGGGTGGAGGAGACTGGCTTCACAGAGGGCATTGGGAGTATAGTCTTAGCCTCTAGACCACCAAGGAAGTCCCAAATACTCTGTTTTAGATTTCTTGAAGCACCAACTATAGAATGTTTAGGAAGTTGATGTCAAATAAACCAGCAATTCAGGAACATATTTTCTCCTGCCTTGAGGAAGGAGTGGCAGTCACTTTGTTCAAAGAATTTAGTTTCCACATCCTGTGGCCAGTCCTAAAGGAAATCAACCCTGGATATCCACTGGAGGGACTGATGCTGAAGCTGACGTTCCAATACCTGGGCCACCGGATGTGAAGAGCTGATTCATTGGAAAAGACCCTGTTGCTGGGAAAGACTGAGGGCTGGAGGAGAAGGGGACAACAGAGGATGAGATGGTTGGATGGCATCACCCACTCAGTGGACATGGGTTTGAACAAATTCCAAGAGATACTAAAGGACAGGGGAGCGTGGCATGCTACAGTCCCTAGGGTCGCAAAAAGTTACATAAGACTTAGCAACTGAACAACAGCAACAACAACATCACGTGGCAGCCCATGGAGAACAAATCCTACTGTGAGGCATGCGTGAAGCTCACTAGCATCATCCCTCTGGTGCGGCTTCAAAAAACAAAATTGACATTGCTAATCTGGGTAATTTTCTCAGTTCACTGCCAGACCCTGAGTCATAGTATCTCTGACCTTGCACCTGGAGGGCTGGACAAGAAGCTCACATATCTAATGTGTGGCCAGAGATCAAAATTTGGACCCCTGACTCCAAAGCTGGGACTCCCTGAGCATTTCCGCAAACAAAACCCCAAATAATGTAAACTTACTTAGCAGGCACATTAGAACTAACAGGCAATGATGTCCATCCACCTTTCCAACAAAAATAGGACTTCCCCAATGGCTCAGCAGGGCAAGAATCTGCCTGCAATGCAGGAGACACAGGAAATGTGGGTTCGATCCTTGAGTTGGGAAGATCCCCTGGAGCAGGAAATGGCAACCCACCCCAGTGTTCTTCCCTGGGATATCCCATGGACAGAGGAGCCTTGCAGGCTGTGGTCAAATGAGACAAAGAGTCAGACACAGCTGACTGACTAAGCACCAACAAGTACCAACAATAACGCTGAAAGTGATTAAACCAATTCTGGCAGGCTGGGATAAGTTAGCAGGCATTCCTGAAGGTGATTGTAAGCAGTTACATAATTTTAAGCAGTTCAGTTTTGATGACACCAAAATGACAACCTGAAAATGGGAGTCATGAGAGTGACTGGCACAGAGAGAGGCAGTGGGAAGACTATGCCTCACTTATTCAGCTGAAACTGGTGAGCAAAGTGATGGTTCAGTGGTAAAGAATCCCCCTGCCAGATTTGATCCCTGAGTCAGGAAGATCCACTGGAGAAGGAAATGGCAACCCACTCCAGTGTTCTTGCCTGGACAATCCCATGGACAGAGAAGCCTGGTGAGCTATATAGTCCATGGAGTCCCCAAAGAGTTGTACATGACCTAGTGACTGAATAACAGCAAGCAGTGTTCAGGGATTGTAGACTGCCTGTTCAGTTCAGTTCAGTCACTCAGTTGTGTCCAACTCTTTGAGACTGCATATGGACCTTCCCAATTCTCTATCGATAACAAAAATATTATGTGATCTACACATGCATGGGTTTATTTTTTTAATCAGATCTCACTACTAAGAAAAAAGCTTTGGCTGGAGTGATAGTCCCTGGGATATATTTGTTTTTTAGTGACACTTGATTTTAAGATTTCATAAAGAAAATGTATCTATGTGTTGGCTCTTAAATATGTTTAATTGTTCCTGGTGGCTCAGACAGTAAAAAATCTGTCTGTAATGCAGGATGTCTGGGTTTGATCCCTGGGTGGGGAAGATCCCCTGGAGAAGGGAATGGCTACCCACTCCAGTATTCTTGCCTGGAGAATTCCACGGACAGAGGAGGCTGGTGGGCTACTGTCCATGAGGTTGCAGAGTCAGACACAACTGAGCGAGACACACTTTCACTTTCAAGCTTAACCGGAGACCTCCCTCTGGTACTCCATATATCCAGGATGAGAAGAAGTGGACTGCTTACTGCTTTCCTTTTTCCTCTGAGCTCCTGGAAAGAGCCCATGAGTCCAATTTAAGAAACAAGAAAGCATAATGAAGAGCCACCTCTTAATTACACCATCAGTTCACATTTCTTCTGGGAATTCTTTGGTTTGTAGCTGCAATTTGAAGATGACCAGGCAGCCTGAGAGTATGACTGCAGTGACACCTCCGCCCCCAGGCACTCCTGGACTTAGGTTGAGGAAGGTCCAGACCACTGACTCAGGCCACGCCTTTCTTAGCTGGACAATCTGAGTGGCATTGCGATTGTCTCCTTGTCTCTGCACTACATCTTAAAACCCCTTTCTTGAGCTTGTATGTGTGCCAGTGTTGGGAGGCACCCTGCTGGCCTGCAGGCTTTGTAGTTGCCCAGCCTGGAGACAGCGGCAGAGACATCAGTGGATTCTTGGACAGGGAGTCGTTTTTTCCATGTTGATTTGTCTATTTTTGACTGTGTTGAGTCTTAGTTGCGGCCAATGGGATCGTCTGGCGTGTCCCGGGCTCAGTAGTTGCGGTGAGAGGGCTTAGTTGCCCTGTAGCATGTGGAATCTTAGTTCCTTGGTCAGGGATCAAACCCAAGTCTCCTGCATTGCAAGGTGGATTCTTAACCCCTGGACCATCAGGGTAGCCCCTGGACAAGAGAATCTTGCAAGTCCACAACAAAAGTTCCTGGATCAACACCCCACCCATCAAATGGCAGGTGGCAGGACATGGCAGCAATCTTTGGTACTCCAGGGAGGAGGAGCTTAGCATTTACAGGGGGAATTGAGATCACGCTGGCTCATCATTACCAGAGAGACCAGTGGCTGGGGCAAGAGGCAAGCACATAAACCATTACTGATTAAGTGTATAATTAAGAGGATTGGACAGTCACATGAGTGAAGCAGAGACTAGTTGAGCAGGGAACGTGCAGAGAGCAAGGGAACAGCCATCTTGAATGGCCTGACTATACAGCCAGTGAGGACTGTGTTCAGCAATAAGTAATGGCACAAATAAGCCTGCAGGTTGTCACTTCAGGGTTGGGTGGATGGCAGCGTGACTGCCTGAGAGCCATCAGTGTCCCACACACCTCTCTTCCCTCCCACTCTGCCCTTTCACGCCCATTGAAAACCTCCTGTTGTGCCCATCTTCTAGGAAAGAAGAAAGGGGAAAGAACAGGACAAAGGGCAGAAGACATGTCCTAGCTGAGTCTGTCTCATTTTCTTTGGATGACAGTAGCTTTCCTGGAAACTTTACCCAAGAGATTTTCTTTTTTATCTCACTTAATAGAGTTAAGTCCTAAGGGCAACTCTAGGTCAAAAGGAGACTTGAGTAATCAAATATTTTCCAGATGAACATATCAGCATCTCCATAAAAAAATGAGGGTCCTCCTATTATTAACAAGGTGAAAAGAGTATTAGGCAGACAGTATGTATTAATAATAGCTGATGCAATTAGATCCATTCATGTGGGTGAGTTACTTAATTGAGCACCATCATTACAGTGTATTAAGAAAGTGTGTCTCAGAGCCAATGGATTCATTGGAAATGTCATTGCTTGGAACATCACCACTCAAGAGTATTTTCAAAGATAATTGGAATGTTCTATATCTGCCTTTTTCAACACAGGAGCCATTGGCCATGTATGGCTGTTAAACACCTGAAATGTGACTAGTGCAGCTAAGAAACTTGTAAATTTCACTGACTTTTAATAAATTTAATAAATTATAAATTTTAATAAATTGTAAATTTCACTGAACTTTAATAAATAGTCCCACTAATTAGTGATCACTACATGAACCACACACATCCAGAGCATTCTTGGTGAATATTTTGGTGTAGGGGAAGGGAAGAGAATAGAAAGAAAAATCATGGTTGTGGGGAGGGTGGAGGGTTTCCAGATGCCAGGAGAGGATGAATGGCCTTGGAAATGAAAATCAAATGGAAAATTGCTCACCTATATGAAGACTTGGGAAGCCAAGTGAAGGCTGATTTACTAGACTTCCAATGTTTCATTAAGCTGGTTCTCCCTACAGGTTCTAGAATGATCTGTTACACACTTACTACATAGATAGGGCTTCCCTGGTGCCTCGGTGGTTAAAGAGCCCACCTGCCAATAGAGGAGACACAGGTTCGATCCCTGGGTCCAGAAGATCCCCTGGAGTAGGAAATGGTACACACTCCAGTATTCTTGCCTGGGAGATACCATGAACAGAGGAACCTGGCGGGCTGCAGTCCCCGGGGTTGCAAAGAGTCGGACACGCCTGAGCAACTGAGCACGCATGTGCACATCGCAGATGACATCACTGTGAATTTTACCCCCAAGCAGAGACGCCGCTCTCCCTGAATGTGAATAGAGCATTCTCCCAGCTCTGCCACCCCTGGGTGTTCCATTGGCCTGAGTCAACAGAATAGGGCGGATCTGGCAAAAGTTGACTGAAACTACTCTGGTGGTTTTTATCATCTTTTTTTTTTTTTAAACTCTGACTTTCAGTATGATTCCACTCAGTAGGTCTCCTTTATGAAATATTCTCCTTGTTATTTTACAAGACAACATCATCATCATATTTTTCTCCTTCTTTCCTGGATAATCCCACTTGTCTGGCTTCTCCCTTCTACCCTACCATAAATATCAGATTTTCTCAAGATTTACTTCTTCCTAAGTGGGCTCATTGACTTCCAAAGCTTTAAATGCCATCTCCTTTGGGAGACTCCATCATGGACAGCCCTAGCACCAAGCTGTCAAATGCCAGGTCTGTGTCAGCTGCTTCTTGGCCTCTCCTTCGTTGTCTTAAAAGCATCTCAGACACACAAGGTTCAAAATGGAGCTGATGTTCTGCTCTCAGCTCTCCCTTCTGTGGTTCCATTGTCTATTAGGCTGCATTGTTAGAGAGCCCGGCCTTTCTCTCCCTCACCTGCCCCCTACAATCCAGCAGCAAGTGCCATAGGCACCCCCACCAGAGGAGAGCTCAGCCAGCCCTCCCCGTCGGCATTGGCATCAGCCTTGATGAAGCCTGCATCACCCTTTGCCTGGGCTCTGCAACACGCTCTCACTTTCCCCATCCTCACCACTTCCCAACACACCAGAATCTCTCCTGCCCAGTTGCCAAAATGTATTTGCAAACTGTAAATTATAACACATCACTCTCTTGCATAACACCTGTCTATGATTTCCCCTTCCTCTTAGAATAAAATCTAAATGCCTTTCCAAGGATGAATAATTTGCTATGTTCTGATTCCTAAATATTTCTCCAACTTTATTGGGTTTTTTTCCATTTTTTCTTCCTCATTATTCTTCAAATACACTGACTTTTTTCCCCACTGCCTATAACATGCCAGCTCTTTCTTATTCTGAGAATTTTCATTTTTCCAAAACATTGACTGCCTAGCTCCTTCTCAGCCCATAGGTGTCAGACAGCTGATTCCTCCAGTTAATTATGCTCTCTCTGCCAAATATACCTCCAACCTCTTTAATGCTTCTTAGCTCAAGTGTTTGTGTTCCCACGTTGTTATTTGTTTTCTTCCCAGAAGACTGTAAGCCCCTAAGAATGGAGCTGATACAATACCTGGTACACAATAAAAAAGTTTTTGAATGGATGCCTAAATTATTAGTTTAAAAAGAAGATAGTATTAAAAGCTTTTACATTTTTTTGAGTAAAGAGAAGTCATATAAATAGCAAAACGTTTAAATACCGTTGGGCTTCCCTTGTAGCTCAGTTGGTAAAGAATCCGCCTGCAGTGTGAGAGACCTGGGTTTGATCTCTGGGTGGAGAAGATCCTTTGGAAAAGGGAAAGGTTACCCACTCCAGTATTCTGGCCTGGAGAGTTCCATGGACTGTATAGTCCATGGGATCACAAAGAGTTGGACACGACTGAGCGACTTTCACTTTTAAATCCCAATGCATTTTGACCATTGTCTGGGCAAGATGCCAACCTGACTATATGGAAGGGTGTGATAAATAAGCTAATAAATGAAAAACGATCTCCTATTTCCTTGCATGTAAATTATATATTAAATTACTTGTGGTGAGGAACTGTTTATTCATTCTCAGTGATATCCTAAATCAAAAGCAGAGTGTCTTTCTTTGCCATAGAGATTAAATTATTCCATTTATGTCAAATGATGGTAATGCTTACCAACCCAGAGTTAGTAAGAAACATAAACATTTGAAAAGTCCATTGCTTCATGAGATTGGTACTAAAAGCTCTTTCTCATCCTCCTCCTCCTCCTTCTTCTCACACACGTTATCTGCCTCCAAAGGTGCTTCCCTGGTGGCTCAGATTGTAAAGAGCCTGCCTGCAATTCGAAAGACCCGGGTTCCATCCCTGGGTTGGGAAGATCCCCTGGAGAAGGAAATGGCAACCCACTCCACTATTCTGGCCTGGAGAATCCCATGGATGGAGGAGCCTGGCAGGCTATAGTCCATGGGGTCACAAAGAATCAGACACAACTGAGCAGCTTTCACATACATACACATTAAAGGTGGATAACTTGTTTTGAACGTCTAAAGTAGACTTCACTTTAAGTAGACTTTTGTTTTATTGGGGAAGTCAAGATGGAATCGGTTCCATAACTGTTACTTGAGTATGTAACTCTTATACGGATTTGCTAACTTCATTCCACTTTACAGGACTTAGATAAAACAGAGCCATCTAACAGCTGTCTGTTGACTTTGAACAACCAGTTATTAACCAGATGACCTGCAAACATGTCCTGGATTCAGTTTATGATTGCCAGCTGGAATTTGTAGGAAAAAGATAAGAGAATTTTGTTGGAAAAAACCTCAGTCTACATGTGTTTTGGAGGATCCCCTGTGTATAAGGCAGAGTACTTGTCCTCTGAAGCCTACAGTAATTTATCAGAAGTGATTCCTACTGTCAAAGAGTTCTGTCAGGTAACAGGTTTATCTGACACATAACTGCATATCGCAAGGTGGAAGAAAAAAAGTTACACCGTAGAGGTGAAAAATAAGATGGTGTAGAAATTCAGAGGAGAAGATGAATTTCACTTGGGGATATTAGAAAAACCTTCCAGAGGTAGTCATTGCCCCTATGTTTTGAAAATTCAGCAGGATCTGGTTGTATAGAGTAGATTCCTGTCTTGGCAAAGTCATGAAGTCAGGAAAACCCCAGAGCTCCATAGGGAAGGATGAGTGGATCAGGAAGTGTATGGAGGGGACAGGAAGTAAGGTTGGAGAAGCAGCTGGGGCTCTATTTTAGGAACCTAGGACACAGAAGGTTAGAGTGGGTGAACTTCTTCCAATTAGCATTAGGGAGTCACACAGTCCTAGGTCTCAAAGCTACGTCGTGAGTAGAGTTGTTTTATAGGAAGCTGGGAGCCAGAACACTGGAGAAAGACATGATCAAAGGTTTCTCAAAGGTGTCTGATGGTGATGCGTGTACCTGCTAAGTTGCTCAGTCATGTCTGTCTCTTTGCACCCCTAGGGACTATAGCCCGCCAGGCTCCTCTGTCCATGGGGATTCTCCAGGCAAGAATACCAAAGTGGGCTGTCCTGCCCTCCTCCAGGGGATCTTCCTGACCCAGGGCTCAAACCTGCATCTCTTATGATGCCTGCATTGGCAGGCAGATGGGTTCTTTACCACAAGCAGCCCCTGGGAAGCCCTCTGATAGTTATACGAGTGCCGATTTTGGGGATTGTTTCAACAGAACCTGGCAACTTCTTAGATGAAGAGAGTGAGAGAGATTGAAATATGATCCAAAACATTTGAATTGGTTGACCAGAAGAAGAGCTGGGCTGCTTGAAGGGGTGGGCTACACAGAAAAGTAGCTCTTAGAAAGAAAATAATGTATACAGGTCTCTAGGTACCTTTTGGATGCTAGTAAAACATAATGTATGAAATCACAAGTGCAGAACTTAGGAGAGATTTAAGGGCTAGATCACTGTGGTTAGCTAAAGTCTTATGATTTGATGAATTTTTCGAGAGAGATGATAGATGCAAGAAGATGATTAAGGCTGGACAGTCAGGGGATTCCTACATTGATCCCGTCAGACAAAAAGTAGAGGAATAAATAGACAAAGGAGGAGTCGAAAGGATAAGGCAAGTTCAATGTCATGAAAACCAACTCAGGAGAGACTTTTTAAAAGGAAAGTACTCACGAATGTCAAATGTATACCTTACACTAGGCAGCTATTTAAAAAGACAGGGATTAAGAAAAGTCTCCTAGATGTCTCAGATTGATAGTCATTGTCTGTTGGCTTTTTAAGAGTTACACTCTATTTTTAAAAAAATCTTTATTTCCTTAGTGGCTGTGCTGGGTCTTTGTTGCTGCTCAGGCTTTCTCTAGTTGTGACCAGTAGGGTCTATTCTCGGGGTGGACTGTACCAGCTTCTCACTGTGCCGGCTTCTCTTGTTGCTGAGCTTGGACTCTCAAGCACAGGCTCAGTAGTTGTGATGCTCAGCCTTAGGTGCATCTCGAATCTTCCCAGATCAAGGATAGAACCCGTGTCCCTGCATTGGCAGGCAGATTCTTAACCCCTGGACCACCAGGGAAGTCTAGTAGTCATGGTTTATTTTCCATAATGAAAGGTATAGGCATTGTGACATGTGTAAAATGAGGAAGCACTGAAATTAGGGAAAAGTGGAGTCAGGTTCTAATCTTGTATGGTTTTGTGATTTGAGGCAAAATTATTTAATCACGAATAGATATGAGAGTTGGACTATAAACAAAGCTGAGCACTGAAGAATTGATGCTTTTGAACTGTGGTGATGGAGAAGACTCTTGAGAGTCCCTTGGACTGCAAGAGATCCAACCAGTTCATCCTAAAGGAGATCAGTCCTGGGTGTTCACTGGAAGGACTGATGTTGAAGCTGAAACTCCAATACTTTGGCCACCTGATGTGAAGAGCTGACTCAGTTGAACAGACCCTTTTCAAAAGACCCTTCCCAAATGCTGGGAAAGATTGAAGGCGGGAGGAGAAGGGGATGACAGAGGATGAAATGGTTGGATGGCATCATCGACTCAATGGACATGAGTCTGAGTGAATTCCAGGAGTTGGCGATGGACAGGGAGGCCTGGCATGCTGCGGTTCATGGGGTGGCAAAGAGTTGGACCTGAACTGAACTGAACTATTTAATCTCTCCAAGCCTTAGGTTATTGACTATAAAATGGTGATAATGCTCGACTCAATGGGCTGTGGTGACATGCAGTTCAATAAATTAGCATATGGTAAGAAATGGGCCTGTTAATCTAGATATCTCTTAAATTTTCCTCCCATTTGCTTTTGATTCACTTCCAGATGGCCGTGTGTTATGGGGAGCCATCACCTGCATTCATGGGTAGTTAGGTTCTATAAGTCTTATTAATGAATTGCAAGCAATTAAATATTGGCCACAAATCCCTCCTTGGGCAGACCTGAGTGTAGGAGGAGGCAGATGGAATATGTTTACTCTTGAAGATCCTGCCAGAGCAAATGGTCAAGGCCGAATGGTCTCACGAGATCAGAGGGCCTGGCCAGTTTGGATGATGATCTGATATGGCCCTGGAATGTAGGGCAGGAGCCACCATGACTTTTCACATTTGATTGTGCCTTCCCTGGTGCTAGAGAAATGCTCTGTATATCATCGTTAGGAAGAATTTGCCAAACAAATGGCTGTTTTGTTTGTTTCTTTGGAGAGATCTGGCCATCAGATAAGGCACATAGAGGTAAAAAGAAGAGAGCATCAATTGGAAACAAGAGAAAGGAACGTGGAGGATGATGCAGTCACATGGGGTGTTGGTGGCCAGCAACTGGCCCGATGTATATGCCAGTGTGTAACTGTCACAGATAGCGTGTTGCATCTACACCAAAGATAAACGTCCCCAAACCGGGAACCAGTGACACAAACAAAAGGGGAAACAATGTGAGTCTAAGCCTGGTGCTGTTTTTAAGTTCTTTTCAATAATAGGGAGACACCATTACTTACACTTACATCTGTTGTTATTAGCAAACAGAGAGGCACGGGGAGAGAGGCGTATAATACTGGATGCCATTCGTATGGAAGTAAACCTTTGGTTTTTATTTGGAAATAAGAGAGGGATCAAGAAATGTGGCAGGCAGTGGATCGGTCTGGGTGTCAGGGTGTGCACATGAGGACAAGCCGAAGGACTCCACCCCGGTGACGATGCAAACGGGACCTGTTGTGTATCCAGAAAGGACGATCACCTTCCATTTTAATTTGTTCCAAGCTTTCTTTCTCCAGAGTCCGTCTCTGATGAGGCATTCAAGAAGACTGTGTTCAGCTAGAACTCGGGTGCGAAGTTCTTTTAAATGCTCACACGCCAGATCAACTGTGGCTAAGGAGCGTGGGTTTGCTCGATAGGAGACGAGATTTGCTTGGTTTACAGATGTCTCCTTTAAAGAGTGTGACTCACTGCCTGTGTACCCGTCTCCTCCTCTCGCCG
>SJYF01000464.1:8831016-8849871 GCA_006410515.1 Procapra przewalskii | reverse complement strand
GGGTGGTGTCATCTGCATATCTGAGGTTATTGATATTTCTCCCAGCAATCTTGATTCCAGCTTGTGCTTCTTCCAACCCAGCATTTCTCATGATGTACTCTGCATAGAAGTTACATTAGCAATCACAAAACAGAGCTCCCTGTGTTGTGCTGAATGCCTGAGAGGCAGAGTCTAGAAGCGTGCATGTCATTTGCACTTGTTCAGTCATTTGTAACCCCACTGCTGTTGCTATTTAGTCTATAAGTCACGTCCGACAGTTTGCAACCCCATGGATCGCAGCACGCCAGGCTGCCCTGTCCTTCACTATCTCTCAGAGCTTGCTCAAACCCATGCCTATTGAGTCGGTGATGCCATCCAACCATCTCATCCTCTTTGGCCGCTTCTCTCTTGCCTTCAGTCTTTGCGGCCCCATGGACTGAAGGAATAGCCAATTCTGCCTTAAAGAAGGGGATAAGCTTTTTAAATGTGATGCTATTTAGCTAGGTTTTGAAAGCTGAGTCAGAGTTTGTGAAAGTGAAGAAGAAAGGTAAAAACAGCCAATTTGGAAGGAAAAGAACTGTATTTTAGAAATTATAAGAAGCTCTGTGAGGTAGGGGTCCTGGGTGAGAGTGGCTGGAAGCTAAGCTCTGTGTGGAGAAGTGAAGCTGGAAGACAGAAAATCATATTGGCCACGCTGTGGGATTGAGACTTTCTGATAAGCAAAGATGAGCTCCAGAGATGTCCAAGAAAACAGATGATGTCCTGAGAATGTGTTTTCAAAAGATAACTGACCGTGTGATCCAGCAACCATGTTCCTTGCTATCTTACCAAGATGAACTGAAATTTGCATCCTCACAGAGACCTGCATAAGATGTTTATAGAGACTTTATTTGTAATTCCCAAATATGGGGAGCAACCAAGGTGGCTTTCAATAGGTGGATGTATAAGCAAACTGTGGTAAATCTATATGTCAGCTACACATGGGCGCTTGCCAAGGGCATTTGCCATCTGCCTCTGTGGAGGCTGAATCCTGAGATGCTGCAGCTGCTGACCTTCAACTTGTTCTGAAAGGAGCTCAGTGTGGAGAATGAGGCTCTTTGTGCTCCAGGAAAACTGGTGGAATAGGTCTTCAGATCGTTACATATTTTCAGGAACTGATTTCATGAGCCCAATCCTCGCATTTTCTCATATTTAGATGAACACTAAATGCCTTCATGGTGACATGAGCTCCTTGAAACTAGCAGGAAACCTTTTTGTAAGATAAGTGCTTGATTGCATGAACTCCACCTTCACCCAAATCACATATAAATATGTCCCTCCCCCCGCCTCTTCGGAGCAGTTCCTCAGTCTGAGATGCTGTCTCCTGGGCAGCAGTCCTCTTTCTGCCCCCAAGTAAAACTTAACTTACAACTTTCACATGGTACATCTTTTTTAGTCAACACACACAACAGAATATTATTCAGCAATAGAAAGAAATGATCTTGTCTTGGGATATCTTAAATGCCTATTTGTAAGTGAAAGAAGCCAATTTGCAAAAGATGCTTAGTGTATGATTCCAACTCAATGACATTCCTGAAGAGGCGAAATTATGGAGAGAGTAAAAAGATCACTGGCAGTGAAATTATCAATATGATAATGATACATTATCTAGATGACATTGTATATGTCCCATATTTACCAATATCCATAGAATGTACAACACAAAGAGTAGATTCCAATGTAAACTATGGACTTTAGCTCATAATGCTTATATACTCGCGTCCTCAGTTGTTCAGTTGTGTCCAACTCTTTTGCAGCCACATTGAGTGTAGCCCACCAGGCTCCTCTGTCCATGGGATTTCCCAGGCCAGAATGCCGGAGCAGGTTGCCACTTCCTCGTCCACGGGATCTTCTCAAACCAGGAACCAAACCCACCTCTCCTGTGTCTCCTGCATTGACAAGCAAATTCTTTACCACTGAGTCACCTGGGAAGCCCTTAGTTTACAGTAGTATATCCATATCAATTATAAAATATGTACTATAGTAATCTTAGATGGCAATAATAAGGGAAACTTTCTAGGGGTGGGGGTAACTTGGAACTCTACTTTCTGCTTACTTTTTCTATAAACCTAAAACTCCTTAAAAAGAAAGATAACTCAGGGAGGAGGATTTTAGTCCCAGGGCAGAGATTTACAGGTTCTAAATAGGTTCTCCCTTTAATGTCTTAATAAATTCCACTTTAGGAATCACTTACAATTATGCACTGAGGATGCTCTATTAACAGTTCTCAAGGACAGTGGTTGAATATCCAGACTGATGAAGCAAAAATGAAATCTCCAGCTCAGTGATGGGCAAACTGCAGTCCCCAGGCAAAGTTTTATTAGCATACAGCCAAGTCCACTAGTTTACTTATTGCCTTGACTATTTTTGAGCTTAGTGGCTGATTTGTAGCAAATGAGACAGTATGACTTACAAACCTAAAGCATTCGTCTGGCCCTTTACAGAATAAGTTCGCCAGCCCTTGTGTTAGATTCGTACTGGGACTGGCTGAATATGTATGGCCTTCATGGGACTCCCTCATTTCAGAAAAAATCATATTGAGATACAAGAACCTTCTCAGAAAAAGAAAAAAAATCCATTTGCTGACAGATCCCTCTGAGAATATCTGAGATTTGGAGATATGATTCTGGAGGAAGTTTTCCAGCCAACAAACATGGCTACCAAAGGGGAAGGTGAGGCGGGATAAATTAGGAGTCTAGGATGGGCAGATACAAGTTACTATATACAAAAGAGATAAACAACAAGGTCCTCCTCGATACTATGGCACAGGGAACAATACTTCATATCCTATAGGTAATGGAAAGGAATATGAAAAGAAAATGTAAACCAGTTTTTCCATAAGGCCGTAACCATAGCTCAGTGGTAAAGAATGTGAAGAAGATAACAGTTTCAATCCCTGTTGGGAAGGTCCCCTGGAGGAGGAAATGGCAACCCACTCCAGTACTCTTGCCTGGGAAATCCCATGGGCCGAGGAGCCTAGCAGGCTAGTCAATGGGGTCACAAAGAGTCAATGCATATATCACAGAATCACTTTGCTGTATATCAGAAACTAGCACAACATTGTAAATCAACTATACCTCATTTTTAAAAGTCTCATTTTGAGGCTGAATGTTAGGCAGGGGCTGGTCCAGAATGCTGCTTTCTGAAGAATCAGCATCTCAGGGCAGACGGTTGGTGAAATGGCTGGTGACTCAAGGGCCATCTGAATATTCTGCCCCCTGCCACCTCAAGGTAACTATGGATCAGGTAAAACAATGTATCCAGAAGAACCTTCTTTGTTGTCAAGAGTTCTGCCCAGAGGGTATATTTTTCCCTGCAGCCCTCTCTGTTTCAATGGTTTTAATGCTTTTATGCCATATGATTGGGGCTTCCTAGGTGGAGCTAGTGGGTAAGGGACTTGCCTGCCAGTGCAGGAGACATCAGAGACACAGGCTTGATCCCTGGGCCGGGCAGATCCCCTAGAGGAAGCAATGGCAAGCCACCCCAGCATGCTTGCCTCAAGAACATCATGAACTGTATAAAAAGACAAAAAGATGAAACTACACCCTACCCACCCTCTTAGCCCTCGTCTATTTCCTTCTAGCTAGCTTTCTTTATGTCCGTCTATTGCCTCTTAAAATTTACCTTAAATAGGAAGAATCAAAACGGTTAGCTAAAAATAAATGCACGAAGTCTTCAACTTTCAAGGAATCAGACAACCTTGGCCAATCTAATCTTAAACTGGGGCGAGAATTGAAGGCTGCCTGATGAGTTGCTCTCATGCGCACAGGAGCTGTTAAATCTTAACAGGCGATAGACACGTAGGCAAACTAGTCATACAGTTTAGTCATAGTTTACGACTAGAAGGCAAGTCTGAGAGGCACCATCAGGACGTGATTAAATCGTGTGTGCTTCCTCCAACTCCAATTTGCAAATGGGAGTTAAGGTCCTTCATCTTTAGGCTTTGGTGGTGATAAGAGTGTATGTTTATACAACACTCCACAGAATTTTCAAGAATGCCTTCTATAGTTTTAAAGTGGGAGTTGTTTAATTCGTGGAGAAATACCTAATTTTAAACATAGGATGCCTGATTTTAAACATAAAATTATGCATGAACTTGCAATGCATGAGAATTACAAAAGCAGAGTAGTTCTTACCAATTGTATATAAAAACATATGCAATTAACAGAGAGACACTGTTTTAGTGCGAAGTCACAGCAGGCTTATTTTTCAGAGAAGAAAGCTTTCGCTTCAGGCTGTGTTCTCTTCTTTGGAGAGGATAAAAAATGATAAAAACCACCCCTCCTTCAAGGAAACACTTCTTTCAGAACAATCTCTTCTCATGAACTTAGATACAAGATAAAAACTGATTCAGATGAACTCATGCCACGTAAAACCCTTTCTTTGTGTTTTAATCCTTTTAATTTTATAAGGCAGTGTTTTTCTGGTTTATAGAGGTGTATGGAAATTAAAATCATTTGTATGTCAGAACCCATGTTTAATTACTGTGGTCTTCTGCATGAGATTAATTGATTTCATCGGTAGGATAGCTATCCTGGGCTCTAGAAACATTCTTTAGAATAGCTTGAGAAAAGAAGCAAATATCAGTAAAATCTACATATTTTAATAGAATTGGCATTATGCTATGCTAAGCTTTTCTTTTCTGTTAAAAATTATTAAAAATCAAATTAGTATGTAAAACAGTCAGAATACATAAATGTTACTTGAAAGTGTTGCAAAAAGTTGAGTTTACTTTAAATGCAACAAAAAGATATTTACTAAGATGACTTTTCAAACAACCCTGAATGCTGATGTTTAATTGAAAGATTTTTAGCGGTTATTAATCCCCAAGGACTATTATATGTCGTCATGTATGGATCCAGTGGTCATGTATGTATGTGAGGGTTGGACCACAAAGAAAGCTGGGTGCCGAAGAATTGATGTTTTTGAACTGTGGTCGGAGAAGATTCTTAAGAGTCCCTTGGACTGCATGGAGATCCAACCAGTCCATCCTAAAGGAGATCAGTCCTGAATATCATTGGAAGGACTGATGTTGAAGCTGAAACTCTAGTACTTTGGCCACCTGATGCAAAGAGGTGACTCATTTGCAAAGACCCTGATGCTGGAAAAGATTGAAGGGGACAACAGAGGATGAGATGGTTGGATAGCATCACCGACTCAATGGACATGAGTTTGAGTAAACTCAGGGAGTTGGTGATGGACAGGGAGGCCTGGCGTGCTGCAGTCCATGCGGTCGCCAAGAGTCGGACACGACTGAACGACTAAGCACAGCACATTCTAATATTTACACATGTTTTAGTTCTTAAATCTAAACTATGTAAGGGAAACCAAATCCGGTATTCAATACTAATTTCTTAGGGTTTGATCTAAACTGACTCTCTGATCACAGTCTGAATATCTTTGTTGGGCTCTTATTCTGTGGTATCTAGAAAATCTGTTTGTCTTACTTTAAAATCATCAAATGGAACTTATAACAAAATCCCATTGGCCTTGGCTTTCAACAGCTCAGTTTAAATGGACCTGGTAGTCACTAGATCATTCAGAAACAGGTGGTTATCAGGTCTGAGTCCAGCCTGAAGTGGTGCCTTTGACCCAGCCATTCCCTTCTCCAGGGGATCTTCCTGACCCAGGAATCAAACCCAGGTCTTCCACATTGCAGGCAGATTCTTCGCCTTTTGAACCACCAGGAATCCCCAAGCAAATAACAGCACAACCTACTCTCAAGATGCCCACTGAAGATGCCCTTGCTTTATCTGCGCCCTGACCCAAGATAAAGGTCACCCTCTAGTGGGGCTGACACGTATTTCAATCTCAGTCCTCATTGTTGGAGGAGACATGTCACTCACCATGCGTTTAAGTTGCAAACTGATTCCGTTTGGAAATCAAGTGCAAGCCCAGATTCAGACATTTTTATTTGTGTGTCAGGGATGAAGATTATTGTACTTTGCCCAAAGAAACTGGCCTCCTTCTGAGATTAAGAAAGTCCCACTAAGCCTATTAATGCTATGTTAAACTCACCTGTGAATGTCTTAACATGGCTTACAGTGATGATGGAAAAGTTGTCTGGTCCTTACTTTTAAAATGAGAAATTTAAAAAAAAACCCTTAATTTCCCTTCATTACCACAATTTTGCAATATCTGGATCCCTTCTATAACTATCACACCTAACTTGTAACAAGACTGCTTACATTATCAGCAACCAGTGGATTCACTGGGATATTAGCAATGAGAAAACAGGAACAGTTTGAAAAAATTAAATATAGACTCAATGACATTCTTCACTATACATCAACACTTTCCCAGGGCCACATGCTTTTGTGTACATTCACTTAGTTTTAGAACTATAATCCAAAATAACAGGAAGGATAACTATGAGGCATGAATTATTATTTTTTTATCACAGGCAAGAAAGCTTGGACAGCAGTCCTCAAACTTCAGCATGCATCAGAATCATCCAGCAAGGAGTTTATATATCATTCTGGGTATAGATTGGGAGAGATTCTGCATTTCTAAGAAGTTCCCAGGCGATACTGATGCTTCTTGCCTGGGGACCACTCTGAAAACCACTTCACTGTGTTAAAACGCCTTTTAACATTAAGTAGGAGCTTAATGTATTTCAGCTTTCTGCCCTTGCAGAGCATAAAGACACAGTAACTACAGAGACATAGTAACCCTAAAGACAGTAACTAAATCATTTCAGGGGCCTTGAACACTTTTCCCCACTTCTGGATCTACTTGTAGAACTTTCTAGTTCTTTATGTAATTGGGAAAAGCTCAGGAAAGTGAGCAAAAGGATGTAACGCCCTACAGGAACACAAACATTGGACCCTGAGTGTAGATCAATGGTCTTCAGTGTCCAGTGTGCCCCCTCATCTGGGCCCCATGGACTGGGGTCCAGCAGTTCTGGATAGGGTATCTGCTTTAAGAACCCAGATAGTTCTGATGTAGGCAGTATTGCAACTTGCTTTGAGAAACTCTGGCTTACAGGTTTAAGAGATGTCTGGTTGTTTTCTGATATGAGAAAAACAGTAACAATAACAATAACCACAAATATGCCTTTTCTGCAAGGAGAGAAAATTTGAGCCACATCTCAGTTCAAGCTGCCTGACCATCACTTACCCAGACCCTGTGATTTCTTTAAGACTCAAGTGTGGAACAGATCTATATGCCAAACTGCAGATCTGTGCAGGGCATTGGTCATTTGACTCCTCCAGACCTGGGGAGAATCAACAGGGGCAAGAGGCAGGGACCCACCTGCCTCCCCTCCTCTACTTCCCATCCCAGCCTGCAAGCCACTAGGGTACCACATAGGATCCAAAGTGGCCAGTCAAATGTTCCAGCTGGGAATCTGAATCTACAGGGGATGAGGCAGGTACTCAATGTACTGGGGAGCCTGGTGAAGTGGGGATTGTGGTGGTGAATCAGAGCATGTGGTGTGGGTCGCTAAGGACCATAAGGACCTCATAGGGTGGTGGAAATATTACCAGTTATACATCCTATGCAGATGGCTTTGGCCTGGACTGAGCTACTCTCAGTTCCAATCAAAGACTGGTTATCCAACGTCTTCATAGATTCCCTGGGAGCCCACTCCCACTGCACTGCTGACTGTTAAGTCATGTGTTAG
The DNA here is from genome assembly GCA_006410515.1 of Procapra przewalskii. NCBI lineage: Eukaryota > Metazoa > Chordata > Mammalia > Artiodactyla > Bovidae > Procapra > Procapra przewalskii. The sequence goes on along the minus strand of SJYF01000464.1, from coordinate 8,842,229 downwards.
TCACTAAGTCGTGTCTGTCTCTTTGCGACCCCATGGACTGTAGCCCACAGGCTTCTCTGTCAATGGGATTTCCCAGGCAAGAATACTGGAGTGGGTTACCATTTCCTCCTCCAGGGCATCTTCCTAACCCAGATACTGAATCCGTGTCTCCTGCTGGGCAGGCAGAGTCTCTACCATCTGAGCCCCCAGGGAGGCATACCTTTCTATAATTCGGAACCTCTGACCTCTACATTGGAAAGGCAGGTCCACATCACCCATGTCAATTTTACATGGGATCTTTCTACTCACGTTATTTTGGGGGAAATGATCTTTGGGGTCTCGACTGTGAAGTTAAGAGGAAGGACCCAGTGCTCATGATTTCACCCACTGAGGCTTAGAACAGATGACCTTGAGTAGGAGCTACTCTCGCAGAGGAAAGAGGACCAGGCTTCTCACCTGGCTCTTTTCTGCAGAAGTAGAAATGGAGTTCAGATAAATGAGAGAATCAGTCTGGAATCTTCAGAGGCCGCTCCCATTTCTTCTTATAAGCTTAGTGGCAGCTAAATAACCTCATAAACTATGAAGAAGAAACAGGATTTCTCAGCTGCCAGGGAAATCTCACATCTTTTCATCTAATACCCCTGAGCCTACCAAAACTAGGGGCAATTCTGATGGTTCTTTTCATACAGACTACAGCCTCAGCAACTAAAGGAAAATCTACTTTTTTAGTTAAAGTAAGTAAACAAAATGCCCTTAGATGAAACTACTTTTGACAGAGATACATCCGAGTGAAATATGAACCGGCATCTCAGAATGAAAGGCAAAACTCTTCCAACTATATTCCCTGGAACCATTCAGCTCCTGGAGTCTCAGAAATAGAATGTATCTATTTGGAGTGTACTGTATGTTCAGTACTTCTTGTCTAGCATGTACCCTATAGTTAAACAGCCTTTGTTTATAAAGACCTAGGTGGTCAGGTGACTTAATGTTTATCCTATCAACACCTCTTGTCAAATGTTGCCTATTCATATAATTTTCAGAGTCACAGGGAGAATTAATGTGGCAACAAAATCTGTAAAAATATGCAAAAGTGCACTTTTACTATGGCCTTCCAAGAGTTCTTGTGGCCTCCTGAGTTCCTTTTTGGAACAAAGCCTAGGATGCATGGATGGATGCGTATATGAATGGATAGAAGGGAAGAGGGAAGGAAGAAAGCGAGGAAGGAAGGAAGCAGATATAGGCTGGCTGACAGCACTTGTAAGGTAGGAAGGATTGATTAGCTTCTGGACTACGGAAACTATATAGGGAAAAATAAATCTTACATGGTACCTGCCCCAGGTCTCAACACAGCAAGTGTTCAATAAATACTAATACTTGTTGAATAAATGAAAAATAAAAATAATAAAATGGCCTTCCAATGATTCAGGTGCTCAAAGCACTCACTCAGCTTCCTTGATTCAGTTCAGTTCAGTTCAATTCAGTCGCTCAGTTGTGTCCGACTCTTTGCGACCCCCTGAATCACAGCACACCAGGCCTCCCTGTCCATCACCAGCTCCCGGAGTCCACCCAAACCCATGTCCATCGAGTCGATGATGCCATCCAGCCATCTCATCCTCTGTTGTCCCCTTCTCCTCCTGCCCCCAATACCTCTCAGCATCAGGGTCTTTTCCAATGAGTCACCCCTTTATTAAAAGCCATCAAGATATGGAAGCAACCAAAGTGCCCATCAACAGACCAATGGATAAAGATGTGGTATGTAGACCTGATGGAATACTACTAAGCCATAAAAAGAATGAAATTCTGCCATTTGCAGCACCATGGATGGACCAAAGAGTACTGTGAAATGTCAGACAGAGAAAGACAAATAGTGTGCTACCACTCATACATGGAATTCAGAAAATAAACAGATGAATAGAACAACAAAAAAAATGGGCCTCCCTGGTGGCTCAGTGGTACGGAATCCACCTGCCAATGGAGGAGATGTGGGTTTGCTCTTTGGGTTGGGAAGATGCTCTGGAGGAGGAAACAACAACCCACTCCAGTATTCTTGCCTGGGAAATCCCATGGGTGGAGGAGCCTGGTGGGCTGCAGTCCATGGGGTCACGAAAGAGCTGGACATGGCTGAGCGACTGAGCACGCACGCAACAGGAACTGAGCCCACAGGCCGCTTAGTGCTTCTCTGTCCATCCCACAGACTCCCACTGCACAGTTTTTGCATTTGCTCTTTTTTTGACCAGGAATGCTCTTCCCTTCATATCCCCAAGACCCCATTTCTTCCTCAGTGTCTTCGTGTCTCTGCCTAAACACCCCCTGATTAGAGACACCCTCAGAACCAGCTCTTATAAAGCAGACCCCTTTCCTCACATTGGACATGCCCTGTCTTGCTCACGTTGCTCTTTCTCTTGCCAGTACCCGCTGTGCTGTTTGTTTATTAACTGTCACCTCCCACTAAAATGTAAACTTCAAGAAAGCAATAACTTGGATGTATTCACTGGAATCCCAGGCACCAAGAATAGTCTATTACCATAAAATAAGCATTCAAGGAGGATTAAGAGAATAAATTAAAAAGTGTGGTTTTTTTTTTAAATTTCAAAGTCAGCATGCTTGATACTTTTTTAATGAATTACCATCTTGAAAGATTAAAAAAAAAAAAGAGTATTCACTGGAACCCCTTATTAAGAATTCAGATCTTCGATAAAATTCTAATACAGCAATCTTGCTTTTCAGATCAAAATATAAATTAGGTACATTCCTTTTCCAGTGCTATTTATTAACAAAAGTTAAAAAGCAAAGGCCTTAAATTAGGGACATTCATTATATGAAAACAAAATGATGCTGTGTGATTCTGTATTCAATATACATTAACAATAATTTTTGACTCAAATAATACAGTTTGTGAATCTCCAAATAAATCATAGATCATGTAGGGGAAACCATGAAACAACCTCCCCACTGTAATTTACATAATGCTTAAAAATGAGGAAACAAGATAAGGACACATGCAGATATGTTTTAGCTGGTTGAAAAACTCTGAGAAAACCTCATACCATGATGTCAGTTGTCCTCTGGGGTATTTGAAAGTCCGGAATGGCTAGTGTCTGTCACTTGGCCAGCCCAGGGAGAGATTTAAGCATGGAGCCCATCTGACCATAAGTTCCCTCCATTAAGAGTCCTTTTAGCTTCAGGGCCCGGCAGGAAGGCCACTGGCAGACACATGCTCGCTTAGGTGTCTGGGATAAGTTCACAGCCATGAAAAAGCCCTCTATTCCTCACTGACAGCCAAGGGATGAGTAAATACTCAGTTCACAATCCAAAGGCTTAAAATCACAATGAAAGGCTCCCATCTCTGGGGAAATAAGCTAACGAGAGAGTCCCAGAGCGAGAAACTGGCAAGGAGCCAGAACTGGGGAGAAACTAGCTAAGTCCAGTCCTTTACATCTGCTGGCTTCAGCTGACATTTTGAGCACGAACAGGATGTACTGATGACCCATGTGAGACAAAGCATCAGGTACTGTACTGAACTGCAGGTTGCTGTACAGTGAGAAGGCTTGAGTAAAGTTGACGGAGCCCAAAACCCTGCCGGCAGGGTCATTTTGTCTAATTCCTAACTGCACTCTTTGACATGTTTGGAAAGGCCTTACAGAGATATGTGCTTACTTGAAGAGTGTTCAATCACAGATGGCTGCATTAAATCCCAGGCAGTAATGCAATATTTTGAAACAGCATGCCCTACTATGAAATTGATGATATTTGCCTTTAGCTGGGTAAAATTTTCAGTGAACTCTTCTAACTCCATTTTGGAAAAGCCAGACTTTCAGACTGAATTTGAGATTTTGTCCAATAAACTCACTAATTTATTGTACCAAATGGCTTTTGTTGGGAGCATGGCACTTTTCTACTCTGTGCATTAAGCTAGCCATTGAGAGATTAAGAAGTATAACCTTAAGTAACACATAAATTTAATGCCAATTCGTGCCTACTGTATGGTACAGGGAACTCTGCTCAGTATTCTGCAATGACCTAAATGGCAAAAGAACTTGAAAAAGAGTAGATGCATAAATCACTGAATCACTTTGCTGTACATCTGAAACTAACACAGCATTGTTAATCAACTATGCTCCAATATAAAATAAAAATTAAAGAAATATAAATAGAGTACCAGTCCAGCAGAAATGGCACTTTGCTGACAAAGGTCCATCTATGTCAAAAGCTATGGTTTAACCATAGTCAAAGCTATGGTTCTTTCAGTAGTCACATACGGATATGAGAGTTGGACCAGAAAGAAGGCTGAGCACCAAGGAATTGATGCTTCTGAACTGTGGTGCTGGAGAAAAGTCTGGAGAGTGCTTTGGACAGTAAGATCAAACCAGTCAATCCAAAAGGAAATAGACCCCAAGTATTTATTGGAAGGACTGATGCTGAAGTTGAAGCTCCAATGCATTGGCCACCTAATATGAACAGCCAACTCATTGGAAAAGACCCTGATGCTGGGAAAGATTGAAGGCAGGAGGAGAAGGGGGTGACAGAGGATGAGATGGTTGGATGGCATCACTGACTCAATGGACCTGAGTTTGAGCAAATTCTGGAAGATGGTGAAGGACAGGGAAGCCTGGTGTGCTGCAAATCCATAGTGTTGCAAAGAGTCAGACACAGCTGAGTGACTGAACACCAATAAAATGCCGATCCAGACAGCTCTTGTTCATCTGGGCTTCCTGCTCAGACGGTGAAGAATCTGCCTGCTAATGTAGAGCTGGGCAATCATACAATGTGGGTGAAGAAGTTTGAAAATGACAAAACCAAAAGAGCCGGTCCAGCAGGCACTGTTGGAAGGGTGCCCTAGTTATTAATAGATGGAGAGAACCACAGTGCAGTCAACACAGTTTTCACACTTTTCTTTACACTTCAATACATATACACTTTCCATATGCTGAAGTACCTGCTGGGAACCAGAAAAGCGCCGGCTTTCATTGAACTGTGAGGTATTAGCAATTGTCACATTTCATCTTCCCGAATCTGTATCAAATCTTCCCTCCCTTGTCATGATTTCCCTCTTGCCCCAAGAAACATTTTCTTACTAGTCAAGGAGTTGTATTTAGTCAGGCTGCTGACACAGCCGGGGGGAAACATCTTTGAGTGTTGCACAAAACACACACCCCAACTCCAGCCTGCAGCCTAGCAGTCCAAGGCGAACAGGTCAGGGGCTATCTTTCAGATGACCAACTGCCAGTTCCCCTTTCATCAAAAAGAAAGTCAAATGTAGGGCAGTGAGTGTGCTGGAAGTTTTCAGAGGTGCAGAAGGAAGAGCCTTTGGTCCGGGGAGTTTGGTGGAGTTGAAATTTGAGAGAAAATTACACAGCACAAGGGCCCGTGATTACAGGCATACCAGATTATTTTATCTGTGCAAAGTAAAAGATATAAAATTCCCTGGCCAGTTGTCCCCAGCAGTGGTAAGACCTGGAAAAAGGCAGGAGGAACCTTCTAGATCACTGATTTATATAAGAAGTGGAGTTCTTTAGCTGGACTCAATTCACCAGTATTAATATGGAATCTGCCCAAACTATTTGGATTCAATGGTATTTTCAGGGCCTACTTCTTCTTTCCCTTGAAAGTTATAAAACTTCAGTTACAGTATTTGGATTGGGATGGTGACGGAGCAACGTGTATCGAGACCAGAGTTTTGGGATTCAATATCATACCTGTGCACTCGTGTTTCCTCTGAGTTTAATTTGGGATAAAGGCACTCAGTTTCCCAGAGCAGTGGAAGACTAGGATGGCAGGGCTGGGCGAGGTCCGTCTCATGGGAAATAATGCTCATCACCGCCAGCGTTTAGAAGGGCAACACAGAACAGTCAATTTCAGTTGGTCTCGGCATTGTCAGCTCACATTACTGACTGGGGGCCTTTGCAGAATCTAATGCCTATGGCTGCTGATGGTGTCGTTTAGCTGCTAAGTACTGTCTGACTCTTGTGACCCCATGGCCTGTTGCATACCAGGCTCCTCTATCCATGGGGATTCTCCAGGCAAGAATACTGGAGTGGGTTGCCATTTTCTTCTCCAGGGGATCCTCCCAACCCAGGAGTTGAACCCATATCTCCTGCATTGCAGGCAGATTCTTTACCGACTGAGCTACAAAATGAGTGAAGTCGATCAGTCATGCCTGACTCTGCGACCCCATGGGCTGTAGCCTCCCAGGCTCCTCCATCCATAGAATTTTCCAGGCAAGAGTACTGGAGTGGGTTGCCATTGCCTTCTCCAGGGGATCTTCCCAACCCAGGGACTGAACCCAGGTCTGCTGCATTGCAGGCAGACGCTCTACCTTCTGAGCCATCAGGGAAGCCCTAAATACCTATGGCTAGTTATTTGTTATGTAAGTGAATACTGAAATATGTTTGGAAAAGAAAAGACATATTCATATATCTCTGGTCAATAAGTTGTTTATTGATTCTCTATAGACAATGCCACATTGCTGGAACCCAGGGACCTCTCCCATGAGCTGCGCCTCCTCCCATCCATGGGTCTCTATGCTCTCAGCTTCAGTTTTCGGATCTTCATGTGACAGTTTCAGGACTTGACCCCACTACCTCACAGAACTGTGAATATCACGTGTGATAATGGGTGAGAGTGTTGTGTAATTGTCAAGCAAACTGCAAGAGTTAAGCTCTTGGACGATCCTGAGGTGTGAAGCACAGCGAATGTGCCGAGTAATTAAACCTCCCTGGTGATCACCTAACCCCGTCTTTGCTTTGGTGTAGAAGGGTCCTCCAACCAACTGGTGCGTAACCATGAGATGAGACTGACTAGCTTGAGAGCCAACGTCTTCCTCTTCCCTGTCCTTGTTTCTTCTAAAGCAAAGTCTTTCAACATGGGGACTACTGAGGTTTCCACCAGATATTTGTTTGCCTTGGGTGGGCGGGGGAGATGCTGTTCTCTGTGATGCAAGATGTTTACCAGCATCCCTGGCTTCCCCAGAGATGCCATCAGCACCGTCTCCTCAAACCGTGACAAACAGAAGTGTTTCCAAACAGTGCCTGGGGAGGAGGGGCAAAGTCACCCTGGGTAACTAACTGCTCTGAAGGAATGTCATGATTTAGGAGCAAAATGGGCACAGGGCGGAGGTCGTGAGGGAAGGAATCCAGCAAATTTTCAAAGCATTTAATTATTTTCACATATCTTCAAATTTACCTTTCTAAGATAACCTATTCTGCATTTTAAACTGGTTATGTGGTGGTTAACTGGAACTCGAATGAGAATTAGCATTTTAATAAACCACAAAGTGAGAGTGAGGCCAGTGGGTTCAATATAACCCCTTACAGTTACTTCCTGCGTCTGGGTTCTCCACGTATCTGCTATAAAGTGACGCTTCATGCACACAGAATATAATTGACATTTTGTGAGCCAACAGCTCTTCTTGTTCCATTTCGGACTGGTTCCTCCACGCTATCACCTGTGCACGCGAGCGGCAGCAGCATCTTTGGCCGGTGCGGCTCAGCAGTAGACTACAGGATATTACTCTGCTTCTGAGGCTTAAGCCCTCTTCTCTCAAGTCTATTATTTTCCTTCCTTGCTTCATATTTCAGTTGTAGGAAATCGGAGTTAATGAAAGCTGAATTAATCTTACAAAAAGAAAAACAGAAATAATTAAAAACCCCCTCTGTTGTCAATTAAGTGCAGACCCCTACTTGGTCAAAGTTGTAAACCCGTGAAGTCTCTAAAGGGCAGGACCCAGCAGCTGACAGTGTCAGTCTGGGGACCTCTGCCACAGATTAGGATAATGGTACTAATCAACCCAGTGATACCACTGGGTTCAGTATAATCCCTTACAGACAGTTACTTCCTGCATCTGGGTTCTCCACGTATCTGCTATAAAGTGACGCTTCATGCACACAGTATATAACTGGCATTTTGTGAGCCAACAGCTCTTCTTGTTCCATTTCAGACTGGTTCCTCCACGCTATAACCTGTGTATGCGAGTGGTAGCAAGAGTATCTACATACATACTTCAGACTCTTTTCCATCGCGGTTTATTACAAGATTGTGAGTATAGCTCCCTGTGCTACACAGTAGGTCCTTGTTGCTTATTTTACTTATAGTAGTTTGTTGCTTATTTTACATATAGTAGTTTGTATCTGCTAATCTCAAGCTTATTTCTCTTTCCCTTCCTTTTTCCTCTTTGGTAACCATAAATTAATTTTCTGTCTGCGAGCCTGTTTTTATTTTGTAGATAAGTTCATTCATATCATCTTCTTAGATCCCACATATAAGCAGTATGATACGTTTGTCCTGACTTGGTTCACTCAGTGTGATCATCTCTAGGTCCATCCCTGTTGCTGCAAATGGCATTTCGTTCTTTCTCATGGCTAATATTCCATTGTCTATACATCCTACATCTTCTTTATCCATTCATCTGTTGATGGACACTTAGGTTGCCTCCATGTCTTGTCTATTGCAAACAGTGCTGATACTGGGGTACAGGTGTGTGTGTGTGTGTGTGTGTGTGTTCTTACTCAGTCATGTCCAACTCTTTGCAACCCCATGACTGCAGTCCTCCAGGCTCCTCTGTCCATGGGATTCTCCAGGCAAGAATACTGGGGTGGGTGGCCATTTCCTGCTCCAGGGAATCTTCCTGAACCAGGGATCAAACCCGCATCTCCAGCATCCACTGCACTGGCAGGCGGATGCTTTACCGCTGGGGACCCATATGAGGTACTCACAAAGAGGCCTGAATAAACCACTCCTCCCGCCCCCCAGGATTTCACAGACCGTGGGAGAAACAGGTGTGCAACAGACTTTTGCAATATGGTGTTAGAGACATTTATGACAGAGAAAGCAAAAGATGCCAAGTATACTTAGAAGACTTGGGCTGCGGGCTGGGGCAGGTTAGCAAGAGCGTTGAGTGATGGCCAGAGCTGCAGAGAAGTCCAGTAGCAACAAGGATTATCCTGGGCTCAATAGTGTCCTCCCCAGATCCACGTCCATCTGGAACTTCTTGTTGTGATTTGACTTGGAGGCAGAGTCTTGGCAGATGTAACGAGGGAAGTGACATTTAGGTCACCCTAGACTAGGGTGAGCCCTAAGTACAGTGACTGATGTCCTTATTTGAAAAGGCACGTGAAGACATAAGCACGGACAGAGGGGAGAGAAGGCCAGATGAAGCTGGAGGTGGAGACTGGGGTGCGGATCGACAAGCCAAGGAATACAAAGGATTGCAGGCCACCAGCCCAGGACAGGAGGCGTCAGGGCTCAGGTGTGTCCTCAGGAGCTCTGGAAAGAGCCGCCACGTGACACACAGGATTTAAGGTGTCTGCCTCCAGAACGGCGAGGAATACACTCCTGTTGTTTAAAGCCACCCCGTTTGTGGTCACATTTTACAGCAACTGAATGAGAATGACACGGGTCTCCCAGGTGCCTCAGTGATAAAGAATCTGCCTGCCAGTGCCAGTGCAGGAGACACGGCTTCCATCGCTAGATCGGAAAGATCCCCTGGAGAAGGAAAAGGCAACCCATTCCAGTCTTCTTGCCAGGAAATTCCACGGACGGAGGAGCGTGGTGGGCTACAGTCCATGGTGTCGCAAAGAGCTGGACACAACTGAGCAACTAAACAGCAAGGAAACTAATACAGGAACCAAGGTGAACTTTCCCTCTACTTTCCCTTTCCAATACTTTGCTACTTGGAGTCCCATAGCAAAGTAGTCCAAATAAAAGGGGGAGTTTTCCTACATTATACATGGCAGTCCTTACTTTACTAAAGTAGTGACACAGTTTATCACTGTCCCAGAACTTTTGTCTGTTTGTCCTCAATTTATATCGACAGAAGATAATTAATATACGAGCTCGCCTCAAGTAGCCTAAACTATTTCAGGCCTTTACTTCTCCCTTTTTTTCCAAAATTTTTCCTAGCACCTGTGTGATGACAAACTAATATAGGCTATGATTCCTATGTTTAAGGAAGCAGCTGGTCATATTGTGTGGAGCTATGGTTATCCACCATCATTACATTTGAGAATCCACTAGGGAGCTGTTTTAAATACCGATGCTAGAAGGCGAATCCTTGGAGATCCTGATTTAATTAGTCTGGCGTGATACTAGGTCATACTTTTTTTTTTAGGGCTCCCCAGAGTTTCAAAAAGGCAGCCTGGGTTGAAAATACAAAGCAAGGGTTTCCTAGATAGAAGCTGATTCTTTGCAGCAAAGTATATTAAATGACTATCTGATGGAACTAAATTAAAAGTACAAACAAAATCCAAAAATAAGCTCTACATGTGTGTTCACGTTTTACTAAATCTCTGTTACACACTCATGTAATATTTTATCCCAATATGATTTTGATAGAAACTGGGGAAAGTTTTTTTAAAAAAGGCATGTGACCTGAGCCAGAGAGATAGCAATATGATTAATCTGGGGACAACTGGGGGTAAAGTAGTCCTCTCAGAGATGTAGAAATAAGAGATGGAAATTTAAAAGCAGTAATAACTGTTACAGCCATGCTAGCCTTCTGGGACAAACCTCTCCAGAATAAGCCATTAATTACACAGAAGAGAAAAACGGTCACTTCTGTTACCAAATGTGTTCTAGAAATGACTATATTGCCTTTTTATATTTTTAAGTGTGGATTTAAAATTTAAGTGTCTTATTACACATTGGGATACTTTTGAATACAAAATTGAGAATAGAAAGTTGAATACAAAAATGACAGCCTAAAATACCTTTCTCACTTTCCTGTGCGATGCCCCCGTTTATATTTTAGTGTCTTTACAATTTTGAGGAATGCACTGCTGTTTCTGGGGCTTCTTAGGTGGTGCTAGTGGTAAAGAACCCACCTGCCAATGCAGGAGATGTAAGAGACACAGGTTCAGTCCCTGGGTGGGGAACATCCCCTGGAGGAGGGCATGGCAACCCCCTCGAGTATTCTTGCCTGAGAATCCCATGGACAGAGGAGCCTGGCGGGCTACAGTCCATGGGGGCGCAAAGGGTCAGACACAACCGAAGCCACTTAGCACGCACTGTCGTTTCTAAAACAGACATCAGAGGAAGCTGTAAAAGTCAACAACCTGTAGACATTTTGGTGTGAGCAGAGAAATCTCTAGCTGCACAAAAGATAAAGTGTCTGTTGCTTTTAAAATCATACATCCTAAAAACTTTTTACTCCAAAAAGAGTGAATCAAACATTATCTATGTGCTAAATAACCATATGAACTATCAGGAAGAAAAGGTTGTAGAAAATGTATATATATCAA
>SJYF01000464.1:8805947-8826492 GCA_006410515.1 Procapra przewalskii | reverse complement strand
AAAAAATGACAAAATAAGATTTAATAGAAAATTAAATTTAAATTGATCATAGCTGTGCAGACCCCACCCAGTTCTACAGTGATAGAAAGGAGAGTATCAATCTCAAGAAGAATTCATGCCAAAAAGACTGGTGGTCAGACAGGCTAGGTTAATTGAACCTCATTAATACAAACGAATGTCCACTTCAGTGAAGGCAGTAGTCCTACCACATTCGTTAGGAGACAGAAGACTTGTGCGAAAGTTCTAACTCAGCCCCAAATGTGACTTTTATCTGAGAGTCATCTGTAGTGATTTTTTAAAATGTATGCCATTCCCACTAGATTATAAGATGTATAGAAGTGGCACCATATTTATTTTATTGTCTCATATATCCTGGGATTTTCTACTGTGCTTAGCATATAGGAGAGATTCAATAAATACTTTAGAGTCGATTGTTAAGGTATGTGACTTATCCTTTCTGAGTCTTGGTTTCCTCACTTGTAAAATGAAGAACCTACAGTTGTTGCTGTGCACGTAAAATAAGAGAACATGTGGAAGTGTTTTAGAAGCTCCAAATTGCTATAAATAAATAAGCGGTTACTACTGCTATTGATCAGTTCAGTTCAGTTCAGTGGCTCAGTCATGTCTGACTCTTTGCGACTCCATGAACTGCAGCATGCCAGCCTTCCCTGTCCATCAGCAACTCCTGGCGTTTCCTCAAACTCATGTCCATTGAGTCATTGATGCCACCCAACCATCTCATCCTCTGTCGTCCCCTTCTTCTCCCACCTCCAATCTTTCCCAGCATCAGGGTCTTTTCCAATAAGTCAGTTCTTTACACCAGGTGGCCAAAGTATTGGAGTTTCAGCTTCAGTATCAGTCCTTCCAGTGAATATTCAGGACTGATTTCCTGTAGGATTGACTGCTTTGATACATGCTGCCAACGATACTTAAAGAAGCAAACAATTTAGTCTGGAAAATTCAAGGTTAGTGAAATGGTATTGCTGCCTCCAAATAATTAATAAATGTTAAAAGGGCTTCCTAGCTGGCTCAGTGGTAAAGAATCCACCAGCAACTCAGGAGACACAGGTTCGATCCCTGGTCCAGGAAGACCCCACATGCTGTGGTGCAACTAAGCCCACGTGCCACAGCTACTGAGCCCGTGCTCTGGAGCCCGGGAGCTGCGCCTGCCGAAGCTTGCCTGCCCTGGAACCAAGAGAAGCCCCTGCAGCGAGAAGCCGGAACCCTGCAACTGAAGAACAGCCTCTGTTTGTTACAACTAGAGCAAGGCTGTGAGCAGCAACAGCAGCCCAGCACAGCCACAGATAAATGAAAACAAACAAAATCCAAATGGTTAATATTTTTAAAAGGGGTGGAGTGGCTTAAAGAATAGAGCAGCCTGGTGGTAGACTGGGATAGGAGACTTCAAGAGACCCATGCTGAAGCAAGCCCAGTTCATCACCCAAGTGCAGTGTTTTGCTTGGCTTTTGCTGAAGAAGATTCTGTTGGTTCTGAAGCCTTGTCCACTCCTATCTCTGGCCACTCTCTGACACTACCATTGGTGGAAATGTTCAAACAGAGGCTAATATGGATGATAGAGCAATTTATACACTGGGCAAGAAAGTGCACTTTTGAACTCCAAGGTCACATCCAGTTGTTCCTGGATATACTAAACACTGGAGTATATTTTTAGTTGGAGAAACTAAAAAGTTTTAATTTGGTGATGCATGCATGAGCTTAGAAAGGACTGGAGAAAGGGCTACGGAATCCTCTTTTTGCTTCCCTGTGACAGAGAAAATAAAATTTTAACAAAGATTTATATTGGCTACACATCCCACCTTCCAAGAAAAAAAAATCGCTATATAAAATTCTATATAGGAGATAAATATAATGTTATACCAATATATAAACATGACAGTTTGTGTAGATAATATACATACATGCAAACCACACATACATATAATACCATTATATAGACCCATTATCTGATTCATATATTTCATCTTGGCACTTATGTGAACTTAGTGTTCAAGCACATTAACCCCCAGAAAACTCTTAATGAATTGATGAACCATGAATCCACTTAGAATCTGTCTTCTCCACTAGAAAAAGAAAAAAAGTGTGTTTTCAGAAAAACATTTGGCCGAAAGACGATATAAGGGAAAGCTTTTCCCATTTAAATAGCTGCTATTTTTATAAATGGAACCAAATCAACTTCTCCATAAGGAGAAAACACACTTGCGAGGAGCTGAGAAATTTTGGGAGGCTGGGGGGAGGGAAGGAGGAGTGTGGAGTTGCCAAGGAGTTTCTCTTACATTTAAGCAACAAATCTGAGGGGAAAATAAGAGAGAGACACTGAGACTTGTTTCCTTGCCTCTGTGTAGATTAGTACAGCAAGGACAGAAGTCTTAAGGGAGGACAAAGATCCTAGAAAAATGTACAGTTTATGCCTAAAGGATTTCATGGAAGTCGTCAGGTAATGTAAAATGAAATTGGAGAGGCATAGAGGCTGTGTTCCCCTGGATGCTAGTATGTGCTTTCATTTGATATTAATAGTCTCTGAGCTGAGGCGGAAAAGCATCTTTACCTTCTACAATGACTCCTTGCCACCAACTTAGGCACACGAGCTAGAATGCTCAGGTCACATACACAAGCCTCTTAAGTAGAAACACCTTATTCTAAGGATAATTGTAACATACATGGCATGGCAATATTTTTCCAGGATGCTGGAAAGTTCATGAAAGCATTATATACTTCCCCCAAATGAAAAACCAGTCCAATTAACAGGAACTGCCTCCTGAACTTCTATTTTCCTATTGGCAAGACACATTTGGCACTTCCATCAAGACAGATGAAAATTACGCCTGGGAATCCAGAAGAGACATCTCAGACCTCAATGCTTTCCATCACTATCAGTGGGAATATCAGAAGGCAGTTTTCTTTCTGCATCATTTCTCTCTCTGAGTGAAAGCCAGTTATTTAACTGCATTTGTTGGTTGATCAGTCAGAACCTGAAGATATTACAATTTAGGATTGTGCTCGAGAAACATAGTTGCTCTGTGAAACACCAAAATGAAAATTGCTTGGTGTTACTCTGGCCGTCTTCACTCGAAGCCATAATTATTAGGATGCTTTCTCAAGGGCAGAATCCGGGGAGCCCACAGGTCATCATCAGAGTTTATTTTCTCCTGAAGCTTGCCATTCAGGGGCTTCATTTTCAGTTCAGAGATATTAAAATAAATCCCCTCCCAATTTCTACAAATCAGTGTCTGATCTCAGCTGGCCAAAGGGCAACTTTCAAGCTAACCTCTTCCATATGTGCAGAAGGCCACAGCTGCAGTTATAGACTCTGAAAGCTGAGAAGAGCTGAAGGAGAACCCAGTCCCTGAACAAACCCTGTGCTTCTTCAAAGCACATCCTGGTGTCAAGTTATGGTCAAGGCAACATGTCCTAAAGCTATGTGTCTGGGTGCCCTCCTGGTGGCCCCTGTGCTCTACCAGCCTCAAGACCTGTAATACTTCTCCCCCTGAAGTACCTGGAATTAGATGCCAACGAACAAGGCTGGTGACCAAACAGCAGGTTCCAGCTTCTTCCCCAATCAGCTCAATGGCCAGGTCATTGCAAATATCTCAGATGGTTCTCATGAGTCCGAATGCTACCAGAGGAAGTGTGAGAGAATGGACATGGCCCTTCCTATCTATAGACCGTCATAGAGAGTCAGCCATGCTTGGAGGAAAAAAGTGATAAAAAGAAAAAAATACGTTGGTTCAGAGACATCACTTTGCTAACAAAGATCGGTATGGTCAAAGCTATGATCTTTCTAGTAGTCAAGCACAGATGTAAGAATTGGACAATAAAAGAGGCTCAGCACTGAAAACTCGATGCCTTTGAACTGTGGTGCTGGAGAAGACTCTTGAGAGTCCCTTGGAAGGAGATCAAACCAGTCAATCCTCTAGGAAATCAATATCCATTGGAAGGACAGATGTTAAAGCTGAAGCTCCAAGACTTTGGCCACCTGATGAAAAGAGCTGACTCATTGGAAAAGACCCTGATGCTGGGAAAGACTGAGGGCAAGAGGAGAAGTGGGCAAGAGAGAATGAGTTGGATGGTTTCACCAACTCAATGGACATGAGTCTGAGCAAACTTCAGGAGAAGGTGAAGGACAGGAGAGCTTGGGGTGCTGCAGTCCATGGAGTTGCAAAGAGCTGGACATGACTGAATGACTGAACAACAACAAATGTGTTGGTCCATGAGTCACCAAACTTCCACAATTACTTTAAATTAACCCACTAGAGAGATGACTCAATGGTCTACAGCAGAACAAGGCAAACAGCCTTCTCTCTGAAGAGAGAGTGCTGACCGCAAACCCCACCCATCTCACACTTAGAAACCCAGCATTGCTCTTTTTTTTTGGTCTCATGTTCTTTATCTTATCTCTTCATCTAACTTGTAGCTTCCCAGGGCAGAGCATCACTGTTGACAATCCCTCTTCCACTGAGATTTCTCTAGATGAGAGCCTCTGGAAACCTGCTTTGTTACAAAAAGGATTTGTTCCGCCTTGGTGAATGAAGGCAGCATAGTCATTAAGAGAGGTCATCTGCTCAAATGCCAGTCTTGGTTAGACAGTCGTCGTAATATCATAATTGGCAAGATTCAGAAACTGATGTGAGACCAGCCTAATCATGTTACACTCCGGGACTGTCACCAAGGAGCCAGGCTGACATCTGAATTTAGCTGACACTGTTCGCTTGCTTTGAGGCTGCTTTTCCCTTGTGTCTCTAACTGCAAAGGAGAATGACTCCCTGAGGGAAACCTTTGGGATATTGCAAGTGCGTAAACATCTGGGATTCAAATCCCTTTCAATTACATTCATGATCTACTATGTGCAGGAGGGAGTTCTGAGTCTAAAATAACATTAATTTAGTCTCAAGGTTAGAGAGAGAGGTTTCAGACTTCCTCTCAACCCCAGATGCTCTTTAGAACCCCAGAGGGGGGAAATCTATATGCATTCTGTAATGAAACTGTGATTAGACATGTGAAGGGAACTGTATCCTTGAGCTGCCTGGTGAGAGTAGCTGATAAATCAAATGGCTATGATGCTTGCTTCCATAATTCAGGAAAGAAAGTTCAGGCGGCCAAATGACTGACTTCAGAAGTGGCTGTAAGATGTTATTCTACCTAAGAGCAACTGCCTGCCCACACTGACAGAACCATCAGATAGAGTTAAATTGGGTTGGTCCTTTACAATTTTGATCGTGTATTTTTGACTTAAAGCTCTCCATTGCTATTAGCTAAGCCAACCTTCCCTCCACTTCTTACCAGTACTACTCACATCATGTGAATATTACAGCCCCACTTCACCATGGTTCTCCTTGTGTGAACAATTCCCTAATCAGAAAGCCTAAGCCATCAGCAACGGGCCTAAGCTAGCAGCCAATGCTCTTTCACGCCATTCCTACAGGTAGGCTCTTCCAACAGGCAGGCCGACCTCTTTGCTGATCACTGACCTTAACTGATGATACACTCATTGACTTGTCTTGGCATCTACTTATGCTATGCTAGAGCATCTTTGTGGCTCAGCTGGCAAAGAATCCACCTGCAACGCTGGAGACCTGGGTTCAATCCCTGGGTTGGGAAGATCCCCTGGAGAAGGGAAAGGCTCCCCACTCCAGTATTCTGGCCTGGAGAATCCCAGGGACTGTATAGGCCGTGGGGTCACAAACAGTCGTACACGACTGAGCAACTTTCACTTTCATTTCCACTGGTCGTTGGTGGTTTGGTGGTTTAGACACTAAGAGTCATTTCCCACTCTTGGATCCCGCGGACTGGAGCCCGTCAGGCTCCTCTGTCCATGGGATTCTCCAGGCAAGAATACTGGAGTGGGTTTCCATTTCCTTCTCCAGGGGATCTTCCCGACCCAGGGATCAAACCCGGGTCTCCTGCATTGCCAGGCAGATGATTTACCCACTGAGCTATGAGGGTACTACTCATCCCATTATCTTTATATATTATTAAAGAATCCTTTGAAAGGGCCAGAGACAGCAGTTGCCTAAAGTCAGTCAGACAACAATGCCATTTGTACATATTAATAATAATAAAAGTTCCTTCCTAACTTGGAAATCAGGGCATGGCTCCACTCCAGTCAAAGAAAGAATAGCGTACCCAATACTCAAAGGCTTAGAGAACCTCAGCTGTATCATCTATTTTCCGGGACCAATAAAACTTTCAAAGAAATAACAATTCAGGGGAAAATGTGCCTCAATATTTTCAGATAAAAAATGGGCTTAAATTGATAATTCCATTTGAAATAGGTTTCAAGTGTGTTTCATAAATGTAAAAAATGCTGAACATAAAAAGCATATATATTAAGGCATTTGCAAGCTTCTAAAAAGAAGTTATAAATATTTCAGGTTTGAACTGTTGACCTGAATATTCCACAAAAAGCACTTGTAATCACTGTTGTTGTTTAGTCACTAAGTTGTGTCTGACTCTTTGTGAACCCAGGACTGTAGCCCAGGTGCTTCTGTTCATAGGATTTCTCAGGCAAGAATACGGGGGTGGGTTGCCATTTCTTTCTTCAGGAGATCTTCCCCACCGAGGGATCAAACTCTTATCTCCTGCTTGATGGGCAGATTCTTTACCACTGAGCCACCAGGGAAGCCCTCATAATCATTACTGTTGTCTTAATGTGCTAATTTTATGTCAAATGGTAATTTGGCTTACTTAAGGTGCTCCAATGGTCCATCCTAAAGGAGATCAGTCCTGGGTGTTTATTGGAAGGACTGCCTTTGAAGCTGAAACTCCAATATTTTGGCTACCTGATGTGAAGAGCTGACTCATCGGAAAAGACCTTGATGCTGGGAAAGATTGAGGGCAGGAGGAGAGGGGGACGACAGAGGATGAGATGGTTGGATAGTATCACTGACTCAATGGACATGGAGTTGGTTGGACTGCGGGAGTTGGTGATGGACAGGGAGGCCTGGTATGCTGCAGTTCGTGGGATTGCAAAGAGTCGGACACAACTGAGCAACTGAACTGAACTGAACTGAATGGTAATTTGATTTGACTATTATATTTACAAAAAGGAAAACTGACATCGTCTTTTCTGTCAAACGATTACGTTCTGGAGGAGGAACGAGATAAATTATATGAGCTATGTATTTCACTAATAAAATATTTTTCAGCAAATAAAGTAGTATCTTTTTGTTTCCAATAAGTGTATGCCCTGAACGACCTCCCACTCTGCTGTCCTGTGATAAAATATTAAGGACACAGACATTGGAAGCCAATGGACTTGAGTTCAAGGGTTGGTACAACTTCTTATTAACTGAGTGGCACTATTCCTTTACTACCCTGGAGCACTGGCTTTGTTATCTGGAACAGACTGAGTGGCGTCGGTTCAAAACTTCCTACGCAAAGTTAAGATGAAGCTGAAATAACTCATTACTAATAATTTGTCCCAGTCGTTTGGTGAGAGAATTACCATCACTAAGACCCGAGCTACGAAATAGTACAAACTGTGTGTCGTTATAAAGCCATCCTGGGTTTCTTTGTTACCCTCTATCTTTTGGAAGCAGTTGTCATAAAATTGCCAGAAATGTTGCTGCCTACTTTATGGTTTTCCAGCAGCCATTTGTGAGGCAGCATATGTTCTAATTTTTTTTTTTCCTAAGAAATCCTTGCAACATTTCTGAAAAAAAGCATTCATTATGGGCATGCCAATCTACAACTTAAAGTCTTTGCTACTTTTGTACTTAAACATGAAGTCAAAGTCCCCATCATTAACTTGTAACAACTGGTGTCTTTGTATAAATAGTGAAATCATGTATAATGAGAGATACTGAGACTTTGTGTGAAGTAGGGTAGGGGAAAAAAGTGGTGCCCTGGAAATTGGTTTCATCATTTCTTTTCTTTTCTTAATTCAAATCTTCCTAAACCCTGTAAAACTCTGCATTCCCCACCTGCCCCGCCTCCCTCCGGACTTGGAAGGATCTTTGCGGCAGTTCATCATGAACAGGACTCAGAAGTACAGTGCTGATACACAGGCCATGGGCTGGGGGAGAAAAGCAGAGTATTAAGAGAAGCACAAGGTTTAACACGCATTTTTCTAATTGAATTGAGGAACTGGAATTCTCCTCCAAAGCAGATGATGTTACTGCCTTGCTCTAAAATCACCAATGACATCTCATTCCTCATAGGAGAAAAAAAAAAGTAAATTCCTTATTCTACTTCAGAGGACCTGCGTGATCATATCTTTGCCTGCAGTCCTGACCTCTGACCTTTACCCATGCCACACCACTGACAACTGTCTTCTCCCTGTTCCTCCTACTGTCCACTCAGGGTCACCGTGTGGACCCTGAGCTTGCTGTCCCCCCCCAGCGATCTCTCTCCAGCAGCCTCCCCATGCAGGTGCTTGCTCCCCCACATGCCGTCCCTTTCTCCTCCTCCTCCTTCTCATTTCATCGAAGCCTTGTGCCCCTCGAGTGTCCCATGGAAAATGGAGCTGCTCCCACACAAACCTTGTCATTCTCTTCTGCTGCTTTATGTTACTTTCAAAGAGTTTTTCACTGCCTGAAATTACATGCTTTTTCAGTTGACCTGTTTCTTTCTCTTTCTTCCACTGGTCTATGAACCCCAAGAAGACAAAACTTGGTCACGATATGCTGATGTACCCTCAGCATATCGTAGTCATGACAGAAACTTCAAGTTTAAATAAATGAATGAGTGTCATGCATGAACACTGAATCAGTTCAGTTCAGTCGCTCAGTTGTGTCAGACTCTTTGAGACCCCATGAATCGCAGCATGCCAGGCCTCCCTGTCCATCACCATCTCCTGGAGTTCACTCAGATTTATGTCCATCAAGTCCATGATGCCATCCAGCCATCTCATCCTCTGTCGTCCCCTTCTCCTCCAATCCCTCTCACCATCAGAGTCTTTTCCAATGAGTCAATTCTTGGAAACTGAATAGGGGCCTTTAAAAAAATGTAAACTCCTTATGGAATTTGTTACAATACTTCTTTTGCTTTATGCTTTGTTTTGGGGGGCTGTGAGGCATGTGGGATCTTCACTCCCTGACCAGGGATCAAACCCACAACCCCTGCACTGGAAGGGGAAGTCTTAACCACTAGGCTGGCAGGGAAGTCCCTAGAGTGGCTTTCTAAGGTTGCATTATGTTTCTAAGGAAATAGTGAAGAGCTGGGAACTAATACTTAGTTGCTGGCATAGCCTCTTTATCAGCACATTTACTCACCTGTCTATCTAATAACATTGTAGAGTACCTGCCATCTTCACTTAATAGCTGAAGCCTCAGAGTTTAGAATTTAAGGAATTTGCCCAAGGGCATATACTCAGCAAGAGACTGCCAGACCTTGAGACCTGGTTTTTAGCTTCCAAATTTATTAATTTCATCATGACACAGATGTGAAATAAAACTTACAGAACGTTTAAGAACTTAAAAGACTTTGTCAAATTCTTAGGTAAGCGTTTATTATTATAAGGGAACTCTGATTTAGAAGCTGGGATTAGAGAAATAATTAAATAAATGTTTATATAAGCAGAGAATCAAACCACCATGTGAATTAATAAAACCTAATTATTTCTCATTCTTCTCTGGCTCTCCGTCTTTCTAATTTCCCTTGATTATGGGTGTCTCTTTAAAATTCAGTATGTGTTCTTTTCAATCCATAGTTTGTCCTTCAGCAAATTCATTCTTTTTTTATGGCTTTGCAACTTAATTTTGCATTTCTAAGACCGAACTTGTGCTTGAACTTCAATCCTATCTCCTAATACCTAGTGAATGCTATCATATTGTAATCTAGGCATCCTGTCCCTAAGCAAAGTCAATATGCCTCTAGGACCAACTGGCTCTTTGTCCTGAATGTTCTCTACCACTGACATCATAGTCCAATCATGAAGGAGTCACCATATTTAACTACTTAACCAAAAAGGAGTTATATTTCATCAGTTCTTATTTAAATCACATATATGACTTGTGTTAATCTCATTTTCATGATTCTCACTGGCAATACCATATCTCAAATCTATATGAAACCACCTCAATTATTAGATGGCCTCTTGATTGATCTATTCCATGTTCTCCCTATTAGAATTCATCCTATATATCACTACATATTAGTGTCGCTTACAGTTTCTCAAAAATTTACTGCCTACAGTTTAGGGTTTGCACTGTGTCACTGGGAAGGAGCGATCGATAATGTAGTCCCATTACTTCTTGTCATGCTAGTTCGTATTATTCCTTAATATCCTCCTTCTTCCTTCTTCCTGACCCAGGGATTAAACCCACGTCTCCTGCATTGTAGGCAGATGCTTTACCCTCTGAGCCACCAGGGAAGCCCCTCCTGTTCACAGAACTCTGTTAAATATATACCTTACTCAATTCTGTCTTTAAGACTCTTCCACAGCCTCCCATTTCTTGGCATGCAGCCCCTTCTTCTCCCTTTTATTCAAATCCCTGGAGGCTCAGCTAATGACCTACCCTCAGGAAGCCTTTCTTGACTGAGTTGACACAGTGTCTCAAGTCCAGGAGACACCATGGACAGGCTCTCGCTCTGGGGAACGTGTTTCCTTTTTACTCTTGGACTCCAGTCTTTCTTGCTTTTTAAATCTTATGTGACGCTTAATGGATGCCCTTCTGAGGACGCTTTAATCATTCTAAGGCTTGAATTGTTCTACATCCTGAATATAATCTTCCTATTCCCCATCTCTTTGCTCACTCCTATCTCACCCTACCCTGGTCCTGCTTGTCAATTTCCCTCTTGGGTCAATTTCCCTTTCAGCTTTGGGAGTCAGCGTGTGTTTATTAAAACACCTGCTGTTCATCTTGGATTATTCGAGGCAATGAATATGCAGTGGTGAACACATCAGACTGAGGTATGTGTCCCTCACATGTGGCCCACGAGTGCATGCAAGCCACAGGACCAGGTGCTCTGGGGGCAGCTACTGGATGCTGGTGGGGCCGAGCAGTGGGCTGGTGGGGTGGTGAAATGTATAAGCTGGGCCCCAGCCATCTATGTCATAAACAGCCCTCGCGATCATCTCTAGCTTTATTTGCAAAGAGGGGAGGGTGGATACCACTTCTGCCGAAACATGCCCACTTCCTCCCACTGTCTCAGTATGCCTCTCTCTTTGAATGAGATGAGAAGTGGAATCACTACTCCTCCACACGAAACTACACCTCTCCCCCATAGACACACAGAATGTGCACACAGATATATGTCATTGACATGTCTGGAGTTTTCATCATTTTTTAATTACATATTAGATGTGGAAACTACTCAAAGGCAGAGAGCATAGCTCCTCTCTGCTTGGACGTCACATTCACAATAGGGGTCAGCAATTTTATGGATGACAACTGCCTCCACTCATATACTCACAGTCTCAAAGGTCAGCTTCACTCACAAGCTGAAAGGAAGAGGGGAAAATCAATAATAAAAAAAATACAAGGCAAATGTAAAGCAAAATGATACTATTTTTGAGTGCTGGGCAATTTGACCTATAGGTTTTTGCAAATTTAAACGCCATTTTAAGCCATGCTTGACAGTAGTTTAATGACCAGACTCTGTGATTAAACATATCTATCTTTAAATTAAAATGCATTATATATTGCTTGGTTCCCAGGTGGCTCAGGGGGTAAAGAATCCGCCTGCAATGCAGGAGACACAGGAGATAAGGGTTTGACCCCTGGGTTGGGAAGATCCCCTGGAGAGGAAAATGGCAACCCACTCTGGTATTCTTGCCTGAAAAATCTCATGAACAGAGTAGCCTGGTGAGTGATAGTCCAAAGGATCTCAAAGAACTGGACACAACTGCAAGGAGATCCAACCAGTCCATTTTAAGGAGATCAGCCCTGGGTGGTCTTTGGAAGGAATGATGCTAAAGCTGAAACTCCAGTACTCTGGCCACCTCAGGCGAAGAGTTGACTCACTGGAAAAGACTGACGCTGGGAGGGATTGGGGGCAGGAGCAGAAGGGGATGACAGAGGATGAGATGGCTGGATGGCATCACTGACTCGATGGATGTGAGTCTGAGTGAACTCCGGGAGTTGGTAATGGACAAGGAGGCCTGGCGTACTGTGATTCCTGGGGTCACAGAGAGTCAGACACGACTGAGCGACTGAACTGAACTGAACTGAGCATATATATTGCTACTTTATTTCATACCCTACTCCATCATCAAGGTTCTTGACTTGACAGTAATTTGAGTTAGAGGACTTTTTCCTCTATCAACAAATTGTTTCTGAGTCTTTTCTAGGTGGTAGAAAGAACTCAGTGTTAAAAATTAAGTTAATTTATTGTCGTCTTTTGGTTGTTGCTTTGTTTGGGCTTTTAAAAAAGTTATCAGCATGTACCTGATGTCCTAATAACACAGTGAGAGGATGACTGCCCAAACGCGAGAACACAACTAATCAAAAAAAAATTTTTTTTCTCAAGTTTCATGATTACTTATCGTAGAACTATATTGGACTTAAAACTGACCATTGATGTGAAAGCCCCTTCACTGCTATCTGAGTCCCTGTCCAGGAGGCCGGCTGGTACAGCAGGCACTGAATGTCACCCTGACTGTACACCAGCCGGACCAGACTGGCTGCTAATAACTCCCATCAACCAGCTCATCACTGCCCTGATATCCCATCTCAAGGCACTGGCTCCTGGCTTAGACCACTTATTTTATTCCCTTTCACAAAATTATAAGAGTACCAGTGTGCATTAAGCATCATAAACCGCCTATTCCTGTTTGTGCTACCCATTTCTCTTTCCTGGTATCTCAGCTGGTAAAGAATCTGCCTGCAATGCAAGAGACACCGGTTCAATCCCTGGGTTGGGAAGATCCACTGGAGAAGGGAAAGGCCATCACTCCAGTATTCTTGGGCTTTCCTGGTGGCTCAGCTGGTAAAAAATCCACCTGCAATGCAGGAGACCTGGGTTTGACCCCTGGATTGGGAAGATCCCTTGGAGAAGGGAACGGCTCCCCACTCCAGTATTCTGGCCTTGTGAATTCCATGGACTGTATAGTCCATGGGGTTGCAAACAGCCGGACATGACTGAGCATCTTTCACTTTCACTACAAGAACAGGGATTTTTATTATGTAGGCAAATGCTTAACTATTTGCATATGGAGTTCTATTGATTGTCACCATGACAAGAAAATGCTTTTGTATTCAATTGCTGCGGCTGCAATAACATAGACCAGAGCCTAGTGGCTTATACAATGGAATTGAGTTCCTCAAAAATCTGGGGGCCTGAAGTCTGAAATCAAGGCGCTGGCAGGGCTGGTCCATTTGAAGCCCCTGTCCTTGGCTTATGGATGGCGGCCGTCTCACCAGGTCTTTCCTTCTGAGTCACTGTGTCCTTTGCTGTTGTTTAGTCACTCAGTCGTGTCCAACTCTTTGTGACCACATGGACTGTGGGCCTCTAGGCTCCTCTGTCCCTGGGATTCTCCAGGCAAGAATACTGGAGTGGGTTGCCAGTCCCTTCTCCAGGGGATGTTCCACACTCGGGGACTGAACTGCATCTCCTGAATAGCAGATGGATTCTTTACCACTGCGCATGACCTCTCAGAAGAGCACCAGCCTTGTGAGATTAGGACTCGATTTAATGGTCTCTCTCATTTTAAATGAATTACTTCTTTGAAGGCCCGATTTCCAGATAAACCACATTCTGAGTTAATAGGGGAGTCAAGACTTGAACATTTTAATTGTAATGGCACACAGTCCAGCTGATAACACTTTTCTTTTTCCAGTTTGTCTGATTGTTGGGTTTCCTCCCATGGTTGCTGACTATTAAATCAAATCACATTTATGTAGGCTGCTAGAAAGCCTATGGTGTGCCTTTTAAGAAACTTAAAAAGAAATCAACTGTCTCAATGATGGATACATATGCAGGAAGGTCAAACTAATAGCTCGAGTCATGTTGCTAGTTAATCCAGCCCATCTGCAAATACGCAATCTGTTTTGTCTTCCCAAATGCGTTATCTTATGTACTATCTACAAGCCAGAATCCAAGGCTAATTCTGCCTTTTCCTCTTCAAGTGAATGTTCAAAATAATCAATGTGGAAAAACCACGGACTATAATTTAGAAAATATGATATCACCCACGATACTAATTAATGGTGAATTCTTTAATACTTTGTTCAAGAGTATATTGTAAAGCCAAGCCAATAATACTTTTCCTTTCTGTACTGTTCTAACAAAGACAGTGAGAGTCTATACTGAATGTCCTTTGAAAGCCATAAGGCACTGTGTAACTTACTGGGCTTCCCACATGGCTCAGTAGTAAAGAACCCACCTGCCAGTGCAGGAGATGTAAGAGACACGGGTTCAATCCCTGGGCCGGGAAGATCCCCTGGGGGAGGGCATGGCAACCCACTCCAGTATTCTTGTCTGGAGAATCCCCTGGACAGAGGAGCCTGGCGGGCTACCATCTCAGAGACTTGGACATGGCTGAAGTGACTTAGTATAGCACAGCATGACCTACTGGATAGCTGCTATTATCCATCTTTATGATCATTATTGTATGAGTGAATGGAGGCTGCACTGTTTTCGCACCTCAAGCTCTCTTAGTTGGGTCTCTTGTTTCTTCCCACAATGCTCTCCACTTTCCTTTATTACAGTATTCATTGGATGGTATTTTAATTGGACAGGTATTCATCTCTTTACCCCTGAAGTAAAGGATCTCATTTGCAAGCAGCTCTGCTTCTTCAAGGCATAACCTTGCACGGTTTTCAGTGGAAGCTCTCCTGCCCTCTGCTTACTGACTGCATCTCCCGGACATGTCAGCCTGATTTTCATTCTGGGGAGCTCGCAGCCTGTCTCCTTTGCTTCCTCCTTTCCTCCGTCCATCGGCTGTGGGAGGCCCACTTCCAACCGTCTTAAACAGTCACCCCAGCGTGTGTGGGATCGTAGTTGGGTTTGGAGTTTGTTTTCACCCATTGCTTGCTTCTGCCCACTGAGCACATTGAATCACATGGAAACACCTGACCGTATCCAATTACCTTGTTCTTTTTTCTCTCTAAAATCACCAGAGCGGTTCCATCGACACGCAGAACATGAGCAGAGCAGGCACGCCACTGTCGAGTGCCTCTATAATTTGGGAAAACCACCCAGCTAATTCGAGGCTGCCTTCTGATTCCTTGTCCAGGTCACAGCCATCAGATTAGAGCAATTAACTGCTAATTAGGAGCCCGAATGAGAAAATTAATTCAGGGGACGTAATCATCTTCCTCCCTCCAGGAAACCGACACACGTGCATGAGCACTGAGCGATGTTCTGAAATATCTGCTAGTGTAATGAAAACCAGCAGTCTTGAGACGGGGTGCTTGGCTAAAGTAACTGATTATGAACCCAAAGCCTGTAGTTATCAGAGACCCAATCAATTCCTTTAATGTGACTGGGACATCACAAGCGTGCCTTCATTTCTTACTTTGAATGTGATCAAATTAAAAAAAAAATACAAGGGGGAAGAGATGGAGACAATGATTGGATTCTTCAGAGGACATTTCCCACACAATTCCCTATTTTGTGTTTGTCATATCAGGCAGAAGGATTTGCTTTAAGTTCTGGCGCTATTAAAAGCCTCACCTGTTTAGAATATTTCTTCACTTGGTTTGTTTTTTTCCCCTCCAGGATGCTTCCTGATTTAAGAGAAATCCTACTCCAAAATCACTGTGGACAGGTGACTGCAGCCATGAAATTAAAAGATGCTTGCTCCTTGGAATGAAAGCTATAACAAACCTAGACAGCATATTTGAAAGGCAGAGACATCTCTTTGCCAACAAAGGTCTGTATAGTCAAAGCCATGGCTTTTTCAGTCATGTATGGATGAGAAAGTAGGATCATAAAGAAGACTGAACACTGAAGAATTGATGCTTCTGAACTGTGGTGCTGGAGAAGACTCCTGAGAGTCCCTTGGACTGCAAGGAGATGAAATCAGTCAATCCTAAAGGAATACTGAATACTCATTGGAAGGACCGATGCTGAAGCTCCAATACTTTGGCCACCTGATGCGAAGAGCCAACTCATTGGAAAAGACCCTGATGCTGGGAAAGACTGAAGGCAGGAGGAGAAGGAGGGCCACAGAGGATGAGATGGATGGACGGCATAACTGACACAACGGACATGAACTGGAGCAAACTCTGGGAGATGGCAAAGGACAGGGGAGCCTGGCATACTGCAGTCCCTAGCGTCGCAGAGTCGGACATGACTGAGTGACTGAACACCAACAACTCATTCACTGTTCTTTGTGCCTTTGGATTATATTCACTATGACTTCTTCTTCCCTCCTAGCAAAGGACCCATGATTTTCCCTGCCATTCCCTCCATACACACCCTCCTTTTAGGAGTTCATTTGCCACCACATTGAACTTGACCAGCTTGAACATCACCATGACTTAGAAATGTCTCTGACTTCTCACCTCCCTTCTTCTCTCCCACTGTGCTTTAGCTGAACAAGTCCAGGACTTTTTCCATCCTAATATCTCAGTAGCTAGAATGAAGTGTGTCTGAAATGGAGCTCTCTTTCCTAAGAAAGCACTTCTCCTAATTTTTATGCTTCCCCTTATTCACATTGCCCTCCTATGTCTCCAGGCTTTAATCTACTGGGAATTCTTTCTTCCTACTTTGCTCCAGACCCTCAAAGGGCACCAAGTACTAAATTTTTTTTTTTTCAATTTCCAACATTATTAGTTTGTCAAAGTTTCACATATATTGTCATGTCCCTTCTCTGATTTCCACATCTTGTAAGACTTCATCTTCCCTTCCCAGTCCAAATCATAACTGGGGAATCACCTAGAAAACACTGTGCATCGGTGAAATCTTCTCTTCCTCCAATCTTTCAGATTCCTCAACCATAAGGAAGTTAGTTCATATTCTAAACTCTTTTCTTCTCATTAGGCTCATTTCAGAATTTAAAGCACAAACTACTATTTCCTTGAGACTCGTGTATTCTTTAGTCATAGAAGATCTCTATAAAATTCTAAGATTTGCAGGAACTTAAAATATTATATAAAACTATGGTGAAGGACTGATTTTTGGAATGAACATATGAAAGTCCTTATAGACATCAATAGCTTCCTAGGATGGAAAAAGAGAGACTATATTAAATGAAGAAAATGTTAATTATACATATCAAAATAATGACAAAACTTTAAAGAGTTATCATCTTTGATCATCAGATAATTTTCAGAAGCTCCCTACCTCACTGCTTCAATGAACTACATTACTACTTTAGTTTTATTACAAACCAAACATCTTTTGAGGCTGCCCTCCACTGCTTTTGGCCTTCAGCCAGATGTTAAATGTCATTCTGATTTTGTGAATCTTACATTCTGTCTCCTGGGCTCCACCTACTCTTATAACTGTCTTAGTTTCCTCTCTACATAAAGGTCTAATTCTAACATTTCCCTTTTGTTCTCCTTTGTGTGTATACTCAGTTGCTCAGTCATGTCTGACTGTTTTCAACCCCGTGGATTGTAGCCTGTCAGCCTCTTCTGTTCTTGGGATTTTGCAGGCAAAAGTCCTGGAGTGGGTTGCCATTTTGTTTTTCTTTAATTTTCCCCAAATCTCATTTTTACAGAGCTTTGCTTATTTATCAATTTTACAATAATTTTCCTTCACTGACTTCTAACTAGTCTACCTCTCTTTTTCTCAATTTGCCATCCAGGAGTTTATTTCTTTTTCAAATAATAACCAATAGCTATTACCACTATAATCATATGGGAACCAATCTGCTTCTAATTCCTGGAAAGTATCTTCAACTACAGAAGAGTGAGGGAAACTGAAATATGGATAGTGTTATTGGCCAAATTTGTTTTCTTTAAATACATACCTATATTCACTCCAAAATCAAGTGGAAATTCACCTGTAAGATATGAAATACCTAAACTCCATAAGTTAACTGTATTTCCTGGATTTCAGTGCACCTCACTTTTGGTAAAGTGTTTAAAGGCTTCCTCCTGGGTCCTATCCACCATCGAGATATTGGTTAAATAGTTTGGGGGCTTATGGTTGAGAATAAATATCTTAAGTAAGGATCCCAAAGTGATTTTGCGGTGACTTCACCTTGGATAGTGTTATGATAAACTTAGATAAAGGATTAGAGGACAGCAGTTAATTGTACATCTTCAGAGTATCAGTACTTTGTTGTATCTGTTTTCATTATAACAACTAGAATGTGAGTTCGATACTGATATTTGTGCCAGAGGACTCTTTACATTTGAAAACACTTGCTATTTTTTTTTCTGCTCAGACAATAAGCCAAATGAAGTGAAGGTTTGACAGTGTTGATCGAAAACATTTGCTGGGACAGGCATGCAGGTAGCTCTCCCTGAGGGTAGCTATGAAGGAGCCCTAGTGTGCAAGCAACTCCTAGGCTCCACCTCTGGCCCTTTTGCTTTCTATCTGGGTGGTCTTTGATGAATACATTTCTCAAATCTTGCTTCCCCTATGAGTATAATATGGGCATGTCATCCCTTCACTGCAAAGGGTTGCTGTGAGCATTGAGAAGGTGATACAAAGTTCTATGAGCAGGAAACACACATTTGACATTCATATTTTGGAATGAGAAGCATTGTGAGATTTAATATAGTATATGAGACCCTTTGGCCTTAAGTGAAGTTTCTCAGTCGTGTCCAATCCAACTCTTTGCAGTCTCCTCCGTCCATGGAATTTTCCAGGCAAGAGTACGGGAGCTGACAATTTTACTCTCCTGTTTTCCTACAACCTCCTACCCCCACCACCTGTAAATTATAATTTTTGTAAGTTCAGGAATCTCATATTACTCCCTAGGAACTGTACAATATTTAATGGTCTGTAGAGAACAGTGGTTCAATAAATGTGTCAAGTGAGTGATATTTACAAGCCCATCTACTCTTCAGTAATTATCTTCTTGCTAATATTATTATATCTTCAACTCCTTTCTTTCACCAGAAAGAGGATTTTTATTGGTGTGTCCATCAAGACCTTCAGCAGTAGCTCAAAGACGGTAGAATAGCAGATTACTAGAAGCCAGTCTCTACTCAAGAGTTACCTTACTTGCATCTTTAGTTCAGTAGTGTCTGACTCTTGGTGACCCCATGGACTGCAGCACACCAGGCTTCCCTCCTATCACCACTCCCAGAGCTTGCTCAAACTCATGTCCATCGAGTTGGTGATGCCATCCAACCATCTCATTCTCTCTCACCCCCTTCTCTTCTTGCCTTCAATCTTTCCCAGCATCGGGGTCTTTTCCAATGAGTCAGTTCTTCGCATCAGGTGGCCAAAGTATTGGAGCTTCAGCTTTAGTATCAGACCTTCCAATGAATTCTACCCTCTATTTGATCTATTAGTATTAAAATGAACATTTTCATGGTCAATTTCAAGTAAAGTTTATAAATGTTCACTGAAACCTACAGTATAAAAAGATCCTACAGATTTACGATTTATGAACATTAAGGGCATGAGGCCACTGAGTCCAGTTCATCCATTTGGAAAGTAAAGTTCTCTGGATGGCAAATGAGAAGCTAGATATGTTATATATGTTGGTATTTAAAATCAAAATGAGTATGAGAGAATGAGTATAATGAATTATAGCACCTGATAAGTATAATGAGTATAATGAATTATAGCACCTGATAAAGGTAAATAGAAGGTATTATTGAAGCCTCATTTAGCCTTTATTTGTGACAAATGAGAAAGCAAATTGTAAATCAAAATGGGTACAATGAAAAGATCTGTAATTCTCACAGGGAATATTAAACCAGAAGTCATCTTACTAATAATGCAGAGTCTAAGAAGAATTCAAGTAGAATAAGTAAAAAGAAAAGAAACACAGAATTAGGGAAGGTGATAAAAAGATGACCATTTACAATGAACTATCAGCTATTTTCTTATGTCTGATGAAACCCTTAGGTCAGAGGTAAAGAGCCCTGATTCAAACCTAGACAGCCTTTGGATCACTGAAATAACAGGAAATAAAGCAAAGCGGTTTCTGGTGCCAAATGACAGCTTCTCATTTCAGTGCCACATGGGCTGACAACCGATATACAGGACACATGTCACAACTCAACACTGTCTATCATAAAGATAGGCACCTTGGAAGTTTCCAGCAAAAACTGAAAACGCTGAACAGCACAGTGAAGCCTCTTTCACGAGGAGAACTAAGATCAAGGTCATTTTTGTGAAGGAAAAAAAATTAAAGAAAATATTATTGCTTTCTGCCCCAGGCTGCCACCGCAAGAGGGCTATCAAAAGTCAGGCTTGCTGTTAGTCATACATCCAACATCATGAAACAAAGTCTGTGCATACATATTTTCTTTTTCCCCCTTTCATTTTTCTCTTTCCTTAACCAATTGAACCCACTTTTAAAAATCAGGAGGACTTACATAAAATTGAGATTTCTAGCCTTCTCTTGAAAAGGGGCTTCCCTAGTGGTTCAGATGGTAAAGAAACTCCCTGCAATGTTAGATCCCTGGGTTGCGAAGATCCCCTGGAGAAGGAAATGGCAACTCACTCTAGTATTCTTGCCTGGGAAACTCTATGGACACAGGAGCCTGGTGGGCTACAGTTTATGGAG
>SJYF01000464.1:8777875-8790011 GCA_006410515.1 Procapra przewalskii | reverse complement strand
TGCTTCCTGACCTGCATACAGATTTCTCAAGGGGCAGGTTAGGTGGTCTGGTATTCCCATCTCTTTCAGAATTTTCCACAGTTTATTGTGATCCATACAGTCAAAGGCTTTGTCATAGTCAAGAAAGCAGAAATAGATGTTTTTCTGGGACTCTCTTGCTTTTTCCATGATCCAGCAGATGTTGGCAATTTGATATCTGGTTCCTCTGCCTTTTCTAAAACCAGCTTGAACATCA
The DNA here is from genome assembly GCA_006410515.1 of Procapra przewalskii. Classification (NCBI taxonomy): domain Eukaryota; kingdom Metazoa; phylum Chordata; class Mammalia; order Artiodactyla; family Bovidae; genus Procapra; species Procapra przewalskii. Next base: position 8,789,776 of record SJYF01000464.1, on the reverse strand, counting down.
GGAAGTTCACGGTTCACATATTGCTGAAGCCTGGCTTGGAGAATTTTGAGCATTACTTTACTAGCATGTGAGATGAGTACAATTGTGTGGTAGTTTGAGCATTCTTTAGCATTGCCTTTCTTTGGGATTGGAATGAAAAGTGACCTTTTCCAGTCCTGTGGCCACTGCTGGGTTTTCCCAGTTTGCTGGCATATTGAGTGCAGCACTTTCTCAGCATCATCTTTCAGGATTTGAAACAGCTCAACTGGAATTCCATCACCTCCACTAGCTTTGTTCATAGTGATGCTTTCTAAGGCCCACTTGACTTCACATTCCAAATTATCTGGCTCTAGATTAGTGATCACATTATCATGATTATCTGGGTCATGAAGATCTGTTTTGTACAGTTCTTCTGTGTTTTCTTGCCACCTCTTCTTAATATCTTCTGCTTCTGTTAGGTCCATACTATTTCTGTCCTTTATTGAGCCCATCTTTGCGTGAAATGTTCCATTGGTATCTCTAATTTTCTTGAAGAGATCTCTAGTCTTTCCCATTCTGTTCTTTTCCTGTTCTACTACTGTGGGCAGGAATCCCTCAGAAGAAATGGAGTAGCCATCACAGTCAACAAAAGAGTCGAAATGCAGTTCTTGGATGCAATCTCAAAAATGACAGAATGATCTCTGTTCGTTTCCAGGGCAAACCATTCAATATCACAGTTATCCAAGTGTATGCCCCAACCAGTAACACTGAAGAAGCTGAAGTTGAACGGTTTTATGAAGACCTATAAGACCTTTTAGAACTAACACCCAAAAAAGATGTCATTTTCATTATAGGGGACTGGAATGCTAAAGTAGGAAGTCAAGAAACACCTGGAGTAACAGGCAAATTTGGCCTTGGAATGCGGAATGAAGCAGGGCAAAACTGATAGAGTTTTGCCAAGAAAATGCATTGGTCATAGCAAACACTCTCTTCCAACAACACAAGAGAAGGCTCTACACATGGACATCACCAGATGGTCAACACCGAAATCAGACTGATTATATTCTATGCAGCCGAAGATGGAGAAGGTCTATACAGTCAACAAAAACAAGACCAGGAGCTGACTGTGGCTCAGATCATGAACTCCTTATTGCCAAATTCAGACTTAAAGAAAGTAGGGAAAGCCACTAGACCATTCAGGTATGACCTAAATCAAATCCCTTATGATTATACAGNNNAAGTGAGAAATAGATTTAAGGGCCTAGATCTGATAGATAGAGTGCCTGATGAACTATGGAGTGAGGTTCGTGACATTATACAGGAGACAGGGATCAAGACCATTCCCATGGAAAAGAAATGCAAAAAAGCAAAGTGACTGTCTGGGGAGGCCTTACAAGTAGCTGTGAAAAGAAGAGAGGCAAAAAGCAAAGAAGAAAAGGAAAGATAAAAGCATCTGAATGCAGAGTTCCAAAGAACAGCAAGAGGAGATAAGAAAGCCTTCTTCAGCGATCAATACAAAGAAATAGAGGAAAAGATGACCAATAATGGTTTAATATTTTTACTATTAAAAATTAAGGAAAATAACGTAAGCGTTGCTTAATAATGAAAGTGAACTTGTGAAATATGACCAAAAGTAATATACCAAGGAGCGGGCGAAACCTTCATTGTTCAGTTTGTGCTTCTGAGCTGAGATGTCATAGGAAAATCATAGTTTAGCTGACACTTTAGAAGAAAGTCTGAATTTGAATTTTGAACAAAACACTTTGTGTGCCATACCAAATTTATCAAAATGCAGTCATGTCATATTTTTTTCCCATATAAGTGGAGAAAGAAGCACCCTTAAGTGTTCAGAGACACACAGGTGAATTTAAACAAATCACCTGCAAATTTGACTCTTATAAAAAACAGTGGCACTGTGGCAGGCTCACTCTAGGAAAGTAAAAAATAGCGACTTCACTCAGTGTCGTGTCTGAATTATTATGAAATCTACTCCTTATTCTCCTGTCCCAAGTATAACTCGTTTAGATAAATCATTTGTACATGACAAATGAAACATTATGTATTGGGTTGGCCAAAATATTCCTTCAGGTCTTTCCATATCTTAAACATGCGCGCGCAAACACACACACACACACACACACACACACACACTACATATATCTCATATATGTATAATATTATGAGTATTTAAAAAAGATTAAAGCCATGATGAGATGATCTGCAGTTGTTGTAACACAGTAGTTGCACTATCTACTCGGGTCAATTGGTGAACTTCACCAGGTCCAAAATGTGAGCTGTTTTGCTTCTCTGTGACTGATTCAAACACAGCACAGTAAATCACTTCCATAGTTGAATATCCCCCACTAGATCCTCCAAGCCATTTAAAAGGAACATCTTCATCCTTGGTAACTGTTGTCACTGTGTGATATTCATTAACCGTTGAACAATTCCTAAAGCTACTTCAAAGACTTTGAAAATAAAACAGATCTTTATTTTTTTGGCAAAGAGATGAGAGCAAGCATGTCTCATAATAGCTGCTTCTTAGTTTCCTGGGTAATCAGTGTCATCATGAGATTTCCAAATTGAGGACTGCAAAGAGGCCCAGTATCCTTATTCAGCACAGAGTCCAATCTCTATACAGCCACACAGCCAACACTGGTCTTTAGATTGAGTGAGTGAAGTCACACAGTCGTGTCCGACTCTTTGCAACCCCATGGACTCTAGCCTACCAGCCTCCTATGTCCATGGGATTTTCCAGGCAATAGTACTGGAGTGGATTGCCATTTTCTTCTCCAGGGGATCTTCCTGACCCAGGGATTGAACCCTGGTCTCCTGCATTGTAGACAGACACTTTTACCATCTGAGCCACCCACAATAACCGTGCTATCCTGAAGGGATAGGTTTAATCCATGGATCAATTCAATTCCTTATATGCTAATTTTATTCCAATTATGCTTGCTAGGTTGAGATAAAAATATCTCTGGCTTAAAAAAAGAAATAACACATTTTAAAGAAATCTCTACTGATTTGCTTTTTTGTTGCATTTCATTCTACATAAACCCTCAGGAAGGGCAGTCTAAGAGGGAAGCCCCACCCTAGTTCTCTCATACCTTCCTGACTTCTCAGTAGAAAATCATTACCAGAGTCACACTGGGCAATAGAAACTTCTGATGTTACCTAAGTCAGGGTCAAAGAAGCTCATCTGTGGCCCTCACCCTTCAGGATCTGAATTGTTGTGTTCCTGCGACTTTCAAGTTCAATTGTTTGCTCTCCATTCCTGGGCAGAGACTGGGTGTGCAGGTGTGCACCGACATCAAGAAGAAAAATGATAAAAAGGAATTAAGGAATAATATTCAGTTCAGTTCAGTAGCTCAGTTATGTCCGATGCTTTGCAACCCCATGGACTGCAGCACGCCAGGCTTCTCTGTCCACCACCAACTCCTGGAGCTTGCTCAAACTCATGTTCATCCAGTCAGTGATGCCATCCAACCATCTCATCCTCTGTCGTCCCCTTCTCCTCCTACCCTCAATCTTTCCCAGCAACAGGGTCTTTTCCAAGGAGTCAGTTCTTCACATCAGGTGGCCAAAGTATTAGAGTTTTAGCTTCAGCATCAGTCCTTCCAATGAATATTCAGGACTGATTTCCTTTATGACTGACTGGTTGGATCTCCTTGCAATCCAAGGGACTCTCAGCTTTCTTTATCATCCAACTCTTACATCCATGCATGACTACTGGAAAAACCACAGCTTTGACTAGATGGACCTCTGTGGGCAAAGTGATGTCTCTGCTTTTTAATATGCTGTCTAGGTTGGTCATGGCTTTTCTTCCAAGGAGCAAGCATCTTTTAATTTTAATAAAGGAATAATATTATTTCCATCCTATACTCTTTATAGGAAGCACAAATCGGTTACACTGGAAAAAGAGCCAGCCTGGTTATTACACATCCCTGTAAGTGAATCACCTTTAAAAATGTGATGACCTACAGGGGTGGGATAGTGGGATGGGAGGGAGGTCAAGAGGGAGGTGACATAAGTATCCATATAGCTGATATACTTTGTTGTACAGAAAGAATTAACACAATGTTATAAAGCAATTATACTTCAATAAAATAAATAAAATACAAAAATTAAATTAAGCTTTAAAAAGGCCAGTGTCAAACAGCAGAGAGATATCAATTTTGACTGAATCTGTGTGAAATCAGTACTATGTAATATGACAAGGTATATCATAGGGTTCTCCTTTGTTTGGGGCGCCCCGGGTGGCTCAGTGGCAAAGAATCTGCCTACCAATGCCAGAGAGGTGGGTCTGATCCCTGGGTCAGGATCCCTTCATTGACAAAGTAATGTCCCTAATAGGCATGACATGAAAAGTTTATTTGTTTTTAAAATATGAATGCAATCTTGAATCTAAACTATTTGTACACAGAAGTACTTTTCAGAATGGGGAGCATTTGTGTGTTAAGCGCCCATAAAAACAGATGATTTAGCAAGTCTGGTCTTTTATATATACTTTTCTTTTTAACTTGGGAGGGAAAAGAAGGATTCCCATATAAGAAACATTCTCAACTGTACTGGCTGAATAGCTTCTGAGGGCATAAATGGGACACAGAAATGAGAAAGCAGAGTTCTTGGTCTCCAGGAAAAAAAAATATGGCTTGTAAATTTAGTTAATTTATAGCTAGAAGGTCAAAAGACAATCTTCAGAAAGTTGTCTAATTACATGAGACACTTGCATTTTAAGATGGTCTATACAGCATATGTAGGGCTGCTGATAAATGTACCTCAATAGAGAAAACCACAGACTATTTGCTTTATGTTGGCTAGTCTGTACGCAGTTTAAATCTGCAAGTAATTCATCATCTCCACTGGTTTAATTACAATTCAGCACCCTGCCAATTGCCATTAAAATTCAAAGGCTGTGGTGTCTTGTTGCTTAATTGTAGACTTGAGGAAACCAAACTTACACTGAAGGCGAACCACCTAAGTTGATGAATGTGCTTGGTTATATCCTGACATAAATTTAAGAAATGTAATGGGATATTCTATCCAAACAAGATCATCTTTCTAATTCATACATGATGCTATTCAAAAGTTAACACTGTGGCTACTTTATGTCTCAAACCAATAATATATATTTCCCTAGTGATCAAACAATTACCTCCAAGTAAGCATATAATCTAGTTAGAAAGATGTGTTAATAAAATTTTAGAACTTGAACTGTAATACTAAACGTTCCTAGAAAATTCTGATAGCACATCTTTATTGAGTATACAGTCTCTCTGATTTTGCAAGAAAGTTAGGGTACCAGCATATCTTAAACAGCATATTTAGGTCCCTAACTCATTTCTCATATATGACTCTTATGCTGGTAAAATTATGAACTTTGATTTTTAATTCTTATCCATTTATTTGTGTCTTATCATCTTGACACCTAGGAGGTTTTAAGCAGCTAACTGCTTTCTACAATTCGTTTCTAGTCCTGTTTGTCTTGAGTTGTCTGCAATGTAAAGAAAGAATTAAATCGGTGTGGTTGTTCCTTTGGGAACAAAGATTTTAGAGTACTCAATTCTTGAACCACATCTTTCTTTGATAAGTCATGCGTGCATGCATGCTAAGTCGCTTCAGTTGTGTCTAACTCTGTGCAGGCCTATGCATTGCAGCCTGCAAGGCTCTTCCCTCCATGGGATTCTCCAGGCAAGAATAAAACGGCAACCTACTCCAGTACCCTTGCCTGGAGAATCCCATGGAGGGAGGAGCCTGGCAGGCTACAGTCCATGGGATTACAGAGTCGGACATGACTGAGGGACTTAACTTCACTTCAATCCCTGGGTGGGAAAGATCCCCAGGAGGAGGGCAAGGCAACTCACTCCAGTATTCTTGCATGGAGAATCCCATGGACAAAGGAGCCTTGCAGGCTGCAATGCATAGGCCTGCACAGAGTTAGACACAACTGAAGCGACTTAGCATGCATGCACGCATGACTTATCAAAGAAAGATGTGGTTCAAGAATTGAGTACTTTAAAATCTTCATTCCCAAAGGAACAGCCACATCGTATTTAATTCTTTCTTTACATTACAGACAACTGAAGACAAACAGGACTAGAAATGAATTGTAGAAAGCAGTTAGATGCTTAAAACCTCCTAGATGTCAAGATGATAAGACACAAATAAATGTATAAGAAGCAAAAATCAAAGTTCATGATTTTACCAGCATAAGAATCGTATATGAGAAATGAGTTAGGGGCCTAAACACGCTGTTTAAGATATGCTGGTACCATGACTTTCTTGCTGATATTGATCAAGGCAAAGTAAATATGTAACATTTCTGTAAATAGTGTCATTCACAGGCTACACATGCTGTGGGCAGAAAATACTTGTGGCTGGTTCCACAGGAAGAATCAAAGTTTAACTATAATGGCACATAGATATTTGGAATCAAAAGAAAGAATTAATGTTAATTGTGACAAAAATTGTACTTTAAATCATTTCTAGTAAATTTATAATCACCTTCTCTTACTGCATCAAAATAAGAAAGCTTCACATTTGCTCTTTAGATTGGCAAAAAGCTTTTCTTTAGATAAGCAGTGTTGCTTCCACTCAGCCTTCCTAGAGGTGTGTGTGTGTGTGTGTGTGTGTGTGAAATTTATTTCTTTCAGTATATTCAATGTTTAAACAAACTTCTGAATTAACCCAGACAAGATCAATTTAGACAACAAACTTTTTGACTTCAGGAGAATCATAAAGCATTGAAAATCCAAATATGACTACACAGAGACATATTAAAGTTTTCTAAGCTTATTTTTTTAAAAAGATATAATTGGACAAAAACTATGAAGATGACAAAAAGAAATGTATAACAGTCATGCAGCAGGTCGTGAGCCAGCTGGTTGGTGATAAACCTTATAATTCAGTCCAGATCTCCCCTTTGGGTTGGTATCTCCCCTTCCCTCAATACGCACGTATTGATACACCTCTCTGGTAGCACCTAAGGGTCATAAGGACAGTGACATATGCCTATTTTGGCCACAACTGTAACCTCAACAATATGAAGAATGCCTGACACATAGTCTAATAATTTCATAAATACCTAAAATATAAATGAATATTTGGTGAGTGAATGAAGGAACACATTTCTCTGCATAAAGTAAAAAATCTGAATGTGCAGATTGCACCTTTTGATCTTCAGAAATACATGTTTCATTGCTGTTGACTCAGTAAAAGACAAGAACTTATCCTCACTTGCTTCTCCCTATAACATAGAAGATATCTGAAAGTTTTATGGCTTACTTTCTCTTTTTTGTACACAGTTAATGAAACTGTTTTCTAAAACTATGTTCAAATGAATGTTTCATGTCTAAGCAACCATTTAGAAAGATAATGAAGTGAAATGAAGTGGAAGTCGCTAATTTTTTAGCTCCCCTGTTTCTCCAGGGGAGCTTCCCAATCCAGGGATCAAACCTAGGTCTCCCACCTTGCAGGTGGATTCTTTATCAGCTGAGCCACCAGGGAATGCCCCCTCCCCACCAAAAAAAAAAAAAATGCATAGCACTTTACAAATACACAGTACTAACATGTATTATTACCTTATGCAAATCACACCTCTAAGAGACAGATATTAAAAACTACCATTTCTCATGTGCAGAAAGCTCAACTGAGAAGCCTACCCAAGGCTAGACAGAGAGTAATTGTCAGAATGTGAAACATTCTGAGATAAGAGTCTAAGAAGCTTACCCCTACACCTCAGTAGTTGTTTAAACACTGCCTAGCAATTTTGTAGCATCTGTAAACACACAAACCACTTCTGCTCTATTCTACTATCTCTGTCCTAATGGAGAAGTCAGTGGAAACAAGAATGCGTAGTATGTGCTTGAACCTACACAAAGCAAATAACCATAGATGGTGGCTGAACAGGGCAGAAAACAAGGCATGCGTGCTCAGTCCTGTCTGACTCTTTGCAACCCCATGGACTGAGTCCACCAGGCTCCTCTGTCCATGGCATTTTCCAACAAGAATACTGCAGTGGGTTGCCATTTTCTCCTCAAGGGGATCTTCCCACCCAGGGATCCTCCAGCTTTTCTGTGGCTCCTGCATTACAGGTGGATTTGTTTTTAACCACTGAGCTACTAGGAAAGTCCAAGAAAAAAAAAGCGATGTCATAAATGTTTATACCTAAAACACAAATCATGGAAGCAAGGACAAAATCGTCAAATAATAGACTCAAAAATTCTTGGGAGAAAACAGCACACAGTAAAACCAGTGGTTATTAAACTTTAGTATGTATATAGTATCATCTAAAGTGCTTCTTACAATGCAAACTACAAGATCCTACATACATCTGGAGACTTGGATTCAATCAACTGAGTAAGATTTAAAGCAATGTTTCCTAAATTTTGCTGTATGTGAGAATTACCTGGGTTGTTGTTAAAAATCCTAAAGCCCAGGCTGCAAGCAGAGCAATTAAATCAGAATATTGTATGTCCAGTGGTAGGATTAACACAGTATCTTTTTTTAGGCATTGTTTCCCTCACAGATTAAGTCTAAATTGGTATTTAAATGTCTTTGTTTTGAACAAAGATGAGAAAGTTTATATGAAATTATACCGATATATTCTGAAATAAATTTTAATTGTCCTCAGTAGGAATTTCATCTTAACCCTTCTCATATTTCAAATAAGAGCAGTCAACTCTGTGAGCCTGCAACTTCCTACAGCTCTGAGGAGTTGTGTTCAATGATGTTCTACTTCTAAGAGGAGACTAGGAACCAGAGGGATCCCTGGTAATTCCTGTTTGCACCTTTGGGTGCTCACCTCCATTTCTGACAAAGATTTTGCTACAAGCACAGTGATTCATCCTGAAGCCAAAATATTCATGAAAATCACAACTCTCAGAGATTAAAATTTATATTTGAAAGAGAAATGCTGGTAAGACTAAGGCGTGCATATGCAAAGAATCTTGGTTGCTTGGTAATCAGGTAACTTTCAAAAGAACACTCTGAAGGGAGAAGTACTTTCAAACATTCTGCTTTTATAAGGATACAAAGGAAATAGGCAAGAAGTCGCGGTGCTATGCAAAGCAGGCCAAAAGTAAGGTGCTCTCCTAAATGCACTTTTGCATAACATGAGCTTTAAACTAAGCAATTAACTCAGTAAAAACACAGTTATTCAGAAAGAGAGGTTGCAGACACTACAGATGGCTTTTAATAGCTAATGACCACTCCCAACTAATGAGAAAGCTGATAAGTAAAGGATATCCAGGCAAAAAGTTTAAGGGATGTAGATTATGAGTGGGGCAAGAATTTACATTTTCCAATTGTTCTCAAAGGATTTTGCTTTTTTTGTTGTTGTTGTTGTTGTTGTTGCTGTTGTTGTCTGCTTTTTTGGCTTGGCTATTGTTACAGCCATAGGCAGGTGAAACCTGAGATATCTATTAAAATTATTTAGGAAGCTTTCAAAATGATCAGCTCAAATGCATATACCCCTTCCCAGACCAATTATGTCTGCACTCTAGGATAGTGCAGCCAGTCATTAATATTTTTTAAAGTTTCCAATGTGTAGCCAAGGCTAAAATCCACTGCTTTAGTGGATAACATATCTTTCATAATAAGAAAGATACGACATGCTAATAACGGTGCATTTCTAGCAACAAATAGGCCTAAAAATGAACTCTTCTCTGTTGTTCTGCACTGTGTGGTGTCTGCTGAAATCTACAATTTTAATCTAATATTGCAAAAGCATTACATGAATTTTAAATTACATGCAAAGTTAGGTTCTCTTTGGCTTTAATTTGTAGCCTGTATTGTACAAATGCAATCTTAAGAAGAGCCTTGGCTTTTGAATTTAAAGAAATTAAAAATTCAACGTAAGAAAAGAATATTTAGAAACAAAGAGAAATGTAAAATTATGACTCATAATAAAGGTAAACTTAAAGTAAAACTCAACTATCAGCACTTCCAGCTAAATAAAGGCCACAACAAACTGATAGATGATTCAGAATAGTCTCAGTAAGCATAATTTGAATAAGTTTTGTCTAATGTGTTTTTCTGACTGCTCTCATTTGTTTAAACTGAATTACAGTTCATGGAATATTAAAGCAAGCCCCGGTAAATGAACCATGATTTAGAATATCACTCTATGTGTATAGACTCAAAATAGAAAAAAAAAAAGAAAAGTTTGCAAAACAGATAATTCTTCCTAGCTCTAGAGATGTTTTGTCTAAATAAATAAGACAAGAACCTACCCTCCTGGACAGGGCTGGGAGCAAATGAAATCAATTCTTCAGCTAATATGTTTTTGTGTCCCCTTAACACTGGTAGTTTTATAAATGCTTGTGATTCAAAGTCCAGTGAAGACATAATTGATGGAAAAACAAATCTCAATCTCTTCCTGGCAAATGAATTTTGGATTCTAGCTGACACTGTGAATCTGATTTTAAGAAGAAATATTGACTGTCTTTATTTAAAAAGGATTATAAATTTGTTTTTAAAAATGTGAAATGATGTACAGGTGCTCTAGCCTATTCTTCTCAATTCACTGTTCAAAAGAAGAGACGTTCCTTTGCCGACTAAGGTCCGTCTAGTCAAGGCTATGGTTTTTCCTGTGGTCACGTATGGATGTGAGAGTTGGACTGTGAAGAAGGCTGAGCGCCGAAGAATTGATGCTTTTGAACTGTGGCGTTGGAGAAGACTCGAGAGTCCCTTGGACTGCAAGGAGATCCAACTAGTCCACTCTGAAGGAGATCAACCCTGGGTGTTCTTTGGAAGGAATGATGCTAAAGCTGAAACTCCAGTACTTTGGCCACCTCATGCGAAGAGTTGACTCACTGGAAAAGACTCTGATGCTGGGAGGAATTAGGGCCAGGAGGAGAAGGGGATGACCGAGGATGAGATGGCTGGATGGCATCACTGACTCGATGGACCCAAGTCTGAGTGAACTCTGGGGGTTGGTGATGGACAGGGAGGCCTGGCATGCTGCGATTCATGGGGTCACAAAGAGTCGCCACAGCTGAGCGACTGAACTGAACTGAATGCAGTCATTACATACTATCATGTATTACATATACATAAATATGCATGTATAATTTTAAACACATTATGGAGAAGAAATTTTTAATTTCTTACACCTTATTTTATTTTTTGAAGGCGTGCATGTGTGCTAAGTCACTTCAGTCGTGTCCAGTTCTTTGCAACTCTTAAGAACGGTACCCTGCCAGGCTACATGCATGCATGCCTTCAAACTATACAATAAGATGTAAGAGATGAAGAACTTCATCTCCATAATGTGTTTTAAATTATACATATACTTTCCTTTATTTCTCAGCTACTTAAAATATGCATCATAAGTGTCAATTACTTAATTTCCCTCACAATTTACAAATAATTATGAATGTCTTTTCAGTAAGATGCAACAACTCTCTTAATCCACTAATAAAATGATACATTTTCTAGTAAGTTGACAGACTATCATGTAAATAAGAATACACATTTACAAACTGATGGTTAAAAGATGTGTGGTGTTAGTTGCTCAGTTGTGTCCGACTCTTTGCAACCCCCATGGAGTCCTCCAGGCTCCTCTGTCCACAAAATTTTCTAGGCAAGAATACTGGAGTGGATTGCCATTCCAATCTCCAAGGCATCTTCCTGACCCAAGAATCAAACCCTGTTCTCTTGCAAATAGGCAGCTTCTTTAGTGCCTGAGCCACCAGAGAAGGATATTATTAAAATAATACTAAAAAAAAGTCAGAGATTTAAGTCAAAGAATTTGCAACTTAAGCCTTTCATGCAAAGTAGCAAATACAGTGTTTTGTACATGTATAGCAACCAAATATACACTGGCTTAAAAACATACAGGTAACCAATACAAAATAAAAGTTTCAAAAAAAAACACAACAATACCCAGGTAATTACGTAGTTACACAACAATTTTCTCTAAAATGTCTTCTACAATTT
>SJYF01000464.1:8754880-8772641 GCA_006410515.1 Procapra przewalskii | reverse complement strand
ATTTCTGTCTTTGTGCCAGTACCATACTGTCTTGATGACTGTGGCTTTGTAGTAGAGCCTGAAGTCAGGCAAGTTGATTTCTCCAGTTCCATTCTTCTTTCTCAAGATTGCTTTGGCTATTCGAGGATTTTTTTTTGTATTTCCATACAAATCTTGAAATTATTTGTTCTAGTTTTGTGAAAAATACTGCTGATAGCTTGATAGGGATTGCATTGAATCTGTAGATTGCTTTGGGTAGTATACTCATTTTCACTATATTGATTCTTCCGATCCATGAACATGGTTTCTCCAAAGAAGACATACGGATGGCTACTAACACATTAAAAGATGCTCAATATCACTCATTATCAGAGAAATGCAAATCAAGACCACAATGAGGTACCATTTCACACCAGTCAGAATGGCTGTGATCCAAATGTCTACAACAACAAATGCTGGAGAGGGTGTGGAGAAAAGGGAACCCTCTTACACTGTTGGTGGGAATGCAAACTAGTGCAACCACTATGGAGAACAGTGTGGAGATTCCTTAAAAAATTGCAAATAGAACTGCCTTATGACCCAGCAATCCCACTGCTGGGCATGCATACTGAGGAAACCAGCACTGAAAGAGACACATGTACCCCAATGTCCATTGCAGCACTGTTTATAATAGCCAGGACATGGAAGCAGCCTAGATGCCCATCAGCAGATGAATGGATAAGAAAGCTCTGGTACATATAAACAATGGAGTATCACTCAGCCATTAAAAAGAATACATTTGAATCAATTCTAATGAGATGGATGAATCTGGAGCCGATTTTACAGAGTGAAGTAAGCCAGAAAGAAAAACACCAATACAGTATACTGACACATATATATGGAATTTAGAAAGATGGCAATGATAACCGTGTATGTGAGAGAGCAAAAGAGACACAGATGTATAGAACAGACTTTTGGACTCTGAGGGAGAGGGAGAGGGAGAGGATGGGATTATTTTGGAGAATGGCATTGAAACATGTATACTATCATGTAAGAAATGAAGTGCCAGTCTATGTTCAATACAGGATACAGGATGCTTAGGTCTGGTGCACAGGGATGATCCAGAGAGATGATATGGGGTGAGAGGTGAAGGGGGGTTCCGGATTGGGAGCTCGTATACACCCATGGTGGATTCATGTCAATATATGGCAAACCCATACAGTATTGTAAAGTAAAATAAAGTTAAAAAAAAAAAAGGCATTACATTTGCAGATCTCTCACAAGCATGAACAATGTGTGAGTGCTAATCGGAAGAACGGTACCTAAGTGTGATCTTTACTTGAGATGACAAGTATGTAAAGACACTGAAGGATAAATATAAATGCCCTTTGTGGATAATCATAACTTTAGTTTTTTAAAAATCTGAAGCGAGATGCTGGGGCAGATGAGAGGAAGAGAGGAAGAGGGCCCCTCTCTCCCTGCCAACCTGGTGTTTCCACTCTGGTATCTCTTGGCATGGAGGATGTGCCAGAGAGAGGACCTGCTGTTGGCACCATGCCCACCAGGCCGACAGCACAGCGGGGGAAGTTCTGACTTGTTCATGACGTGTCTGTGATCGCCTTGGCAGTGTTTGCTGACCTTATGTAATGAGTTGCCATCATTCAGCCAGAACATAATCCCAAGATCTGAAGATCAAAGAAAGCATGATTGGGTGCTCCATCCATCTCTTGGAAAGCATTTCAAATGTCATCATCATGTTATAAAAAGTCATTCAGAATTCTCGAGGTCACGCAAAGGGCCCAAATGCTTCAGTTCATGCTGATGGCCTCCCCTGCTTTGCTGAGTCTTCTGAGCTAGCTATTTTCTCCTCCTATGATACAAGTCTACCTACCAATACCACTCTATAGTTCATCTAAGAAATGAGTTGTAGAAGAATGAATTCTCCAAAGAGATTTGTTAATTAAAAATCTTATGTTGTTGCTGTTTAGTTGCTAAGTCACATCTGGCTCTTTTGCGACACCATGGATTGTAGCCCACCAGGCTCCTCTGTCCATGGGATTCTCTAGGCAGGAATGCTGGAGTGACTTTCCGTTTCCTTCTCTAGGGGATCTTCCTGACCCAGGGATCGAACCTGCATCTCCTGCACTGGCAGGCAGATTTCTTTACTGCTGAGCCACCAGGGAAGTCTTATAAATCCTATACACTATCCCAAATACTTCATGATATGTTTTCAGAAGAACATCTAGATAAGTATGAAGAGGAAAATGCCCACATTTACATATCAGAATCCTAATTTCTATGTGTGTACTGTCTTCATTGTGTAAGAAAAGAGATGTCTTCTTGATGGTGGTTTATGGTTATAGAACATCTAAACACAAACACACACACCCCCCACAGTAACCCCTGAAGATTACTGAGTTATCCTTTAAAAACACACTGTGAAGTGGAATTAACAAGATTAGTTCATGAATACATAATACTCTGGGACTCGGCAGTCTCTATATTTCTAGGACTTGGGTAAGATATTTCTGCATCTTTATCTTGCTATTCTTACCATCAACATCTCAAATGTAAAATCACATCAGGTAATTGACAATGCAGTTCTACTGCTTTTTTTCAGAGTGAAAAATTATTTTAAAGCATGAAGGGCTTGTTGGTAGAACACTGACATCAATAGGAAATGCAATTAAGTATTGAGCAGAATGGTTAAGGTAATTTTAACATGCTATTATTGAATCAATTAGTACACTAATTTGCCAGATATTCAGTGTTTCAGCAGACCCTTGGGCAACTCTCTTGTTAAGCAAATGATTTGGATATTGAATAAATGAAATTAAGTGAGATGGTGTACCATATTCCATAGTTTTCCGTAGTCATGTTAGGAACATAATGTCTAATGAAGCTATTATTCATTAAAAATTTAAACAACATGATATTTTAGTACTGGTAGTTAACATTTTGACAAGTCTGAGGAATTTCTAATTGGTCCCAAAGACTGGCCATCAGGAATAAAATAATAAAATCAGGAATGGTTTTCAGGACTCAGAGAAGCAAAGTCAGACTTTGGCTTAAACAATCGCATATTGCTAATATGGTTTCTTTCTCTTCTTTTGGTTATTGTTATTGCATAAATGATGCATAAAAATTAATAAGAACCTTGTCTGCATTCAAATTCCTACAAGGTGTTGATTTTTTTTAAAGATAAACACAGGGGAACTATTGCCAGGGCATTTATTCTGTCTACCCATTTCAATGTACAAGCACTCTCACAAAATGTAATGTTAAATTAAATAAACGCTCACTGCTATTTCTCCTGGGTATATATTTGGCCTTGCTAACTCTATAAAAACAACCTTTTAAAGGACTGAAACTTCATTAGATAAATCATTAACCCATTTATGGTACCTGTGGAACAATTTCTTAATAATTTCCTTCTTTCTTTTAATATGATATTTCATGTTACAATTTATTTCTCCTTGGATATTAAGAAAATGCCTCTTACCTCACCTCTAGATAAAAGGTGCCTAGAGAATTTTGAATAGTTTGAAAGTTGTTTTTTCTGTTATTAACATTTCTAGAAATACAGATCTATGATTGGAACTTGTGAACATTTAACATGTCTTCTAATAAAAGCAATTATTTCTAATACCACAATAAATATACAACTCTGTTAGCTATGTGGTAGAGTTACCTATATTACAAACTCTTTTGGGGCATTAAAAGATGCCTACTCCTTTGAAGGAAAGCTATGACAAACCTAGACAGCATGTTAAAAAAAAGAGATGTCACTTTGTTGACAAAAGTCCGCATAGTCAAAGCTGTGGTTTTCCCAGGATATATGGATGTGAGAGTTAGATAATAAAGAAGGTTGAGCACAGGATTGACGTCTTTGAACTGTGGTGCTGTAGAAGACTTTGAGAGTCCCTTGGACTGCAAGGAGGTCAAAACAGTCAATCCTAAAGGAAATCAACCCTGAATACTCATTGGAAGGACTGATGCTGAAGCTGAGGCTCCAATACTTTGGCCACCTGACGGGAAGAGCTGACTCACTGGGAAAAAGACCCCGATGTGAGAAAGACTGAAGGCAAAAGGAGAAGAGGTCGGCAGAAGATGAGATGGTTAGATAGCATCACTGACTCAACGGACATGAGTTTGATCAAACCCTGGGAGATAGTAAAGGACAGGGAAGCCTGGTGTGCTGCAGTCCTTGGGGTCGCAAAGAGTCAGACACAACTTAGTGGCTGAACAACAACAGCCGATTAGCAATGTTGTGATAGTTTCAGGTAGATAGCAAAGGGACTCAGCCATACATACACATCAGCCCCTTCTCCCCAAAACTCCCCTCCCATCCAGACTTCCATATAATACCAAGCTTAGTTCCCTAGGCTATACAGTAGGTTCTGGTTGGTTATCCATTTTAAATATAGCAGAGTGTGGGGTCTTAGATCCCTGATCCAGGATCAACCCAGGTCCCATGCATTGGGAGTGCAAAGTCTCAACTGCTAAACCACCAGAGATGTCCCCTACACTGCAAATTCTCAGTATGAAACATTTTCTCATTGCTTCTATTGATAACATTAGTTGATGATTGCAGGATAGAAAGCAAAATGATAAATGGCAATATTTAAATAATTAACAATGCAGTAGATGCTCAGTCGTGTCTGCTTCTTTGCAACTCCATGGACTGTAGCCCACCAGGCTCCTCTGCCCATGGAATTCTCCAGGCCAGAATACTGGAATGGGTTGCTGTTTCCTTCTCCAGGGGATCTTCCCCAGCCCAGGGATTGAACCCAGGTTCCCCACTTTGCAGGCAGATTCTTTACTGTCTGAGTCACCAGGGAAACCTTAACTGGAAAAGTTAACACAAATGGGGAGTCAGTCAAGGTCAACCCTTTGTCATTATGCCCTTGTGAAGGGCATTCACAGATAATTTCTTACATGATGTTGGTAAAAGCTTCTCCATTTGTCAAACTAGCACCTTTCGGTACTATTTGTACCAGCATAAGAGTACAGTAGAGTGATATTTCCTCTTTGTCTGCATAACTATTTCTGCTAAATGGTGACCTGGATTAATAACCAAATAGAAATCTCCATCTTGTCAGAGATGCAGCAATTCTAAAGCCTCATAAAAATATCTTGCTCCCATTCAGTGTCTATCTTTACTGGGACAGCAAATAACTACCAATTAGGATTCCTCTGCATGGACTGAGATGTACCTATTAACAAGTGACTCATTTCCTCACTTTATATAGTTGTCAGATCTTACAACCGCTATCTAACTCTAAATAAAACTCTCAAGAGATCTCCTCTGTCTTTACTCAGAACATTATGTACCTTTTCATGAACTTGCAATGCAAATTGAATGCATTTCCTTAAGACAAACAACCAGAGTGAAACCATTTGTAGCTCAGAGCACAGAACACCCTTCTATAACACAGAGAAATAGTTCAAAGTTAAAATTTACTGTGTATGGAGTTCACATATATGGAAACAATACGTTCCATGAGGCCAGGGGCCATGTCTGTCTTTTTCATTATTATTTCTGCAGGTTCTAGCATGTGTTGGATCAGTATTGATTGACAGGTAGTGTTAGAAAGAAGATGTGACCAATAATTTTAGATGAGTAAACAGTCATTATTCTTTCAATAATACCATAGCTCTAAAATCAGTGGGAAAAAACAGCATAAAGAAGAAGAAATAAGGAAAAGTATCATAAAAGGAACAGCTATGCCAGTTTTAGTGAAAAACGTGATATAAAGCAGCCAATTTGGTTTTCAAAAATGGTTGCTATAGTAGTTTTTCTGAAGAAAAAAAGAGTCACATTTTTATGATCTATTTTATAAATTATTTTTCTTATTAATTCCCAAGTAACTAAGAAATGGAATATCAATTACTAAGAAAAGAGTTGCACTGAGGAAACTTAGAGAAATACCCAACTTCTATTCAGAACCCACCATGAACTCATAGTTCTTAGGTTCTCAGAGTAGCTTACATACAACCCCATTCCTAGAAATAAAAAGAATTCTCTAAAAGCAAAATATGGAATCAGAAACAAAAACCTTCGATTTTACTTGAATGGATGGTGAGTGCAATTTCAGTAAGGAGGCCTCCCACATACACAAACAACTTTTAAAGATCATAATTTCCCCCAATTTTAGTAATATTAATGATGCTTCAATGTTAGAACTGATTTATCATGCCTTATATAGTATATCTGGAAAGGGAACTGGCACCCACTTCAGTATTCTTCCTGGGAAAATTCCATGGACCAAGGAGCCTAGAAGGCCTCATGCATGGGCTCACAAAGAGCCGGAAATGACTGAGCGACTGTGCCTGCGCATGGAATACCAATCTTCTTAGCATTTATGGAGTTTTTTTGCAGTTTTTTTCATGGTGTGGAGAATGAAAACAAAGAGATAGTTCATTCTCAAATATTATCTTTTGATTTAGGAATCAATTCTTCAGGTAGTCTTCAAAATTCCTTATATATAAAAATTCCTTTCACCATCTACCATCCATCCTTTACAAATACAGATTTTTTTAAAAATTGAAACATGTAGATATAACTTAAATTTTGTTGCTATCTACAGTACTTTATATTGATATTTTTCACTCCAGAGTAAAATAGGATATAATTGCAAACTGTGATGATTTTTTTCTTTCTCACTATATCATTTATGAACATATGGAAATAATAAAATCCTTTCTGCATCGTTATTCTAATTACTATTATTCATGCTCTTGCTTTACATTGTTCAAGTTTAAGTGACAGCGACATTTACTAGAGGTCAAGGCTTACTTTTTTGCTTGAGATTCTTTTTTTTCAGGGGAAGGCAGCATCACGACTCAACTCATTAATGCAAATATGACCATGTTAGAGGCAGACATTGCATATCTGAGTTCTGCTTCTGTGGGATTACCATGCCCTTTCAGAAAAGGAAATGTGTAAATATCTGCTTTTCTGCAATTCCAACTCAAGAAATAAACAGACTCATCTCCTCTCTGCTGATGTTTAATGTTTTTCGTGGGGAAATAAGTGGCATGCATAATAAATATCATGCACAAGGAAGGCACTCAAGGAGCAGATTAATAAAATCTGCTGGTGGAACTGATTCCACCTGAACAATGAGCAATCAAGAACTACAGGCTGAAGACTTCCTATGTGTCCATTGCTATCGAAGGAATGATAAGAAATGTACAAATATAATCACAGAATTACAGATTCGGTGAAAAGATAGGAGAAAAGAGTCTTAGAATTATTCATCTAGTCAAGATGTCCTCTGAATGGTTTCCTCCTATTTCACTTTACAGGGTTTGTTTGTCTGTTTTTAAATCAGGATTTTTTCACACATCTCTGAAGCTCCAGTGCATATAACACACAATAGCTGCCAATGGGAGGCATGGGATAATGTGGGTTGATCTGAATGAGCAAATAACTGAATTTATGATTATACACATCTCTGCAGAGTTCTTGGCTCTTCAGCCTACATTTAAATGTTGAGTAATTATACTGAGCAGCAATAATCTTCTATATATTTCTTACATACTCTTTTGCTATCAGACATGTGTTTAATTTTTGTGAGTCTTTGGTATAGTTAAAATATATGTGTATGTGTGTGTATAAAATGATGGGCCCACATGGGATCAATCTAGTCTCTACTCTAGACCCAGAAAAGATGCTCAAAATCCCAGGAACCTGCTGACCAACTAAGGCAGGAGGGAACCTCCTTTGTTTCAGGAATGGGACTTGTGTAGGAGGGTCCTGCCGAGAGAAAACCAAACTAGTCTCACAGAAAGCACAGGCTTAGGAAAAAATAAACAGATATATATATTTATTTCATTAGTAATAAAAAAAAAATCTGAAAAGAGTTCGTTTCTGAAGGAATCCAGATTCTTTGTCACTGGAAACCTGCTCTTTACAGGATACGCTTGTTCTGACCCCCCCTTCAAGCCAGGAGGTGCCCACTGGCCCCCGGCCCATCATCTCAGGGAGACCCCTTGAGCTTTATAGAAGGGAGACATCTCTCTTCCAGGACTGAAAACCAGTTGTTATTAGTTGGATATTCAATGTCTTTCTTTCTGTTTCTCTTACTTTATTTTCTTAAGTTTCAGCAAGATTCCTGTCTTTCCCTATTTTATCTTGATACTCCAGGTCACAGATCTTGTCTATTCTTTCCAGACTGAACGGAGTGATTGCAGCTGGGACTTTTCTCCGTGCACTTCCTCAAAGGCCAACTCATCTAGCCAGTGGGAAAGGTGAGCATTTTTACCGGTCACGTCATTCTGCTTACTTCATCAGGCTTGCCCTGTGGCTCAGTGGTAAAGAATCTGCCTCCCAGTGCAGGAGATGCAAGTTTGATCCCTCAGTTGGGAAGGTCCCCTGGAGAAAGAAATGGCAACCCACTCCAGTATTCTTCCTGGGAAATCCCATGGACAGAGGAGCCTGGCAGGCTACAGTTCATGGCTTCATGAAAGAGTGGGGCATGACTGAGAGGCTGAACACACAACACACTCTGCTTACTTCATGGGGGCTTGAAGTGGACTATGAATTTGTAAATAACAACAACAATGATGATAATAAAGCAATGGTAAATATTAAATCATTTATATTTCATATAATGATGCAGTGATGCAGACCCTTGTTTATCAAAGGTGCTCCTTTAGGCACGTGTCTTAGAAATGCATATTCAAAATTCTGAATTGGGGTTTAATTAACCTTTTAGGTCCTGGAGTCTGGATATTTACAATGCTATCTGAGGAAGTCGTATGCATAATGAGGACTGCGACTTTTTGTAAGAATATCCAAAGGTCTGATATATTGTCCCCATGTTACTACCATCGTTTTTATAAAGGTACAAGATATGGATGTACTCAGCAAGTCCTCTGCTTTATTTCCTGGTGTCCCAGATTGTTCCTATTGATTCTGTATATTTACAAATCGGGCAAAATATATTAGAAAGCTTTTTGAAGAAGTCATGCTATTTAATAAGGTTCTTTCTAACATCTAACTTCCCCCATGCAGATGCTGTAGACCCAGCTTCTTCAGCTCTGTCTGATATTCTGGAGGAAAAGGAAAACACCAGCATCCATCACAGAACAACTCTTTCTCCACCTGCAAACCATTCTTAAGACAGCCTCAGATGGATTCTTCCAGGACACACGGCCTTCAGCATCATCCAGTCGTCATTTAGTGGGGTTATTCACCCACCTGGATATCCTGGTCCAGCTGAAGGCAGCGTCTTCATCCACCCCAGCTCCCTCCTCCTTCTGGGTTTTTTCCTTGAGGGAAGCATCACAGCTCACCAGGTTCTGATTTATTCATATCAAGGTGAGCCGTGGTTCTGTTGCCTCCCATACCCAGGCAACCACAGACTTCTTTCCATAACTACTTTCTTTATTTATGCACTTTTGGCTGTGCTAGGTCTTCATTGCTACACGGACTTTTCTCTAGTTTCAAAGACTCTAGCTGTGGTGTGCAGGTTTCTCATCGTGGTAGCTTCTCTTGCGGTGGGGCATGGACCCTAGGGCTCAAGGGCTTCAGTGGTTGTACCTGGGCTCATTAGCTGTGGCTACAGGGTTCTAGAGCACAGGCTTAACAGTTTGGCACTCGGCCTTAGTGGCTCCACTTCATGTGGGGGGTCTTCCCAGATCAGGGATTGAACTCGCGTCTCCTACACTGGCAGGCAGAGGCTTTACCACAGAGCCACCAGGGAAGCCCTCCATAACAGCTCAAGAACTATCTTCAAATATCTCTCCACCCTTTCCAGTCCCTTAATTCCCGAGTTGCCGACACCAGTGTCTCTTGGCCCAGAAACAAAGCTAACGCGTGTCTAGAAACAAAGTTGCTGTGTGTGGCGGGTCTTCCTTTATTCAGTCAAGGAGCTGTTGTCACTGTGCCCACACTGAAGCTGAGATTACAGGATCCATCTCATCCACTGCCTGGTACATAAAGTAAAACGGGAAGGGGGAGGCACGGGTGGGCATCCCACCAGCACTGGGGTAAAGAGCAAGCAGTTTCCCGAGGACGGGTGTCCAGAGATGTCATTCAGAGACAAGACGGGTGCCTTCTCTCACGCAAGAAATCACACAAGAGTTCAAGGGCACAGGGAAGAACTCACACAAGACTCCCTGGGCACAGAAATACAGGGGAGGGATCGTGTACGCCTGTGGACGAGAAACTTCCAGGCAAGAAGACAAAGCATTGGAGGAAGTTAGATACTGCACCACGACATAACAGAGCGGTTCCATCTTTACGCCCAAACCCGAGCCTTGAACAGAGGGCCAAACGTCGAGAAGGAATGAACGCTGTTCCATCTTGTTTTGCTACAGCTGCGGACGGGGTGGAAGGTTGTAGCACTGACGGTAGGAGGTGGCCGGGAGGTCCGAGACTTGCCCGTCTGGGTGTTCTTATTAAGTGGAGGACAGACATCAACACAAATGAAGAAGTGTAAGTGAGAGATGCCCACCGGCACAGAACAGGGACAGCGGGGGCCCCTTCGTAGAGAGACAGAACAGGGACAACGGGGGCCCCTTCGTAGAAAGGGTCATGAAACTGTTTCTGAAAGAGACAACTATGGTATCAGAAAAACCATCTCAGGCCAACAAGACTTTGAGGTCCCTGAAAATACTTTTCTTCAGAATACATAGTGTTTAGCTTTCCTCCTCCCTAATTATAGACTGTTTCACTACCCGGCAGCCCCATGCCACCCCACACAATCAGTGCGCACGGATAGTTTCAGCGTCCAGATTCCCCAGGGCCTGGGCCAAGAAGCGTGCAGTGCCGCTTCAAACTTCTACAAAGTTCAACTTAGCGGCAGGTGAAGTTAGGGAAGTCAAATAATTTATTTCACCCAGTGTTAGTTTCTGGGCCTGGGTCGTCTGCCTACCAATTTTCACCAAATCTACTCTCACCATTTTGGTCTAAAGCTACCATCATCGCCCCCACCAGCCACGGAAACAATGCTTGTTGTGTGGAGGTTGGCCATTGGGCTACCAGCTTTAGAATCACCCCACCAGTGAAGGAGGGATTCTTACTAAACTATGGATTCCTGGGCCTCCCCCAAGACGTACTAGATTGAAATACCTAGAGGTTCACCCAAGGAATCTTTATTTTTCCCATTTGTCCATGTGACTCTTATGAGTCCTGATATCTACAATGCTTTTTCTTGATTTGTTTTTAAAATCTGCATGGAAAGGAACTGTCTTCCTCTCCACTTGCATCACTTGGTTAAGAGGCTCAGATGAAATACAGATTTCAGGAGAGCACCAGGGTTCACTGTTTCTCTAAATGCCTGCATCGGGGTAACAGAAACATTTACAGCCCCACTTTGGAAAACAATATTCACATAAATGTCAGCCTGTGATAAGACAATGAAAATGAATCTTTATACATTTTATGTACATTTTTTTTTTTTACCTCATCATCGAGAAAAGTCAGCCAGATTGAAACCAGAATTTTAACACCCCCAATTATCTTAAAGCATCCAAGGAACATGTTTTCTCGCCTTAGATCCAAGATCCTGGGTTTTATCCATTTTATCACCAGTCTCCTTTCTTTCCTTCCCCCACAACCCCTCACTTTCTTATATCAGAAACACCCTTTGGCTTCAACTATTCTCTATTTCTGCCCATGATGAATGCTATTTTTCTTTCATCCCAAGTTTTCTTGAGTGTTTGGAATTTGCATTCGAACCTTAACTTTCTATGGAGGATTAACTTAGTCTTTCAAAGTTGTAGGTTGTTTGGAAGGCAAAAAACAAGCAAACAAACAAAGAAACAAAAACAAACCCACCCTTGACTGTTCCTCACAGCATTATAAATAGTTTGGAGCTGGTCAACATGCATTTTGTTTCTTAAACATTATTTTAAACTAATTCTTTTAAAAAGTATTTCCTTGTCAATTTCTGTTCTGTGACCTTACAGCCTGTGTTCTACCTTCAAGCAAACTGCATCTGACATCAAATCTCTTGGGAGGCCTCTTCAAGTAACATACTAGAATCGTTATGACCACAAAAGAAATGACGATTGTCATGTTGATGAAAAGATTCCACAGGGAGCAAGTGCCTTCAGCATCAGAAATGTGATTGTTTACATCTCAGTCAAGATTTCTTCTTTCATCCCCCTGAGGTGAAATTATCTGACAAATGAAATATCTTTATTTGGATGGCAAGGGATTATGAGAGTTTCAAGTCAGATTCCAAGAGTGACTTTCATTTAATGGAACTCACTTTGAGAGATCTCAGTATTTTATTGCATTCCGAATCTATAGATTCCTACATTCCAAATCTATAGATCCCCAATAAAACTGATCTCATGTCAGACACTAGTCTAATTTGATCTTTTAAAAGTGGGCACAAAACAGACTCCTTCATTTCTCAGACTTCCATCTTTATATCAAACTTTTTCTTTAAATCGTAGCTTGAGTGGAGTTTTCCTTTTAAAAAAGTTACCCAGCTTAGTTCAGAACTTCTTGGTTAGGTTAACCCATGTTAGCTTTAAAGTTTAAGCTCAAACGTTACATGGAATACATTTTAAGAATATTAAACACCCAGTATATAATAGCAATATGTACTTCCCAGGTGGTGTTAATATCAATATATACTTCCCAGGTGGCTCAGCGGTAAAGAATCTGCCTGCCAATGCTGGAGAAGCATGAGATTCTGGTCCACTCCCTGGGTCCTGAAGATCCCCTGGAGGAGGAAATGGCTAGCCACTCCAGTATTCTTGCCTGGAAAGTTCCACGGACAGAGGAGCCAGGAGGGCTACAGTCCATTGGGTCCCAAAGAGTCAGACACGACCGACTGAGCGCGCACACATATGATATCCAACTTTCCCCCCTGACAAATATTTTCTGATCTTCATTTACTTGAGATTCCCCAAAAGAAACAGATTATGTTTCAAATGATACTTCTTAATGTTTGAAATTAACAATTCCCTAGGTAACAATTCCCTAAAGATTTTTTATGACATCATCTTGTGTTTATAATTTCTTGCTAGAATAGGTGCCAGACCATATTATGAAAATGTCTGGTGCGTGAAAGCCTTATGGTGCAACAGTTAAAAGTGATCTAATAAGTCTGAGTAATAAGGCTCAAATCCTATCTTCTCTTTTTACTGGTGACTGATGGCTCTTTAGGCTCTCTATGTATCCCTAAGATAATTTTAATGGTATTTGCTTAATTGGTTGGGAGGATTAAATGAGCTAAGACTGCAATACACTTAGAACAGTACTAGGGAGGGTACTAGGCAAACATTAACCATTATTGTCATTATGTATTATAGTAACTGTGATATTGTCTTGTGCTAGATTCTTATTTTACTAGGTTCTCAGAAACCAATTACGGAATAAAGGACTGAATGTGGGAAAACATTCCTTTCTCCTGAGGTATTTAAAGTTCAAATTCCATTACCTTGAAATGAACAGAGCACTTTCACTAGAGGATATTAGTAAAAACTGGAAATCACACTCGATTTGAGTCTAAATCCTTTTTCTATAAGATGCTGAGGATTCTAAGAGCCTGGCCTGGGCAGGGGTAAGCTGGGTGAATAGAGTGCTTCTTCCTAAGTCCTAGGTTCAGAACAGAGAGTCAAATATTAGAAGAAGAGAAAACCCAAGACCTGCAAATCAGAAACTCAACGACCTCAACTGGAAGTCCCCAAACCAAATAACTGGAGAACCTGGGAGGTGACGGCAGGAAACAACAGCTCGGATGAAAAGCCTGACGTTCTTCCCGGGACAAATCCTGGTGCGTGCTGCTCCCCCAAGATGTGCTTCTGGGTAGAAAGACCTTATTTAAGGTGCTGAGGACTGAACCGGGCAGCTATTCTTGTCCCACAACTTACACCGCACCGAACACAACCAGCACTTGGATTTTAAGCTAAGACACAGACTCACTCTGATATTCTCTACCTTAAAAAAAAATGCCATCCAGGTGCAACCCCATCACAAGAAAACAGCATCTCAGAAGCAAAAGAGATCAAACAAACATTTACACTTCCCCTGACATCAATGCCTACGCTAGAGCAGGAAGACATGATAAAATCATCCGCAGAATCAGAACTAGAGGCGATGGTAGAAACTGCATCTGATCACTTTTAGGCATCTCAGAGATGACTGGAGGAGACGAAGAAACAAAAATAAGAGCACACATGTCAAATCAATGAAACTGACTTCATTTGAGGTAAGGCATCTCTAGGAAATGATCTTTATCTGAGTAGAGCTTTTCTAAAGCGGAGATAGGGAATTCCAGCTTTCTCTGGCTCCCAATATGTTGAATATTCATCTTGGGCAACTGAATGCAATTTGCATAATGCGGGGCCCAGGTCTGCATGCAGGAATGGCCTTCAGGGAATGAGAAAGAAGTTTTCAGAAAGACTAGAGCATGTGTCAGCTCAGCAGGAAGGGAATCCATGGCTCACATTTTATTTTCCTTGACAGGATTTTCCCAGATTTTGCTGAAGAAAATATATCACATTTCATGGGAGTCCCTAGAGAACCTTTCTGCTCTGCTTAGGTTTTAGCGATGTGTATGTGTGTGCGTGTGTGTGTAAAATGTATGTATGTATACATTTTTTTATGATGATATTTAACAACAGAGTTTTAAAGAATTCGTAGTAAGATGACAAACCCAAATAAGAGAATCTCCTCTGAAGCTCCATGACTTTAATCTGTCAGTTTCTGCTCAGGGGATAATGGAAAAAGTATTTGCATCTTAAGTCTCTATTGCTTGGACCTGTGGCAGATACAAATTCTAACTGCATTATAATATATGTACACAGCACGTCTAAATGCGAATCACTCGTAAACAGTAAATATTACAGAAGAGAATGGAAAGGTGCTCAGATGCTACTTGCTTACATTTAAATGTGATATACGTTTTGATATTAGAAATATTTTCCCAGTAAAACACTCAATCTCATTCTTATTTTTTTAAAGAACTACTCTCTCCTAAATTTTCTCTTCTAGAATTACATTTATTCTGTTTCTTTTTGTAAAATAATCTTTTACAAGAAACTCCCTAACAAAAGTACATTTCTAAATACTAACAGAAAAAGATGACATTAATATCAATCCTTTCTAATAGCAATTAGGCAATAAAATTTCATTTGGGTTTAAAAGTGGACAGATATTGCTGCACTTTTCTTAGCCTGTAAAATATCAGCCTGTTGTGTTCTTTGCCTTACATTTAAAAAGAAGGAAAGAAAACCATCTGCTTGTATAACATCACCCACCTAACAGAAAACTTAAAAATTGGAATATTTGAATAAAGTGGATAAGATCTCTTAAAAAAAAGTCAGTCCCTTCAAAATTTCTCAATTTTCGATGAACTGGGACATATAAAAATATGCAAACACACAGCTTTAAGAGGTAATGATCCTCTTCCGCTTGATACACTGATGCATTATCAAACATTGCTGAATCATGAGTTAACAGCTCCTAGGCACTGTCATAAAGCTCAGACACTAAAGCGAAACTGAAAGCATTCTCGTTTTTGTGGTGTCTGCTATGGCTGTTTTGCAGGCCTTAGATGGATGGCCAATACCTTGGATGTGTTACTTACTGATGGGTAGAGGTAACCTTCTCCATTCATGGCTACGTACAACCCCGTCTTCACTCCCTGGATTGCAACGACGCGCAGTCCCACTGGTATGAGGTTGAACAGGGCTGCAAAGAGAAAGAGGTCTGTCACCAGTGGGCAGGGGGAAGCAGAGTACCTACCCCCATCACTTTGCTGTTTCTTTTATTCTATTTGAGAGACATTATGTCTGTTATAACCTTCTGAGAGGGTCCACTTCATTACCTTCTCTCTATTTAAGAAGTTTCTGTTATGAGTAAAGATAGCACTTGAGCTCTGCTTTGTAGATCTTAGCAGGCTCCCTATAGCATTCTGAAGAACAGTGGGATAATAAACAGAATCAAGCCTGTAATCACAACTCCAGCATCACAGTCTCCAACACCATTTGATACCAGAAAAAATCAGCTAGGAAGACTCTCAAAGAGCAGAATTTTATTTTACACTTTTTTTTTTTTAATGTGGACCGTTTTTAAAGTCTTTATTGAATTTGTTACAATACGGTTTCTGTTTTATGTTTTGGTTTTTCGCTCACAAGGCGTGTGGAATCTTAGCTTCCTGACTGACCAGAGATCAAATCCGTACTCCCTGAATTGGAAAGTTAAGTCTTAACCACTGGACCACCAGGGAGGTACCCTAAAAGAGGAGAATTTTAAAAGCCCAAGTTGCGTGTTTATTCTAGTCTTTTAGGTGGAAGGTTTGCTTCATTACTGCAATGTAATACAGGCAAGAAGTTAAAAAGGTAATTCCAAAGCTAAATTACTCTTGCAGAACCAACATGACATGCCAGCAGAGCCCAGAAAAGATGTGCACCTGCCCACGTGCTAAATTTAGAAAGAAGTAATCACACCAAATGGCGTACGCATTTCAGAGAGGGAATTTTCTTCATTAATATTTCATAAAATTATGAGGGAACACTAAAAAAAAGAGGGAAAAGTGTTCAGTTTTACCTCCTGATGAGATAAGAATGTTTCCATGTTCTATTTCTTCCTTTATTGACCAAAAATGTATTCGTATGTAAGTTTCACACTGCAGATAGCAATGTTATCATTGATTTTTTTAAAGTCCTAATTAACAACCTTAATAATGCATTTCCTTGCCAGGGTTACATATGACTGTGCAGTGAGCATTCTAGCATCATTCTTATTTTTCCCCTTTGGCCAGATCAGGGATTCAACCCTCACCCCTTGCAATTCAGTGCAAGTGTCTTAACCACTGATTCTCCTAGGAAGTAAGCGTCTAGCATCATTCTTGGTGATGACTGCTTGGAGATTTTATTATAGACACATTTATAAGATTATCATTAATTATGAGAGGTTATCTGCTCCTATTTGCATTCTTAATTCAAGTCTAGAATTAAGTAAGAGAACCAGCCCAGAAGAGACAATGAAAGCACTAACGTATTGAAGTAAATGTACAAGGAAAATATCTTAGGTTTAGGCTCTTGCTTGTATTCCACGAAGAATAAATAATTGGAAAGATGTGGGCAACTCTGAAATAAATCTGTGGGGCTACTCAGTACATAATTTTCAATGGACTTTCTACATTGTGTTCCATTTAATTCCGAGGCACATGTTTTCTCTGATCAAGTCGCGGGAGATTACACCTTCTCTTCCAATTACTATATGTTACTGATCTTGGGATCTCAAAATGTCTGTGCTACTCAGATGATGAAATGAGAACGGCTGGCTGTGACCCTTGAGAATTATCCCTACAAGAACATTCAAGGGCATCAGGTTTTGTGGATATTCACTTTTAGGATGCAAACTAGCATTGAACTGTCTTCTGTGGGATTCTAGGGGCTTATAATACCCTTACGGAGGAATGAGGCTTATGTTTGCTTATTTCTA
The DNA here is from genome assembly GCA_006410515.1 of Procapra przewalskii. Taxonomy (NCBI): domain Eukaryota; kingdom Metazoa; phylum Chordata; class Mammalia; order Artiodactyla; family Bovidae; genus Procapra; species Procapra przewalskii. Next base: position 8,755,261 of record SJYF01000464.1, on the reverse strand, counting down.
TTATATTATTTAATGTTAAACATGAGTGTGAAGTAACCTAATAGTTGTGGCATGGCAACTTTCAGTATTTCTTCTTTTGTAATTTTTTGGCTGCGCTATGCAGCCAGTGGGATGTCAGTCACCCAACCAGGGATTGAACTCATACGCTCTGAATTGGAAGTGCAGAGTATTAACCACTGGCCCACCAGGGAGGTCTGCTCAGTATTCCTTCCTCATGGAAGAAAGTCACTGGATGTTTTCACTCTCTTCTATATTACCTGAACTGTCCCATCTTGCTAATATTTTGAGTGGGTTGCCATTTCCTTCTCCAATGCATGAAAGTGAAAAGTGAAAGGGAAGTTGCTCAGTCATGTCTGACTCTTCACGACCCCATGGACTGCA
>SJYF01000464.1:8743695-8754059 GCA_006410515.1 Procapra przewalskii | reverse complement strand
GAAAGTAAACTCGCTCAGTCGTGTCCGACTCTTTGCAACTCCATGGACTATAGCCCGCCAGGCTCCTCTTTCCACAGGATTTTCCAGGCAAGAGTACTGGAGTGGGTTGCCATTTCCTTCTCCAGGGATCTTCCTGACTCAGGGATCAAACCTGGGTCTCCAGCATTGCAGGCAGACGCTTTACTGTCTGAGCCACTAGAGAAGCCTTATAAGACAGGATGGTTATGCCCAACTCCAGGGCAATGAAATTAAATCAGTCTCTGGGAATGGGTTTAGGGTATCAGGAACTTTAAAAAAAAAAAAAAAGTAAACGGAAGAAATTCATTCTCTAACCAAATAATTAGATTTGATTCTCTAATCATGGTAATGCTTATCTTTGGTGCATAGAAGGGAAGCTCTAAGAATTTCAAAGCAACACACTCTGTAAAATGAGTGTGATGATAAAGTATCCTGGGATTTCACTTCTGTTTGTGAAAGACGTTTCCAGGGCACTGGAAGCCCGGGTAAGCAGGTGAGTTGCTTCAGAATCTCTCAGTTAGGACCAATTATCCACCCTTCCCCATTTTCTTGCCCAGAAAGTTGTAGATCTCAGCTGGTGATCCTGGGAGGGCACCAGCGTCAAGGCATTAGGTTCGCCTGCTGCCCTTTCTCCCTTTCAAGGTATTTAAATCTTTTGACCAAGAAAGCTTGGCAGGGTGGTTCTGACTTTGCCTAGTTCTGTGCTGTGCTGTGCTTAGTCGCTCAGTCACAGTCACGTCCGACTCTTTGTGACCCCGTGGACTGTCGCCCGCCAGGTTCCCAGTCCATGGGATTCTCCAGGCAAGAATACTGGAGCGGGTTGCCAGGCCCTCCTCAGGACTGCATCCCCGTCCTGGCCCAGGGATCGAACCCAGGTCTCCTGCATTGCAGGTGGATTCTTTACCAGCTGAGACACGAGGGAAGCCCTTACCTAGATCTAAATAATCTCATATTTACTAGTGGGCTAGCAATGAGCTCCAGTCACGGAGGTTCCCCCTCAGTTCTCTCATTTGGTGATTTTCAGGGTGCATTCAGGGTGACTTTTAGGTTACTCCTCTTTCTTTTTCCTGCCAATGGATGACTAATCTTTGTTTCGTATTCAGAAAAATAGCGAAAAACTGGAATGTTTGTGAACAACGACATCACACTCTGAAGCAAAATGGAGAAGGAAATGGCAACCCACTCCAGTATTCTTGCCTGGAGAATCCTGTGGACAGAGGAGCCTGGTGGGCTACAGTCTTTGGGGTTACAAAGAGTCGGACATGACTGAAGTGACTTAGCTCAAGCAAAGAGGGCAGTGCTCTACTGAGGGCCTGTCTGTCAGCATCTCTGATGCTCTCACCTTCATTTCTAAAGATCACGTTTCAGGGCTAATGATTTTCCCAGAATGTATAAGACTACTGTGATGAACCAGAGAAAAGGAGATATCTTAAAATTCATCCTAAAAGTTTGTGCTTTTCAGTTAAGATGGTGATAGTATGAAAAAGTTGGGTTAATTAGTAATTTCCATTGCTTTTACAAAGCTGCTATAATCCTGCAATGTTTTATAAATTTTGCAGTCAGGCAGTTTCCATAGCCTTTTGAGGAGGGAACATCTATCTCACCCTGTCTTATTCTGTTCTGCTTTGTCTTTGCAAATGTTAAAACAGTAAGGAAACTAACCTAACTGACTTAATGGGCACAGAAAACACGGTGGCAGCTTGGAAGAAAGAAGCTGTGGGCTAGATCTTTGCATAGGAATGGAAGCCCTGCAGGCCAGTCATATGATTTGGTTCCGATTTGCTTGTCCTTCGGGGTTCCCATTCCTGCCTGGTTCCCAGAACTGTTCCTCACCAGCATTGAGGGGAATTAGAAAGATTTCAAGAGCCATACAAAGATTCTCTTCCAGGGAAAAAGCCTCACGCATTTACTGAACAGAAGGTCCAGTATCTTTTAGTATCTCAGCTTCCAAGTCCAGTGTTTAATACTGTGCAGATAACCAGATGTAATCATGTGTGTGTATAATTTCTACACCTGCACTTTCATAATTTAGAAAATATTGTGCTGCTTATTCAACTGCGATGCAATACGCTTTAAAAAAAGTATCTACTGATACTTCTTAACTTGATATTGATTCCATCATGAAAAAAAAAAACCTTTTTTTGACACTACAAAAACAAAAGGAGAAGGTAGGGAAAAAAATCATAAAACATTTGCTTGAAAGAAGCTATTTTTTCAAGAAGTCCAGCTACACAGCATTTTTGTATAGCTATACTTTTTTTTTTTGAAAATTTTTGTCTGATGGATGACATCAGCCTCTAGTCTGATAAATCAGAGTGTCATAGCTCTTATCGTGATCAGACTTACAGAAAACGTGCTTTCATGCTGTACTAGACTCTGGCCAAAGAAAAGCAGAGACATTGAAGACACGAGAACTTAGGAATCTAAAGTCCATGACCCTCACAACTCTAACACACAAGAAAAAGAGAATGCCTTTTGTCAAAGAGTGGGTGAGGAGTTTAAAGTAGGGAAAGGAAAATTAGCAGATATATATATTCATACATATATATATATAATATATATTAACATGAATCAGAAGAAACTAACATCTTCTGTAGGTCAGAGATGGTTAAGTGCTGATGATTTCAAGAGTTCAACCTAATATCCAAATCCCAACAGGTAAACAATGTTTGATGCCAATCTTATGAATAAAAATGTCTTCTCTTTCTTCCCTGTGTCTGAATTGCTTTACCTTCCCTTTTTCTAAATCAAGAGGAAATAAAGCAAACAAAAATCAATGAACAAATATGACAGAGAAAAGTCTAAAGTACAAAAGGACGACATAATAGAAACAAGGAGATAACAAGATTAAAAACTGAATAGGTGGAAAATATAGATGAAGACAATATTTAAAGTTGAAAGAAAAATTTAAAAATGAAGTAACGTCCAATGTTTGGGAAAATAATGATATTTCACTTAGCAACACCAAATGCAAAAATAGCCTACTTTATATTATTAGCTTCTCTCAGAATCAGTGTATCTGAACAGTTGACGACCAGACTTTAAAACAGGAACTGTCTATAATTTGGTTATATGCATTCAAAGCCTCCTTCTTCCCATGGAATAATGTTCTGTTACGTGAAGGATAAATGCTAAATCGATGAGAAAATTCATATCCACTAGTAACTTGTGATTAAATATTTCCAATAAAATTGATTTTTGCTTTTCACTCATTCTCCTGAGCAATGAAAAGTGTCTACTTTCAAACTGATGTGCTAAATTAAAGGGAATCAGAGGCCAGTATGCACAGAAAGGAAACAAAAACACAGAAAGTTGAAGAGGAGTGCCAGAATAAAAATACAAAGAAAAGTTATACGTAAAGAAATAGTAAAATGAAGACAGACATGAAAACAATGGAAAGTGAGTGGCTTTTTTAATTTAAAAAAACAGCACAGATCCAACTTTATAAATAAATAAGTCATACAATGCATTAAACAGTACACAGCCTTCATGTTCCCTCTATAAAGAAAAATATTATCTTGTTGAACATGAAGAATTTGAAAAATAACACTTCTATTATTTGAAACAACTAATCCTTATTGTTCTTGAATGTACACAGTTATCATTAAGAAGCTACACAGATGTATACCCATGGCTGATTCATGTGAATGTACGGCAAAAACCACTACAATATTGTAAAGTAATTAGCCTCCAATTAAAATAAATAATTTACAAAAGAAGAAGAAGCTACAAGTCTCACAAAGATAAAACTTCCAAAGTTAACAGGGAATCAACTTTCTGAATGCATTAGTGCAGGTATTTTGAAGATAACAAGATTCAAGTAACAATAACACTGGATATGACAACTGCTTGGGGAAAAAACTGAAAAGATGAATAATTCTCTTAAAATGACAGGTGTCTTTTGTGGCTCTATGAATATTTCCATCCAGGTGGTCCAAGGAGAACTGTCAATGGTATTCTAGGGTATAACATTTGTAAAAATGAAAGCGCGTAACCCAATATCTGCAAATGTATTTGTAAAGTCGTTTAAGCAGCAGCATCTCTTCTACCAATTGTGTGAACTGGTGGCCTGGGGTGGTCACTTACTAGAATTAGTGCTGTCGTCCTTGGTCCCGTCGAGAGCTCCATCGGGGTGCATTTGCAAGTAGTAGCCTTGCCTGCAATATAACCTGGTCACTATACCCTTGAGCTGGGGATCTGAAAGGCAAACACAGAGGTCATAAGTCTCACAACGCATAGAAATAGAATTTCTTTTTTTCTTCCCTGTTTCTTTTCTTTTTCAGAAGTAAGAGGGTATTTTACAGAAACATTTTATAGAAGCACCTTTTATTTTATGTTTCCCAGAATGTCTCTGCATTTCTCAAACCTGGAAGATGCTGATCACAGGAGGTGAAGAAAATGCCGTCATAAACTTATTTTACGTAAAGTCATAAAGCCATAAACTTTAGATAACAGGTCCTTAAAAAAAAACCCTGACATGTATGTATTTAAATAATTAGTTAAAATGATTAAACTACTTAATCTATTTAGCTATTAGCTAAGTCCTAAACTAACTAGCTTAATAGTTTAAATTAAGATCGTTCAGGATGGTGGGACAAGAATTTTGCAAACTCCTAGCTTTAAGAAACCCTATCAAGGGCTTTTTAACGGAATTTTTCTTTCACTTAATTTGACAAGTAGATGTGAAAAACTTATATTAAAAAATAAAAATAAAAAAGCCATACTAACATTTGGTACACATTCTCAGAAAAAGCCCTGATATGGAGGGTGTTTCCTTGATGCTTGAACAGTCACCCTAACTTGCACAGAAGTATTGTGTACTTAGATGTGATGCCCAGTAAAATGTGAAAATCAGCTTCTGGACTCAGGGAGAGACACAGGAAAACCTAAGCTCTCTGGCCGTCAGTCAGTCAGTTCAGTTGCTCAGTCGTGTCCGACTCTTTGCAACCCAGTGGACTGCAGCACGCCAGGCTTCCCTGTCCATCACCAACTGCCAGAGTTTACTCAAACTCATGTCCGTCGAGTCGGTGATGCCATCCAACCACCTCACCCTCTGTCATCCCCTTCTCCTCCTGCCTTCAGTCTTCCCCAGCATCAGGGTCTTTTCCAGCGAGTCAGCTCTTTGCATCAGGAGGCCAAAGTATTGGAGATGTATTGCATTCAGCATTGCATTCAGCTCCAGCTGAATCTCCAATAATCTCTGGCCATAATCCAGACCAATCAGATGAATTAGACAGATACTCCTATATAATTTATATAACCACAAGGGATAGTAAAATTATACACTATGGATTTTTATTGTCTCAAATGGCTTAAGCTCAAGGACAGTGGAAGTTTATTACAATCAAAAGGGAAATTACATGGTAACAGACTTCTCATTAGATGATTCATCAAAGAGATAGCCAGTCTAGTGATCTGGTGCTTCACAAAGAGCCAACTGTACCTTCGAAAATAAATATTTGCATGTGGCTTTTCAAAGGTCACCACCGTCTCATGACTAGATTTGATGGGAGACATCAGAATCCTCCCCATGGCAACTAGCATGTCTCCACAACCCCTGAATGAGACATGCAAATGTGATCATGCTGTCAAAACAGGCAGTTGTTACAGAATGATGAAACCGAACATGTAATTGATCAAAAAGTGATGGATGGCAAACAGGTGAACACATACACAAAAATGTGCAAAAACAAACCAAAAAAGCTGTTCAAAACAGAATATCCTCAGCCTTTTGTTTAGTTCTCAAGAAATTAAAAAGAATGCTAGCATCTATTTCTATGTACATCTGACGTAACTGATCATTTGAGAAATGGCCCCACAGCACAGATTTTCTTCAAAGACATTGTGATATTGAAGAATCTGGAAAATAATGCATGAAAACCACAGCATGACAGCATTCATGTAATCAAGCATGTTAGAGTTTTTGGAGGAGTAGGATTTTAGAAAGAAACATCTAAGAGATTGCTAAGCGGTAAAGAATCTGCCTGCAATGCAGGAGACCTGGGTTCCATCCATGGGTTGGGAAGATCCCCTGAAGAAGAGAATGGCAATCCACTCCAATATTCTTGCCTGGAGAATCTGGAGAATCCCATGGACAGGTCATGGGGTCACAAAGAGTCAGACATGCCTGGGTGACTAACACTCACGCTAAAAGTGACCATTACAATTGTGTCATGCATGTTCCTTGGGGGTGTGTGTGTTCAGTTGCTCCAGTTGTGCCTGACCCTATGGACTATAGCTCACCAGAATGCTCTGTCTATGGGATTCTCCAGGCAGGGATACTTGAGTGAGTTGCTATGCCCTTTTCCAGGGTATCCTCCTGAGCCAGGGATCGAACCCACATCTCATGTCTATCTGCACTGGCAGGTGGGATCTTTATCACTAATGCCTGTATGTTCTGTACTCTGAAGTATATAACTTAAAAAATCACATAATTCTATGTGCCTTAGTAAACCTTATCCTGCTCATCACCCAATGAACCTTTAAGTACTGAGGATTTTTCCTAGGTTTTCTGTATTATGTTTATGCTTGTCACTGAAAATAGTCAGCACAGAAAAAGAAGGGAACAAAAGGGAAAAGGTGGGATGGGGCGGGAATTCCTAGCTGCCATGAAGACATACAGAGCGTTTCAGAGACAGAAAATTTTTTCTGCAAAAGCTTTATGTTCTGGATCACTTACTTTTAGTAATCCTATATTTTAGCTACGATATCTTCTGGACTTGAATTAAGTATACCAGGCAAGAAAGTGAGAAGACACGTGACCCTCACAAGTCCAGAGAGAGCCCCCTTCTCTTTTGTTTCTTCCATTAGAAAGATAGAGCAAGCACTGGAGAGAAAGTGGAGAAAAGTGACCCCTTGTGCATGGTTGGTGGGGGTGTAAATGGGTGCAGTCACTGCAGGAAACAGCATGGAGGTTACTCATGCTGATGCGTGAAACTGACCATCCTGGAAACTGAGCCATTAGCTCCAGAGATCCCACTTACGGGGATATATACAAAGGAAATGGAATCAGGATCTCAAAGAGCTATCTGCTCCCCCGTGTTCCCTGCAGCATAATTCACCACAACCAAGACGTGGAGACAACCCCAGTGTCCATCAGCAGACTAATGGACACAGAAACACGTGGTGTAGAATCACAGTGGCATGTTATTCAGGCATAAAAAAGGACATCCTGCTATTTGTGATAACAGGTCTGAACCTGGAGGACATTAGCCTAAGGACCTAATTTCTAACCACACCTCATGCCTGCTAAAAAATTACAAGTAAAATACAAAATTGTATTTTTGAGTTCTTATTTAATTTCAAGACAAGAAAACCAAACTGATTCCTATTTATCTACTTTCACAGTATTTGTTTTTCTTTTTTTTAGAAAGCATAGTAATATTGACTGTTCTTCTCAGGTGCCACAATTAACTCTGAATTTTCACCACAGTTTACTTACAAAATGGGAAGCCCATTTGGATAATGAGAAAGTAAAGACACAGCACAATGAGGTAATTTGACAAACAGCACATGACTAAAAAGTACAAAGCTGGACTGACGTGACCCTGCCCACTTAACCACTAAATTGTGTAGCCTGTAAAAATTGAGCAATCAGACTAAATCTTAAACAACTTAAAATGAAATGTAAACATCTATTCTTTAAAACTAGATTCTCAAAGGTTATCTTGGGCTGTGTCTAACCCCTCTAATCCTGCATACCTGGAGCTGAATCTATAATGTAAAGCCATAAAGCCATAAGTTAGAGATGACCAAATTTCCTGAAAATCGCTTCTAAGATCTGTCCCACTTTGCCACTGACCACATTTCCAATAAATCCCAATGCATGAAATCCTCATCAAAATCATAAATTTAATACTGTTTGAGTTTAAACTTCCTACAGTATCATTTTCACTTCAATTCCTCCATCTCCATCGGCTTCAGTCAAAGAGCCACTCTGACTTGACCACTAATGTTAATTGTTCACCCCTGAGATTAACACAGGCTTGCCTTTTATATTCCATCCAATGAGTTGGCCAGTTCTACAGACACTGCCTTCAAAATCTCTCTCACTGTTTTCCCTTTCTCTGTTTTCACTGCCAGCAAGTGTCAACCCCTCATGGCCTCCCCCAGGCCGTGCAGAGTGCTGCTCTTGTCCATCAGACCAGGAAATACGCAGCAGCTCTCCAACACCCACCAAATGCCTCACTCTGCGGCAGCAGGCGCCCACCTCACCTGCCGGATCTTGGTTCCTGCTGTTCCCCTGCCATCTTCAGCATGCAGCCCAACCTGGGTCACTGGGTTGTTCTGACTCTTTGCAGTCCCATGGACTACAGCCCACTGTGGGCTGCCTACAAACATCCCATAATCTCCCACAGTGATTCCATTCCCGTAACCTTCAGTTCAGTTCAGTCGCTCAATCATGTCTGACTCTTTGTGACCCCATGAATCACAGCACGCCAGGCCTCCCTGTCCATCACCAACGCCTGGAGTTCACTCAAACTCACGTCCATCGAGTTGGTGATGCCATCCAGCCATCTCATCCTCTGTCGTCCCCTTCTCCTCCTGCCCCCAATCCCTCCCAGCATCAGGGTCTTTTCTAATGAGTCAACTCTTCGCATGAGGTGGCCAAAGTCCTGGAGTTTCAGCTTTAGCATCATTCCTTCCAAAGAACACCCAGGGCTGATCTCCTTCAGAATGGACTGTTGGATCTCCTTGCAGTCCAAGGGACTCTCAAGAGTCTTCTCCAACACCACGGTTCAAAAGCATCAGTTCTTCAGTGCTTAGCTTTCTTCACCATCCAACTCTCACACCCATATATGACCACAGGAAAAACCATAGCCTTGACTAGATGGACCTTTGTTGGCAAAGTAATGTCTCTGCTTACCTGTCTCAAATACACCCATATGCGTAGAGATGTGAAACTCTGGACTGTGAGTTTCATGAGGAAAGTGAAATGTACAGTATTGCTCACTATGGCATCTCCTGGGTCTAGATAAATGAGAGCTATGCACTATATCTTTTGTGAATGAATACTGACAAAGATGTAATTTTTCCAGTAATTTCATATTGCAGGTAAGAGTGAAAACTGGAACCACATGAAAACCAAAACAGTGATCAGAGTAAAGCCTTAAAAATGTCCACAATTTTTGACTAGGTAATTTGACTTTTTAGAATTCCAAGTTAAAAATAAGTCCTTAGTATTTTACAGTTTTGTGTAATAACTTGTGTGTATAACTTGAGCATGACTATGTAAAAATACTATTCACAGGAAAAATGAGAGGCAATATGCCAAAATGTTAAATGTAACTGTATTTTGATGGTTACCAGAATTTTTGTTTTTCAATATTAATTATTTGTAAACTGTCCAATCGTGATGGCATGCTAACTTTATAATGTTAATGCTATAATATTAAACTATAATAAATGCAGTAGTTAATAGTTAATGCTGAAACTATAATAAATCTATGAATGCCTTTGAGAAAGAATGCATTAAAATAGCATTTTGTACCTACTTGCAAGGAAGGTCACATATGTATATGCAAATAAACTGGACACCTATTACTGCTGTAGATTAACTGGTTGCCCCAAATTTTCAAGAATTCCACTTAGAATTTTCTCGTCATACATAATCAGATGTTCATAAAAGCTTTCCTGTGATACTCATCTATACAATCGTTCAACGTGGCCCTGTACAGATTAAAGTCAGTCTTTCAAATAATTAAAACAAAGCCTTTCTCCTTAAGCCTAGAGTGAAAATATGCAGCCAAAAGTCACAGAAAAAAAACAAACAAAACGACAATTTTACTGAGAAAACCACGACATCAGTATGTGCAGTCAGACAAAGGTATGACCAACCTTCTGCATCTCTGTGCAAGAAGGCTCTAACCCTTCATTTTCTTACTTTACTTCCAATACAAGTCTCAGCTTCCATCTATAATAATACGTGCTGAACCCCTCTTGACTCTTTGAGAGAACAGTTAACAAAAATAGAAGCACAAAAATCCCACATAACTGCAGAAATGGACAGGATCCAGACTTTGCAAATATTTAAAGCAAACAGCATCCAAAGTGTGTCTGTTGGGGGTGCTTCTCCCCATGCAGAGGTTTGCAAGATAGCAAACTGCCATGTATGAAGAAGACCCAAGAGTAGAACTTACTGCTGTTATTACCTCCAAAAATGACAAAGAACTCAAGCATGGATTGACATTGGTATCTTCAAAGTCACATGTCACATGCTACATTAGATCCTTGACGTGTGTGGGACAGGGGGGGCATCCCATGTTACTGAGGGGTTGGCCCAGTGACCCTGCCTCTCAGCCACTGTTCCCAATGAATGCTTTGCCATAGGTTGAAATTCACGTGTT
>SJYF01000464.1:8719735-8738535 GCA_006410515.1 Procapra przewalskii | reverse complement strand
GAGGGAGAAATAGAAAAATCTAATTTGAAAGTCAGAAATTTCAACTGTGTTCTCAAAAAGAGAGAAAAAGTAGGAAAGAAAACAAACCCTAAGGCTTAGAGTATTATCTGTTAAATTTAACACACTCAGTTAATCACTAGAAAGTATGATTCACTTCTTTCAGAAACTAGAAATGGGATTCTCTAAATTTAAGAAATCTGAAAAGCAACGACTATTTGACTCACTCAAAGACTTTTTTATAGCAGGCCATACAAATTTGCACTCCAGCCATCATTACATTATCAGAAGTTGAGAATTAGTATAACAAAAAGGAAGATATTAAAGAATCCAAGGGCATCTGTTGAAATTATAGTGCCCTCTCGTTTGATAGAGTCTTCCCAGGTGGCTCAGCGGTAGAGACCTGTCCGCCAACACAGGGGACGCAGGAGATGCTGGTGTGACCCTGAGTTGAGAAGATCCCCTGGAGAAGGAAATGGCAACCCACTCTAGTATCCCTGCCTGGAATATCCCATGGGGAGCCTGGTGGGTTACAGAGTCAGACATAGCAAACGTTGCTTAATAAAATTCAGCATGCAAAGCCTTTAGAGAAAGTTATATGGGATTAGGATGTGTCATATTCATATGACCTATGAATACAGGAATTAGAGCAGAAGTGTAGTTTTATTAGCTTTCTTATGAGAAGGCATAGAGTAGTAAACCGGGAATTTCTCATGAAAAAAAGGGTGTTTTCCGTTTTTTAGCACACATTTGCTTTACAGCCAGGAAGCATTTCCCTAAATGTGTTACGCCAAGAAAATAATCAGGACAAGGGGAAAATTTTAAAAAGTAACTGTAGGTAACAAGGACTGATCAATACATTCTCCAGAGTCGAGGTTCACACTTTAGAAGAGTGTTTCAGAGCAGATATTTAAAACTCACTTTGCCTGTTTATACCTAGAACTACAGAGGTAACTCCATCTAATGGGCAGACTTGTAAGAATAGATGAAAACGGTACCAGTAAATACTTGGTTTCCTTCTATTTAGGGAAGATGCAAATAGCTGAGGTCTGCTTCCTTCTAAAATTTCTGTTTCAGACTTTGTCTCCCAGCTACTTCTCAGAGGAGATGAAAGTTGTAAAAACCCTTTTGTTAACAATGTCAGTCCTCCTGGAAACTCCAGAGCAGCAGGGTCACAGGCAGGAAGGAGAAGGCATTCGGGGTACTTATTCATCACGCAAAGGCACATTGTCACCTTTAACTAGAGGGGGAAAACACTGAAGCCAGTGGCTATGAAAATAGATTAAAACACACAGACACAGTCTCTCAGAAATCAAGGTGGAAGTTCCATGAACAATGATGTAGAATTTGGTCTTGAATTTAGAGTTTAGCTGTAGACTACCCAGGTGTATTTTTTTTTAAATTAAAGTATAGTTGATTCACAATGTTTTGATAGTTTCAGGTGTACAGCAAAGTGATTCAGTTACTTATATATACATATATGTGTATATATTATATCTATCTATCTATCTATATATATATCTATAGATATATATCTATATCTATCTATCTATAGATAGATAGATAGATATAATAATTGTTCCTTGGAAGAAAAAGTATGACAAACCAAGACAGCATATTAAAAAAGCATGTGAGAGTTGGACCATAAAGAAGACTGAGTGCTGAAGAACTGATGCTTCTAAACAGTGGAGATGGAGAAGTCTCTTGAGAGTCACCTGGATAGCAAGAACAAACTAGGCTACCAGGCTTCTCCGTTCTTCAGATTCTCCGGGCAAGAATACTGGAGTGGGTTACCATTTCCTTCTCCAGGGGATCTTCCTGACCCAGGGATCGAAGCCAGGTCTCCCACACTGGAGGCAGACGCTTTAACCTCTGAGCCCCCAGGGAATCCCTAGTCAATCCTAAAGGAAATCAATCCTGAATATTCATTGGAAAGACTGATGCTGCAGATGAAGCTTCAATACTTTGGCCACCTGATGCAAAGAGCTGACTCACTGGAAAAGACCCTGATGCTGGGAAAGATTTAAGGCAGGAGGAGAAGGGGATGACAGAGGATGAGATGGGTTGGATGGCATCACTGACTCAATGGACATGAGTTTGAGCAAGCTCTGGGAGATGGTGAAGGACAGGGAAGCCTGATGTGCTGTGTCTATATATACATAAGGCTCTTTTTCATTATAGGTTATTACAAGTTATTAAATGTGTGCTGTGCTCTATAGTGCAAGTGAAAGTCACTCAGCCGTGTTCAATCCGTTGCCACCCCATGGACTATACAGTCCATGGAATTCTCCCAGGCCAAAATACTGGAATGGGTAGCCTTTCCCATCTTCAGGAGATCTTTGCAACCCAGGAATCGAACCCAGGTCTCTCGCATTTCAGGCGGATTCTTTACCAGCTGAGGCACAGGTCCCTATTGTTTATCAAGCCAGGCACATTTTAAAGGGACTTTAATCCACTCAAATCTGAGAGCAAATTTGCACTGACTTATGCCTTTTATTCTTTTTTTTTTTTTGTATTTCCATTTTCTTTTTGTTCAACTTCACAGAGTTATAGAGTCATAGTGTGCTAATTTAATAAGCAATCTCGCAGTTTGGACATGTTTTGGGGCGCCGAGTGGGCAGGAGGAAGAGAAGTCTGTGAGAAGTTGGTTGAGAGTCAGCCTCCTTCCGCCCTCCCCCACCCTTCCAAATGCACGCTTGAGTCTTAAGTCCTGATTTCCTCTGCTTAAATTGGATTTGTGGTTTGTGGCTTTGGCATCAGATTCATACTTTTAATTTCTAAAAAAAAGAAGGGGAAAAAAAAAACCCACTGGGAAAGGCATTACTCAGCGCATTTTGGCACAAGTCCTTTAGAGATGGGATAGAGAACTGCTTCTTGCCAGTCCCCACTGGTTCTGTGCTCTCACATCCACTCTTTTGCTTTCTTCAAGACACAAAGTTCCTCACCCCAAAGCGTTTCTGACCTGTAACTGATTTTCTCCACCCCCTGAAAAAAAAAATAAAAAGCACAGTGTCCTGGAGAAGAACCAGACAAGTCGAGGAGCCTGAAGCCACAAAGGAGAACGTGATCCAGACAGTCTGCAGTCACAGCGATCCTGGTCACAGGTGACAAAGAACAGCACCCCGAAAACCAGAAGTCGAGCTTGAAATCGCTACACTCAGAAATACTGCTTAAATACGTTTGTTTGTTTGTTTTTTCCTTTTATAAGATCATTTCACGCAGCCTAGAAATTCTAACATTTTTACCAGTTTTAAAAACCGGCTTCAGTCCTTCAGCCCACCGATATGGAAACAAACAAACTCTTCATTCCGTTCCAATTCTGTGTGAAAGACAATATGAGAACCCAAATTTACTAGGGAGTTTAAGGCACTTCCTTCCTGAAAGAATTTACAGCGTTATGTGGATTTCAAGGTAGATTAGACAGCAAAAGTGAAGTGAAACTTGCTCAGTCATGTCTGACTCTCGGCGACCCCAGAGACTACACAGTCCATGGAATTCTCCAGGCCAGAACACTGGAGTGGTTGGCTTTTTGTTTTCCAGAGATTAGACAGCAAACAACTCAACAATAATAAAAGACTTAATAGTCATTTATGAAAGCCACTGGACAAAGAAGATGGCCATTCTTGATTGACTAGCTGAAGAATGTGGGATGGAGATAAGCATACTGCCCACAAAGAGCTGTCCTTCTAAATCCACGTGGTTAGTGGAAGACTTCAGAGAGAAAGTGAGGTGTGGGCTAATCAGAGATGGACAGGATGTGGGGATGGAAAGAGACATGGGCTTCTCAAGTCAGGAGAAGGTCATGATGGTACAAGTTGGTGAAGACCTTTTGACTGACAGGCTGGGTTTGGGGGATGTAGGGCCGGTGGTAGGTAAGGCTGGTTGTAGTCTGCAGGCAGCTTTGGGCATCCAGAAAACTCAAGGTGAACAGCAGGCACACTCACCAGTGGAGAGAGTCAGCATGCTCTGGGTTTTGTTTTTGTTATTTGTTTTGTTTTTTCTTAGTTGAAAAGTGATCTGATGTTGTAACATTTTAGAGAATGCTATCAACTGCAGACTTATTCCATGCACAATGAAAGCTTGGGGAAATAAATTAAAAAAATTTAATCTGAGAAATTAATTTAGCTGTGTTTCTAGATCCTAAAGGAAATCAGTCCTAAATATTCATTTCAAGAAGCTGAAACTCCTATACTTTGGCCACCTGATCCAAAGAACTGACTCCTTGGAAAAGACCCTGGTGCTGGGAAAGATTGAAGGCGGAAGGAGAAGGGGACAAGAGAGGATGAGATGGTTGGATGGCATCACCGACTCGATGGACATGAGTTTGAGTAAACTCTGTGAGCTGGTGATGGACAGGGAGGCCTGGCATGCTGCAGTCCATGGGGTTGAAAAGAGTTGGATACAGCTGAGCAACTGAACTGAATACAAAATTCTACGCTTTGCTGTAGCACATGTTAGCAAGTTAGTTGTGTGCATGTGTGTGTGATGAAATTTAAAGGCTGTTGTAGTCTAGTAATGGAAGACTTTTTAAAAACTTTTTATTTTGTGTTGGAGCAAAGCCAATTAACAATGTTGTGATAGTTTCAGGTGGGCAGCAAAAGGACTCAGCCATACATATACGTGTATCCATTCTCCCCCAAACTCCCCTCCCATCCAGGCTGCCACATAACATTGAGCAAAATTCCCTGTACTATATATAGTAGGTCTTTTTAAATGCTGTTACTTTAGGTCACTCAAGATCATTCCTACTGACATTTCACAGGGGATTCATTTAAATAATATTTTAGGCAAGCTTACTCTGTTGTTTCATGAAGGAGGGAAATGTAATAAAATCATTAAGAAAAAATGTCTAAATCCTTATCAATACTTTTCTGAAATGTGTTAATATAAATAAGCTAAATATATTAGTATCTCCCTGGTCAATTGAAAGGCAGACGACTTTAAAATGCCATGTTTTCTTTTGGATATTACTTTTGCATGGAAAACAGCCAAAAAATACATCTTAAGACATTTATTTCCACTCACTTATGTACAATAACGGGAAAGCCTCATGGAGAATATCAAATAAACAATAGAGTTTAACTGTCATGAATAGTGGAGGAGGACACGGCAACCCACTCCAGTATTCTTGCCTAGAGAATCTCATGGACAAAGGAGCCTGGCGGGCTACAGTCCATGGGGTCGCAAATAGTTGGGCACAACTGAAGTGACTTGGTAAGCACGCACATGTGTGTATTTGACCTAGAAGCTTTAGTGCATATTATTTAACTAAATCTTTAGCCTAACCCATATAATACACAAAGAAAACTTGAATCTGTGAACACACAGCATTTGCCCACTCTTGCCCAGTTGGTGAGAGATGAAGTTGATTCCAAATCCTAAAACGTTTCGAGATCTGAAAATGTCTTTGTCTTCTGTCTCCACTTCAGTTACATATGCAGGTATTTATCATCTATATCTTTATCCAAACGACTTCCTCTTCTTCCACACCTGCCAAAACACTGCCTTACATCAAGGCCTTGCTTGATGAAACGTGCCCCTGCTTTAGAAATATCCCCCTGTTTCTAAAATGCTCTCTTACTCTCTCTGTGGGGAAACTGTCTTTGTTTCCTTGATTTGCATATTTTACTAAATCATCTTTGTTGAGTTTTATTTTTTTTAATTTTTATTTTATATTGGAGTATAGTTGATTAACAAAGCTGTGTTAGTTTCAGGAATACAGCTAAGTGATTCAGTTACACATATACATGTATCTATTCTATTTCAAATTATTTTCCCAATTAGGTTATTATAGAATATTGAGCAGAGTTCCCTGTGCTGTACAGTAGGTCTTTGCTGGTGATCTGCTGATATTTTAAATATAGTCGCTTCTTATGTTTTAATGCCCAATGTATTTAGATAACACAAAACAAGTGCTGATTTGTGGGTTTCAGATCTTTTCTGGGCAGAGGGTGTGGGGCATTCTTGTATGACGGCTTCTTTCTATCCTCATCACCCTATATCTGTGAGATATCAGTATTTTCCATTCAAAAAAGCATTTCCTGGCATGCCTGAGAAAACACTGACCTTGTAAAATGGATAAGTGCTGACTTCCAGGGCTCCTGTATGAAACCTTTCCATCTGTTTTGCTCTGCTCTGTGCCAGGGAGAATCATTTGGTGGCCGTTGCTCATTTAAGCCCCTTGACTAAAATGGGATTCATATTTCAGAAGGTCATCGCAGAAAGGCAAAGCTTTAAATACATTTGGAACCAAAAAATAAAACCAAAACTCTCAAAACTCTGAGAGGACAGCATACTATAACAATATGACTTGTAACAACAAAGCTCTACACCCACACAAGCTACAGGCTGGCACAAAATGTTTCCCAGAGAAGAGTTTCCTATTCTGCACATTCATGACCGCAGACCCATCCACGGGGACCTCGTCTGATTGGCGAGTAGGGTAAGCACCTCACCTTCCAGAGTGTTTTCTCATCCATAACAACACACATGGAATAATGTCAAGCCACCAAGGTGAGGCCACCAATGAGATCAGATGTAAATCTGGCACTCAGGAGAGGCCAGGCAGAGGTTAAATTTTCCTTCCCCTCCACTATTTATTTCTTCTGCTCTTTTCATTAGAATTAAATTAGAATCCCCAATCTCCGCTTTTTGTAGTTGTTGCTCAGTTGGTAAAATGTGTCCGACTCTGTGCGATTCCATAGACAACTCAACAGGCTTCCCTGTCTTCCACTCTCTCTCAGAATTTGCTCAAACTCATGTCCATTGAATCACTGATGCCATCCAACCATCTCACCCTCTGTCACCCCCTTCTCCTTTTGCCTTCAATCTTTTCCAGCATCAAGGTCTTTTCCAATGAGTTAGTTTGCTCTTTGCATCAGGTGACCAGAGTATTGGAGCTTCAGCTTCAGCATCTGTCCTTCCAACGAATATTCAGTACTGATTTCCTTTAGGATTGACTAGTTTTCTCCTTGAAGTCAAGGGACTCTCAAGAGTCTTCTCCAGCACCACAGTTCAAAAGCATCAGTTCTTCGTCTCTCAGCCTTCTTTACAGTTAAACCCTCACATCTGTATGAGACTACTGGAAAAACCATAGTTTTGACTATACAGATCTTTGTCAGCAAAGTGATGTCTCTGCCAGATTTGGTGAACCTAGAAACAGTAATGCAGCAAGATGGGGAAACACTTTGCCTTTTTCTCTGAGCCTCTTCTTTCACAAGAGCCTCTCCAGTCACACACCCCAGACGCCTAGACAATCACAGTGCCCTCACCCGCCCCTCTCCCCAGCTGTATAGAAAATAACCCAACTCCAGATGGAGCCCCTTGACTCCCAGTGTTCAGATGGGAGCATCCCAGGGGAATATTTCACAGCAGCCTCCTTTCCAAAAGCACCCACATGCCTAGAAATGCCAGAATGCATCCTTCCTTCTCCTCACCTCTGTTTCACAGAGACAGTGGTCCTCCTCTTCTGCTGCAGTCCATGGGGTCACAAAGAGTCAGACATGACTGAGCGTGCACGCATGCATAGTATTATGGTTAATAATATCAGTGGTTAACTTGTAAGGTATTTACACAGTGGGGAAAAGAAAATAAGGAAATAACACAGTCACTACAAAGATGCAAAAGAAACACTGCCTTTTCTACATTTATTCACTGTTTTTAAAAAGCTGTCCCTTATTCAAACTCATAATTTTCACCTAAGGAAAAGCGCCAGAGAATGGATTGGCCAGAAAGTTCATCTGAACTTTCTGTAAGATGTTACAGAAAAACCTGAAAGAACTTTTAGGTCAGTCCACAATATTACGTAAAGGATTTTAATATGAAGATTTCCATATGAGTTCTCTTTACATATTCTTTAAAATAAAGTGCTGTAGGAACAAAAGAAAATTTCCTCACCCTAATTGTTTACCATTTAGCCACATATATTATTTGGGCATTAGAAAAGCTAATTAGAATCAAGACTTTCTTAACTTAATTCTCTTAGCAGAGAGGAAGTGTCTATACTTTGCAATTATGTGGGCCATTGAGCACGTAAAGTGAAAGGAATTAAACTTGCTATGACTCACTACCGTGCCCCCAAAATACCCCAGGCCTAGTATTATCTGGTTTAAGTGGAGATGAATTTGCAGAAAATAATGAGGCGATTTGGCTCTGAATCCTTGAGCCCTCCAGGAGCAGACTATACACTTGGACAGCAGGGGTAAGGAGGGTCAAGCACTTACTTAGCTGTGTGGTTTGAATTAAACCACAGCCTCCCAAATCTCTCCACAGAGCGCATATAAAAACTCTTGGCCAACCAATGTCAGAGGATGCTGTCAGAACCTCAGACAGCATCTTAAAGTGGTGGCTTAGTCACTAAACCGTGTCTAACTTTTTTGGGGCCCCACGGACTGCAGCCCGCCAGGCTCCTCTGTCCATGGGATTTCCCAGGCAAGAATCCTGGAGCGGGTTGCCATTCCTTCTCCAAGGGCTTTTCCCAACCCAGGAATCAAACCCAGGTCTTCTGCATTGAAGGCAGATTTTTTACCATCTCAGCCACCAGGGAAGCCCGTACGATGTGTGGAGTTAAAATATTATCGCTGTGGCTATGCTCTAGATGGCCCAGTCTTTCTCTGAGGGGGGATCAGAGGGATGGTGAGAATGCATCCAAGTGAGAGCCGTGTAGGAGGCAGGAATGATGGGCTCTTTCAGCAGTGGCTTGCTGTCTGTATTGGCTACTGGCTTTCTAATGGCAGCCTCTGCATCTTTTCAAATGGCTGTTTCCTCCTCACCTCACCATCATGTCCCTGGCCGGTACCACCTTTCCCAGGCCCTCCCTGCTCCCTGCACCCACAGCTGCATGAAGTTAGCTTGCAAGGTGCTCTCATAATACGTTATGGCCAAGTGCTGCTGTTTCTTTGATTGTGTTACTTGTGATAAGTTCATGACATTGCCTTGTTGTGGTCAACAAAATATGATTTCCCAAAGATGTTCACATTCAATTTCCTGAAATCTATGAATGCGCATGCTAAGTCACTTCAGTTGTATCCGACTCTTTGTGACCCTATCAACTGTAGCCCACCAGGCTCCTCTATCCATAGGATTCTCTGGGCAAGAATACTAGATTGGGTTGCCATGCCCTCCTCCAGGGGATTTTTCCAACCCATGGCTCAAACCTGCTTATCTTACATTTCCTGGCATTGGCAAGTGGGTTCTTTACCACTCGGAAGCACCAAAATCTATGACTGTGCTACCTTTGCACATAAGGTGAAGCTAAGGACCGTGTGAGATTATACTGAATTATCCGGGTGGGTCCAGTGTAAACACAGCATCCTTAAAAAGAAAGTGGAGGTGGGATACAGTGATGGAGTAATTATCAGACAGATGCAGCACTGCTGATTTTGAGGATGGAGAAACAGCCTCATGCCAAGGAATCCAGATGGCCTCTAGAATCTGGAAAAGGCAAATAAGTGGATTCTCCTCTAGAGCTCCCAGAAAGGAATGCAGGCCTACTGACACCTTGATTTAGTGCAGTGAGGCCCATGCCAGAGTTCCAAGCCTATAGAACTCCAAGATAATAAATCTGTACTGTTTTAAACCGCCAAATCTGTGGTCATTTGCTACAGCAGCAATGAGAATCCCCAGTGGCTCAGTGGTAAAGAATCTGCTTTGCCAATGCAGGAGATTCGGATTTGCACCCTGGGTCAGGAAGATCCCCTGGAGGAAGAAATGACAACCCACTCCAGTAATCTTGCCTGGGAAAATCCCATGGACCGAGGAGCCTGGTGGGCTACAGTTCAAGCGGTCGTGAAAGAGTCGGACGTGACTTAGTGATGTAACAACAAAGAACAACATTTGTACTGGGGTGTTAGCATTTCAAGGAGGGACTGCACCTGTGACCCCCTGAGAGGCATCATATGGTTAGCCCTCTGCATGTGTGCAAGTCTTTTCACTGAATAGCACAGCCTTTTCCAACCCTTCCTGTCCTGTTCTTAGAGAACTACCCCCTTGTAGAGATGCAGTAAGATGTTTGACAAAGAATCTGAAGAGCAACAGGCTCCCTTTGCCTTTGGAATGGCTCTCTAGAGTTGTAAAGGGCTCTCATACACCTTCACTCAGTTGAGATCCACTAACTCCAGCTGCAATCAGATTGGATCTATATTACAAACAAAATAAAGTACAAATATAGAAGAGAGTATAGAACAAAGAAGATGGTTGGCAGGAGTGGGAAAACGGTAATCACACTGTGAGGTCACTGTGTGCACACTAGGTTTTGTTTGCTGTTACTAAGTGAACACTCACCTCCCACATACGGCCATTGTCCTGGTAGACAGTATCTTAGGGAGCATCTGTCAGTGCTAGGAACTCAGCAATTCTCAGAAGCACTAATGAGACTCCTCCCTGCCCGGAGCACAAGGAAGCGCGCTGAGAGCCTATGCCCCGCTCCACGCCCCAGTGCTGCTCTGAAGTGTGAGTAAGGATGTCCGCTCTCATCCACTATCTGTACCGAGGTGTTCTTCGTTACTCTTACCCTTACCATATAACTGCTGGTGGGCTCTGTTATTAATTGAGCTGAGTGGGTATCAATTGGGAAATTGAGCTTCTCAAGTCTCCCAGAGTGGTTTTGGATATGTAGTGAGTTTCTCTTTAAAAATAGAAGGAAGGAATATGAAGAGGCATTCTACTCAGGAACAATGTCAGTAATCGAGTCTGTCAAATATATTTGCACTTCTTTATTCTAATACTAGCCATCTTCTAAATTTGCACGTCAGCACAATTTGCATTATTAACAACCTAGTAAGGAAAAAAGAAAAATACGTTAACTCTACGTAAGACAACAAAGTCAAGTAGGTGATAAAATATTTCCCCATTTAGGGGTCACATATGATGATGCTGTGAAAGTGCTGCACTCAATATACCATCAAATTTGGAAAACTCAGCAGTGGTCACCAGACTGGAAAAGGTCAGTTTTCATTCCAATCCCAAAGAAAGGCAATGCCAAAGAATGCTCAAACTAATACACAATTGCACTCAGCTCACATACTAGCAAGGTAATGCTCAAAATTCTCCAAGCCAGGCTTCAACAGTACATGAACCATGAATTTTGAGATGTTCACGCTGGATTTAGAAAAGGCAGAGGAACCAGAGATCAAATTGCCAACATCCATTGGATCATCGAAAGAGCAAGAGAGTTTCAGAAAAATATCTATTTCTGCTTTATTGACTATGCCAAAGCCTTTGATTGTGTGGACCACAACAAACTCTGGAAAATTCTTAAAGAGATGGGAATACCAGATCACCTGATTTGCCTCCTGAGATATTTGCATCCTTGTGGCTCAGCTGGTAAAGAATCTGCCTGCAATGTGGGAGACCTGGGTTCGATCCCTGGGTTGGGAAGATACCCTGGAGAAGGGAAAGGCTACCCACTCTAATATTCTGGCCTGTAGCTCTCCTACCAAAAGCATTTCACTTTCACAGGAAGCAACAGTTAGAACTGGACATGGAAAAACAGACTGGTTCCAAACAGGGAAAGGAGTACATCAAGGCTGTATATTGTCACCCTGCTTATTTAACTTCTATGCAGAGTACATCATGAGAAACTCTGGGCTGGATGAAGCACAAGCTGGAATCAAGATTGCTGGGAGAAATATCAATAACCTCAGATATGCAGATGACACCATCCTTATGGCAGAAAGTGAAGAAGAACTAAAGAGCCTGTTGAAAACGTGAAAGAGGAGAGTGAAAAGTTGGGTTAAAACTCAAGATTCAGAAAACTAAGATCATGGCATCTGGTCCCATCCCCTTATGGAAAATAGATGGGGAAACAGTGGAAACAGTGTCAGACTTTATTTTTGGGGGCTCCAAAGTTACTGCAGTTGGTGACTGTAGCCATGAAACTAAAAGACACTTGCTCCTTGGAAGAAAAGTTATGACTGACCTAGACAACATATTAAAAAGCAGAGACTTTTCTTTGCCAACAAAGGTCCATCTAGTCAAGGCTATGGTTTTTCCAGTGGTCATGTATGGATATGAGAGATGGACTACAAAGAAAGCTGAGCACTGAAGAATTGATGCTTTTGAACTGTGGTGTTGGAGAAGACTCTTCAGAATCCCTTGGACTGCAAGGAGATTCAACCAGTCCATCCTAAAGGAGATCAGTCCTGAATAGTCATTGAAAGGATTGATACTAAAGCTGAAATTTCAATACTTTGGCCACCTGATGCGAAGAATTGATTCATTTGAAAAGACCCTGATGCTGGGAAATAACTAAAGGCAGGAGAAGGGGACGACAGAGAATGAGATGGTTGGTTGGCATCACTGACTCAATGGACATGAGTTTGAGTAAATTTCAGGAGTTGGTATTGGACAGGGAGGCTGGGCATGCTGCCGTTCACAGAATCGCAAAGAGTGGAACATGACTGAGTGACTGAACTGAACTGAGGGGTCACAGTTAGTATTAACATATCTCTCTGATTTTCCTTAAATTCAAGTCTAAATATATTCCTTTTGTCATAATTTTAGTGTGGGCATGGGACTCAGAGATATTACAAGGCATTAATCTCCTAATGACTACTTGAGAAGGATCTTTTTTCTTTCTCCAAAGTACATATTTTTAAAGAAGCCATTAGATTTTCAACAATTTTTGAAGTCTGATAATTTAATAGCCTTTCAAATGCTTTGAGCCCTTTACAAAGTGCAGGCATCAATTTCAGTGCAGAATTCTATCAGGTGAGTCACTTTATGCATTTCCTCTCCATTGCTTCCTTTTTTTCCCTCCCCCATGTGTTCATTCAAAGTTGCTTTTACACAGTAAAAACGCTTCCTTTTCATCCTGGATGTGAATATCACATGTTCTTTCATGTTAGGCAAATTTGTGAAATCTATGAAAGCCAGATGAAAAATAATTACTCTCATTAGAAGGGCCATGAGGTACAAACACAGCTGCCCAAGAGAGGAAGTTTGGCAAATTAAAATGTAGGAGGACAATTACATCAATTTGAAAAGAATCAACCATTTATACTTTGCTCTAGGAATTGTTACTAGAAAGGGCAACATCTGATATTATTCTGCTAACAAAGGTCCATATAGTCAAAGGTATGGGTGTTTCAGTAATCATGTATGCACGTGAGAGTTGAACCATAGAGAAGGCTGAGTGCTAAAGAATTGATGCTTTTGAACTGCAGTGTTAGAGAAGACTCTTGAGAGTCCCTGGACTGCAAGGAGATCCAACCAGTCAATCCTAAAGAAAATCAACCCTGAATATTCATTGGAAGGACTGATGCTGAAGCTGAAGCTCCAGTACTTTGGCCACCAGATGTGAAGAACTGACTCATTGGAAAAGACCCTGACGTTGAACAAGACTGAGGGCAAGAGGAGAAAGGGATGACAGAGGATGAACAGATGGTTGCATGGCATCACCGACTCAATGGACATGAGTTTGAGTAAATTTCGGGAGTTGGTATTGGACAGGGAGGCAGGGCATACTGCAGTTCATGGAGTCACAAAGAGTGGGACACGACTGAGCGACTGAACTGAACTGAGGGGTCACAGTTAATATTAACATCTCTCTCTAAGTTTCCTTAAATTCAGGTCTAAATATATTCCTTTTGTCATAATTTTAGTGTGGGCATGGGACTCAGAGATCTTACAAGCCATTAATCTCCTAATGACTACTTGAGAAGGATCTTTTTACTTTCTCCAAAGTAAATGGGCATGAAGCCTGGCATGCTGTAGTCCATGGGGGTCACAAAGAGTTGAACATGACTGAGAGACTGGAAAACAGCAACAACATCTGACACTTGGCATTCAGAAGGTCTGCAAGTGAAAGGAAAGATTTGTGAGAACTATAAAAAGTGACTAGATACCCAACAACACACATGCTCCAGTGCTTCTCAAACATTTTACTTAAGCACTTTTAAGAGCACAGCAAAGTCAGTTGTCATATTTACTTGTGGGTCTGAGGAAAGAACCCTCAAATAGTACCCAGTAAGCAGGAGTTTCTTTGGAATCATGTATTTTACTGAAAAATTTGAAATATGTATTCCACTCTATAATCTGGCTTTGGTTGATATAAATATTTTTAAATTCTTCACTAAAATTATGCTCCAGGCTCAGCTGCTCAGGTGTGTCTGACTCTTTGTGACCCTGTGGACTATAGCCTGCCAGACGACTCTTCTGTCCATGAGATTCTCCAGGCAAGAACACTGGCGTGGGTTGGCATTTCCTCCTCCAGGGTATCTTCTCAACCCATCTCCTGCCTTGGCAGGCAGATTCTTTACCACTGAGCCACCAGGGAAGCCCCAGTTATTCTTAATAACTTGCTAAAATTGATGCTGCACAAAGATACACCTCTGGGTTCTCTTACCCCCGTGTTCCCCAAGAGTATCCACCCCTTTGCCAAGCATGGTGGTGAGCAGAAAACGCTTTGCCTGCTATCGAGGCAGAACAACATTCCCTGAGTGCTTTGTCACCAAGTCGATCTCAGCTAAATATTTTGCCTTTTATTTTCAAGTCGATCTTCCCCACAGCCTGGAGGACAACATGTAAGGCTCTGACACACACCACGGCGTGGTGTCTTTTCTTTCTCTCCTGACTACATTCCAGAGCCTCCTTCTCCACTTTCACCCTCCTGCGAGGATTTAACTTCGGCATAAATCACTTTTTTTTTTTACTTCTGCATAAATCGCATTACTCTCCAGCCATCACATTGTTCTTCAATAATTTTATGGGTCCTGTTCACAGACTTTGGGCTCTAATAGTCAGATGTTCTCACAGTGTGATTCCAAGGCAGGAAAAAAGAGCTGGCTGAGAGGCAGTGAAAGATTCCAAGAGGAACAGCTAATGCCTGGAAACAGGGGTATCTGAATGGAAAGGAAATCCACTTTGGAATGAAGGAACAGGTGAGAAATGAAGTCAGATCCTTCCACGCAGCCTATGGAAAGTTATTTTTCTTCCTGTGTGTATATGTGTGCTCGTACACAGACGTGTACGTGTGTATCTGAAATGGTGAAGTGCTACGTCATACTCATAGCACACCAAGAAATCAAACTAAGAGAACCATTTCTTATCTGGCTCTGGCCGTGCCTAACCATGAGACCATCACAGGAAAACCTATGTATTTGCGCTTTATATTTGTAGATTACCTTATCTACACAATGAGATGACTGAACTGGAAGGTTTTCTAAATTCCCTCTAGGAAAGACATGGGCTTCCCTGATGGCACAGTGGTAAAGAATCCGCCTGCCAGTGCAAGAGATGCAGGTTTGACCCCTGAGCTGGGAAGATCCCTTGGAGTAGGAAATGGCAGCCCACTTTAGTATTTTTGCCTGGGAAAATCGCATGGACAGAAGAGCCTGGCTGATTACAGTCCGTGGGTTGCAAAGAGTTGGAAACGACTGAGCAACTGAGCATGACAAAGGAAAGATATAGGAAAACACACTACAGCACAAATAAAGATAAGAAATGCAAAAGCTGGTAATCAATAACTTTACATTTTCCTCCCAGTCTAGATTTCCAAAAAGAATTTATGTTAATATTCCTGGGAATGAAATTAGAGACAGGATGTGCTGGGAGACATGTTGTTATGTATTAAAGGAGGAGTGACCTGATCAATAGATGTTCTGAACGGTTTTATCCAGGGCCCAGGGCTGGCCCCCCCATTGTATGCATATAGAGTTTGGGAGTTTACAAAGCACTTTCACAAGTATTATCTCATTTGAGTCTTACTTATCAGATAAGCAAAATAGATATTATAATAACTTGATTCACAAATAAAAATACTGAATATTAGAGCAACTGAATCAATGATTCAAAAATACACTGCCTGAATCTGACACAGCTCTGCAAAATCAAGGCAGTTCAGGGTGAGATCCTAGCTAGCATGAGCATTGTAGCGCACCATAGGAGTCAAGCCAGAATATTTGGACTTCTTGTCAAGTGGACTCAAGTCTTATAAGTTGTTTGTAAATAAGAATAAAACTGTTTCCCAGAGTGATAGCAACCTGGAACATGGAATATGCCATTTCATCTTTCTTGTAAACTTTAAGGACTCAGCCAAAACTAGAACACATGCAAAATTTTATATTACTCTTTGCAAGTCCATCCAGAAATTTATAACATTCTGGAAGCCAGTTTGATAATCTACATCCTTGTCACTATTAGCAACTGCCAAGGAATGGATTTGGAAAATGAAAAAAAAAACAAAACCAATTTTTACAATAGAACAAAAAGCCTTAAAATACGTGCAGCTGGCAATAGATACAATATAATAGCATGACAAGTAATATACAAAAGATTTACATCCAGAAACAGTTATTGACAAAAATAATCATTGACAAAAATAATCATTGCTCCAGATTTTACTAGAAATTAGAACCAAAAATACATTTAGCCAGTAGGTAAGGTTTCAAAAGAGGAAATAAACAAAAAAGACTGTCAAGAATTTGTCTTACAACAAAACCAATCGCCTTAAAAGAAAATTTGCAATTGAACTGTTGATCACACCTATGTATAACAACAACAGTCAACATTCATCAAGATATTGATATTCTTTCTATATTCAGGAACTGGGGATCAGAAAGCAAAATTTATTTTTGTTGTTTAGCTGCTAAGTCATGTCCAACTCTTTTGTGACCCCATGGACTGTAGCCCGCCAGGCCCCTCTGCCCATGGAATTTCCTAGGCAAGAATACTGGAGTGGGTTGCCATTTCCTTCTCCAGGGGATCTGTCCAACCTAGTGATGGAATCCATATCTCCTGCATTGGCAGGTGGATTCTTTACTGCTGCTGAGCCACCAGGGAAGCCAAGAAAGCAAAATAGTATTTCCTAATTGCCAGCTTCTCTGTGAGTTAGGGTGAAAAAGAGGAAACCAATTTCACTGCTAGTTACAGCCAAGTAAACAGCACAAGGCCAAATTTATCATCTATGAAAGCCAGATACTTCTAAAAAGCAAAGAAAAGAAGAGAAAGAAGAAAAGAAAAGAAATTTGTTTGAAGGCCCTGGAGAGCGTCCCAGGCAACCAGAAGTGGAGGGGCCAACATCCCAGAAGGAAACATGGAGACTAGCATGGTACTGCCCTTCATTTGTTCTCTCAGAATCTGCTGCTCAGAATCAGAGGAAGGAAAAAGACTGAAAATCAGAGCAGAACTTTCGGTAGTCCACAAGGCTAAAGAGACAGGAACTGGAGCTCAGGGCTTGCTAAGGAGTAGCGGCCTTAGTAAACATCCAGGCTTTCAGCTGGAACCCCTAGAAAGTTCTCTTTTGCCAAAATACCATCTACAAACAGACAAGCTAACACACACACATACAGTTGAAAACCAACTTCGAATGAAATTCTCACTAGAATAATTAGGGGTTTTCTGCCCTTACTCTGTGCATGCGTGCATGCTCAGCCACTCAGTCCTGTCCAACTCTTCAGGACCCCATGGACTGTAGCCCACCAGGCTCCTCTGTCCATGGGATTCTCCAGGCAAGAATGCTGGAGTGGGTTGCCATTTCCTTCTCTAGGGGACCTTCCTGACCCACAGATCGAACCTGAGTCTCTTGCATCTCCTGCACTGGCAGTCCTTACTCTAATTACCTGCAAAAAGAAAAAATATATATATCCTCTGCAAGGAAGATAAAACCATAGGCGGTCTGTAAGATTTTCTACTTCAAATGTTCAAAGCTCAGTAAAAATTGCCAAAGTATCAAAGAAACTATGACAAAATACAAGAGAGAAAGAGAAAATAAACACAGATCTTTGGGTGTTCCAGATATTAGAGTTAACAGACACAGACTTTAAAATAACTGTGATTGATATGTTTAAGAAAAGAGAAGAAATGATCATCTAACCAGAGAGCTGAAATAATCAATGAAATTTCTAAAATTGAAAAATATATAGTAATAGAAAAAAATCAATAGATTTTTGTTTAGCAGAAAGAGAAGAGATGATTAAATAACTGGAAAAGAACTCTTGAAAATTTGCAAACTAAAGTAGAGAGCATAAAAATGTACAAAATCTGGAAAAAGGAGTAAGAACGTGTAAGACATAATGAAAAGCAGTAACACAGAGGTAACTGAAGTCCTAGAAAGATGAAAGTGAGAGAATGGTTATATTTGAATAAATGTTTAAAAATTCTGAAGCTGACCTAAAACCTCATACCCCAGCCAGGTTCAAAATGTGCTGCAAACCTCATGTAAGAGAAATACAAATAAAACTATACCCAGGCATGATAAACTTGCTGAAATAAAAGAGAAGGGGGAAAAAAGGCAAGAAAAAAACTTTTTGAAAAGCTTGAGAAAAATGAATGCATATTCTTTTCTAATGAGTAACAATTAGGTGACACTTGAATTTTCAAGAGGAAATAATGGAAACCGGAAGACAATACAACGCCGTTATCAAAGTGATGATAGAAAATGACCTCCAGGGACTTCCCTGAGGATCCAGTGGTTAAGACTGCCTTCTGATGCAGGGTGTGCAGGTCGGATCCCTGGTCAGAGAGCCAAGATCCTATATGCCTCTCAGCCCAAACCAAAACATAAAACAAAACAGAAGCAATACTGTAACAAATTCAAGAAAGAATTTTAAAAGGGTCCACATCAAAAGAATAAACATAAATAAATAAAACAAAAAAATCCACCAAGAAAACAAACAAAAATATCTTCAAATCAGATATGCAGATGACACCACCTTTATGGCAGAAAGTGAAGAGGAACTAAAAAGCCTCTTAATGAAAGTGAAAGTGGAGAGTGAAAAAGTTGGCTTAAAGCTCAACATTCAGAAAATGAAGATCATGGCATCCGGTCCCATCACTTCATGGGAAATAGATGGGGAAACAGTGGA
>SJYF01000464.1:8682602-8694583 GCA_006410515.1 Procapra przewalskii | reverse complement strand
GTTACAGTTCAAGTTCAAAGTTTTATTTTTTTCTGTGATGGTATTATTGATCTTTATTTTAGATTTTAAAAATAATCTAAATGAATGTTAAAGTGTTTTAAATTAGATTTCAAAGAGTAATTGATTACATTAATGTTATAATAGCCTCCTTGTTTAATTTTGCTGGATATATTTATTTCTAGTAGGGAACAGATTTCCATCAATTAAAAAAACCTGGAAGGCACTTTATTGTTGCTTAATATTTTGACTCAATAAAGAAAAAGTGGAAACTATTGGNNAAACTTGTGAACATTCTTCACTATGGAAGCAATACCAGATTGATGTGAGCAGATGGCTTAGGTTTATAAATCTAATGTATTTTTTAAATCTGACTAATACACTATAAAAATAGTCTCAGTGGTTTCCAGTCTCCTATATTAAAATGAACCTGAAACATACATAGCATTCATTTCAGAACTGAAAGTATTGACTTATGCTTCTTCACTCTAATAATGTCAATTTAACCATTAACCAGTGAACTGGGTTTTTGAAAAGACTATTAAATATTTCAACAGAAAAAATATTATTCAGTTTTCAAAAAATGAGAAACGAGCTTGAATTTATATTCTCAGTGCAAAGAGTCTGTGTGCACATATGATATAACCTTATCGGAGTATCACATTGTAACCAATTTCTATTCAGTGATTACTACAATGGTCTCTTCCATTGCTGTGAAAGGTTCTAGGTTAATTATGTTCTTTGTATGTAGTAATAAATGTGAGTGAAAGTCATTCAGTCGTGTCTGACTTTTTGTGATCCCATGGACTATACAGTCCACGGAATTCTCCAGGCCAGAATAGTGGAGTGGGTAGCTGTTCTCTTTTCCAGGGGATCTTCCCAATCCAGTGATTGAACCCAGGTCTCCTGCATTGCAGGCGGATTCTTTACCAGCTGAGCCACCAGGGAAGCCCAGTAATATATGTGCACAGATGCACGTTTATATTCATGTTTAGTAATATATGGGCCAAACACAGATATGAACATATGCACCTGTACACACATGCACACACATGCCAACATAAGCATGTGCTAACACACATGACTGAATTCTTGATGCTGGTAAAGACCATCAGAAACATCAGGGATTTCTGAACATGATTGGCTTGCAAACTCCCAGTTTAAGAATCTCAAAACACTATTTTCATCACCACCCCAAGAGTGTAGACCATAACTATGTAATTTTAGTTTTGAAATTTTTTTCAATAACAGTTAAATGGAGATTAGGAATAAATTAGAGTATAGATTTAGGTCATAATTCTTGAACACAAATTGAGAGTATGTCTCTCTCAATTTATAAAACACCCAAGTAATATTTGTGTAATAGTCTGTGAAGAACTTTTACATGTACTGAAGTGGGTGTCATGATCTCTGTTTAAGGGAAATATTAAGCCTCCCAGATATTAAATGACTGTTATGTTTACAGTGCTAGAAAGAAAGAAACAGATCTTAAGTATATCCTTTTCCTACCAGGCTACCTTGGATTTAGATTAGCTGTGATTCCCCATGAATTTTGTACTAAAGGTAAAAGAATGGTGGTCGTGTGCATTTGGGGGGTGGCTTCCCAGGTGACTCAGGGGGTAAAGAATCCATCTGCAATGTGGGAGACCTGGATTTGATCCCTGGGTGGGGAAGATCCCCTGGAGGAGGGGCATGGCAACCCACTCCAGTTTTCTTGTCCGGAGAATTCCATGGACAGAGGAGCCTGGTGCACTCCATGGGGTCCACGGGGTCGCAGAGTCAGACACGACTGAGTGACTAAGCACACCCATGTGCATTTGTATGGAACCTGGGCTCACAGATGCACAGAATTCATCCAGTTCTCAAAGTGACCTGCATCCAAAGCAGGAATAAAAACCACAGCTGTAGGGGGAGACAGAGAAGGAAGGAGCACAAGCATCCAACACTACATTGCTGACTATAAAAGTAATATGTACTCATTAAAAAATCAGAATATAAAGATAAATGATAAATAAGATCACCTCTAATCTTGACATGAAAACTTGGGTGTATTTCTTCTGGTTAAAAAAAAATCATTTTACAGCAAAATTTGCTTTCATTTTTTTTTGCCACAGTTTAGTGACTGAGAAGATGCAACTGATGCAAAAGCCAGTGTATCAAAGTTCATCCACTTTGACTACATGACCTGAAAGTCCATCAGAAACTAGGATAGTCTACATGTCTCTAGAAACTCTTTAAACTCAAGAGACCAGTTCAGTTCAGTCACTCAGTCGTGCCCTAGTGATGACCTCAGGCTCACCCAGATAAGAGGGATCATGTCCCATTTCAACATGTTAATCATATCTGCGAAGTCTCTTTTACCATGCAAACAAATTCACAGTTAGAGGACTAGCGATAAGGACTTGGACGTCTTTGGGGAGTGTGTCATTCAGCCCACCATGCCTTGTTGTACTCATTTAGTAGCTAAGTGATGTCTGACTCTGCGGCTCCATCAACAGCAGGCACCTCTGTCCTTCACTATCATCTGGAGTTTGCTCAAACTCATGTCTATTGAGTCGCTGATGCTGTCTAACCATCCCATCCTCTGCTGCCCCCTTCTCCTTTTGCCTTCAACTTTTCCCGGCATCCGGGTCTTTTCCAATGAGTTGGCTCTTCATATCGTGTCGCCATGCCTACACTCCATCTAAAGCACGTGAAAACAGAGCCCTGCCTACCATTTGATAATCACACCCCAACCTCACAGCTATGGACAAGATAGCTGCTCCAGAATGCCAGTTTTTAAATGAGAGCACTGTTTCGTACAAATAAATTTTTTATAAAACACCAGCTGTTTACCTGATTGAATCTGACTAACGCTGGCTCCGGCAGCCCTGTTGCTTTACTCCCTGTTCAGAATGATGTCTTGTTATTCGCTGGGCTTCTCTGATGCCACCTGCTTACCTGAATGTCTTATGACTTTAATTATTGCATCTCCCAGGGGGAAAAAAAAAAGCATAGCAATTCTCAGATGTTGCAGAAACAGAGCTATTTTGTTCCCCTGTGGGCTGTGAGGATGCATTTTCCGAGTCCCACATAAATCCATGAAGAATTAAATTTCTTGAGTTTACAACCTGCCTTTCATTGAGATTTAGGACCATAGAAAGGAGCTGAATAAAACTAAAGCTAGACCTGTGATGCAGTGCAAGATGAGATTTAGGGCCTGAGGCTATCATCAAGTGAAGGAAATAGATTCAGAAAATCTTTTTTTTTTCCTTTTCCCCATTCCATTTTCATTTTTATTTAGCTGTAGGGGTAGTAGATAATTGCTATTTCCTTTTAGAAATTTAGACTAGCTCCTTAGGTAAGAATTTGCGTTCCCTGGGGATTTGACACTGACTGCAAATGAAGGGTATCATTCAAGTCAAAGATTTTTAAAGGAACTCAGAAATTTTTCAGTGAGTTTGATATGCACAGAGGAAGGAATTTCAGAGAAAAAGAGTAACTTCAGGCAGAACATCATGGAGAGTTTTAAATTGACAAATCCTGTTCTCTTATTCTCTAAATGCCTCTTAGCTCAATCTTGTGCCCTTTCCCCGCTTTTTATGTTGTCACTCACTTTACTTTCCTCTGAGTCCCTACAGAGGCTTGAAGCTAGTTTCTAAAGATGAGAGTACCCAATGCTTGCAAGAATTCTTTAGCTGTCAGTCTGGAATAGTGGCCATTCTACCTTGCAGACAAATATATATAACTTTGAAACACTGACACATATCAACACATGGATCAGAGATGAACAGAGATAAAGGGTCCAGGCAGAATTATTCCTTCCCCAGCTGCTTAACTAGTGCAGCCACCTGGGCTACAGAGGAGCGATCTCTGGCCACGCTCACAGACCTCTGTGCGTCTCCTCCTGTGCTAAGTCACTCAGGTTTGTCCTACTCTTTGTGACCCTATGAACTGCAGCCCACCAGACTCCTCTGCCCATGAGATTCTCCAGGCAAGAATACTGGAATGGGTTGCCATGCCCTCCTCCAGGGGATCTTCCCGACTCAGGGATTGAACCTATGGCTCTTATGTCTCCTGCATTGGCAAGTGGGTTCTTTACCACTAGTGCCGCCTGTTCAGTTCAGCTCAGTCATGTCCCACTCTTTGTAACCGCATGGACTGTAGCACGCCAGGCCTCCATGTCCATCACCAACTCCCAGAGCTGCTAAAACTCATGTCCATTGAGTTGGTGATGCTATCCAACCGTCTCATCCTCTGTCATCCCCTTCTCCTCCTGCCTTCAATCTTTTCCAGCATCAGGATCTTTTCAAATGACTCAGCTCTTCGCATCAGGTGGCCAAAATATTGGAGCTTCAGCCTCAGCATCAGTCCTTCCAATGAACACCCAGGACTGATCTTCTTTAGGATGGACTGGTTGGATCTCCTTGCAGTCCAAGGGACTCTCAAGAGTCTTCTCCAACACCACAGTTCAAAAGCATCAATTCTTAGGTGCTCAGCTTTCTTTATAGTCCAACTCCCACATCCATACATGACCACTGGAAAAACCACAGCCTTGACTAGACGGATCTTTGTTGGTCCATCAAAGCAAAGTAATGTCTCTGCTTTTTAATATGTTGTCTAGGTTGCTCATAACTTTTCTTCCAAGGAGCAGGTGTCTTTTAATTTCATGGCTGCAGTTACCATCTGCAGTGATTTTGGAGCCCAAAAAGATAAAGTCTGTCACTGTTTCCACTGTTTCCCCATCCATTTGCCATGAAGTGATGGGACCAGATGCCATGATCTTAGTTTTCTGAATGTTGAGTGCCACCTGGGAACCCCATAAAATGGGCTTAGTGGGCCTCTCCAGAGGTTTAGTTCTAGCAGGACAAGCCTCAGATTTGTTCATCTC
Organism: Procapra przewalskii; assembly: GCA_006410515.1. NCBI lineage: Eukaryota > Metazoa > Chordata > Mammalia > Artiodactyla > Bovidae > Procapra > Procapra przewalskii. The sequence continues at coordinate 8,689,716 of SJYF01000464.1, read as the reverse complement.
GGGGATTTTTAAGTATAAACTGGAGACAGCAATTTGACGTGACTTTACACTATGGGGTTTCAGTTTTAGCCCTTGATGCCCTGCTACAGGAGTGAGATCAGACACTCAAGTCCTGCTTTCTGCTTTTCATGTCACTGAGGCAATGATAAAGCAGATGTCCTCCTCCAAGACCTTTGTTGTAACTTCTTTACCTGCCTCCTGCGGGGGCACTGTACCCTCCACCTCTGGAAATTCACTCCCACTGACTCAGCTTCTGGGGATGGTCTCTTTGCCTCCCAAGCACCCAGCCACCCCAGTGCAGGGCTCCGGACCTCAGGGCCTTGCCTTCCAAGAGCCTGACACATGTCAACACATTTTTTTGTGGTTTTTTTGAAGACATACATACTACACTGACTCAATTCACATGAATTTGAGCAAACTCCAGGAGATGGTGAAGGACAGAGAAGCTTGGCATGCTATAGTCTATGGGGCCCAGAGAGTCGAATACGACTTAGCAACTGAACAGCAACAATGCTATTACTTAAATAATCTGAGTTGTCTACAAATTACTTCATCTGACACTGGCAAAGTCAGCCCCCTTCAGTTAAGATTTTCATTAAAAAAAATTTTTTTAGACATAAAGGCATATGTCTTCATTTATATAATCAGCCATCATTCATTCATTCATCCATCCACTCAATAAACATATCTACTGAGCACTAACTCTCCATCACTAAGCTTGACCCAGTATTTATATTAATAAAAACCAATTTTATCCTCAAGCAGCTCAGACTATAGGGGAAGATGGCACATACATAACTGGGACTGAGTGTCTGAGATTCAGAGTGCAAAGCTTGCACAAGGAGAGTGGAAAGCGAGTGAGTCTAGCTGGTGTGTGTCTGCAAGTGTCTCCTGGAAACAGCCATGTGGCAAGCTGAGATTAAAAAGCAGGTGTTCCACCAGGTACATGAGAGGGGCCTGGGGACTCCAGTGAGGAAGTGTCAAAGGAGAGAAATCCCAAGTTAAGACACAGCTTAACATGTGAATTCAGTGAAAATGGTTTTGTACACCAAACGTGCCCAGTCTGTGTTGGTGGCAAGAGTATGAAGAATCTTAGCTGGTGATCACGTTAGGAGTCATTTGGGGAAGTTTGCACCAGCTTTAGAATTGGCTGAGCATATGAACAATATGCAATGATTCATGGAGTATTGTCTTTTCATGTATGTTTGCAATACGAATCACTCACTTACCTGAGTGTTTGCATGTCATCTCACAAGCTCAACTGCTCTTTATCCACACTTTTCTATTAACCTGAAAGCCAGGGTTATTGGAGTTAAATTGTATACAAAATAGGGTATGTGTGATATATGTCAGTAAACATATATATATATATATATATACACACATACACACAGACGCGCACACACACGTTGCTGCTGCTGCTCAATCACTAAGCTACGTCCAACTCTTTGTGACTCCATGGACTGTAGCGACAGGCTCCTCTGTCCATGGGGTTCTCCAGGCAGGAATACTGGAGCGAGTTACCATTTCCTTCTTCAAAGAATCTTCCCAACCCAAGGATCGAGCCCTCATCTCCTGCATTGGCAGGTGGATTCTTTATCACCGAGCCATCTAGGAAGAGCTATATATACATAAACTGAAGGGCAATATTAACTGTTTATCAGTGGATGGTGGGGTACACTTTTTATATTTCATTCTTTGTACTTTTCCCCCCATATTTCACAAGGAACATGTGCTAACTTCATAACCATAAAAGGCTGCCTTTTTAAAAAACAGAGACGTTGATTTTAGAAGGAATGGGAGGCCAGCACATATACAAAGGGGAAAGAAAGTCTTCATGTTTAGCTGAGGATATCATTATCCTAGCTGTGGATGTCATTAGCTGATTAGATTGTTCTTCCTTCTAAATTGCAATTAATCTTATTACTCCTTTTAAGGTGAGAGCATATTCTATTTATATGTGGCAAAAGCCTGTGTTCAGAATTCTTAAACATCAACATCTTTCCCTTTCTTCTTTGTTATAAATTTTTTCTGTTCTCATGTTCACTCTAAGAACACAAACAAAACCATGAAAAGAGTAACATATTTTTCCTTGAAAAATCAAGTTGCAATCTTTAAGACAACCTCCACTATAGATTTTTGGGGTATGAATTATTTAATTCAGGGTTGAGAGTGTTTACCAGGTCTGACGTCATAAAGAGCAAAATTAATTTCCTGTGATAAAGTATTGGTCTTTTTATGACCTTGCCTTGGCTCCTAGATAAACAGGTTCAGTTTTAATTACAACATACTTATGTCCCCATATTCCAGTATTAATGCTGTGCTGATAAACACAGAGATGCAACTTGGTCACCGGAACATCCAGTTTTCATTATGCTCTCTCTTCAGTCATTTTCTTTTTACCTTACAGGGTATTGTGTGCAAGTATGCTCATTACTTCTGCTGTTTCTGACTCTTTGTGACCCTAGGGATGCTCCTCTGTGTACAGGCTTCTCCAGGCAAGAGTCCTAGAGTGAGTTGCCATGCCTTCCTCCAGGGGATCTTCCAGACCCAGGGATCGAGCCTGCATTCCATGCATCTCCTGCACGGGAGGTGGATTCTTTCCTGCTGAGCCACCACCCTTCTGCTCAGAATTCCCATAAAGAGGCTTTAAATAACCTAGTCTGTTTCATTCTAACAACGCTGCCCAGAGGATACCATGGGCCTCCTCCAGGGACTGAGGACCCAGCAGACCCAGGGTCACCCCCTCCTTTCTAGGGGGCTTGAAATTTAGAAGGTCTTTCCCAGTCTTGGGCCTGAAGCCTGATTGGGTACACCTCACTGGAATGAAACATGTTTCCCTCTTCCACATGACCCTCTTTAAGTATTTTATTACAACGCAGGCCCTCACAGCTGATTTCTCCCTCTAGTTTCCATGCTTTTAATGACAATAACCCACCCATGACAGCTGTCGCCAAGGTCACACAAAACTTGCAGGGTTTTTTCTGCTCATCTGTTGACTTTTGCTGCTTGCTTCTGGAACTCAAGTGAACCCTTCCACTCTTGACATCTCTGCTTCTCGCCCGTGGCTCCCCAAGTCCTATATCCACCCTCATGTTGTTTCAATGCCAAGTCTTAACACCCACGTTTTCTCTTTGCCTTCCATTGGCAATTCAGTTAGTAGTGAACATTCAACTGTCCTTGGCACTTCTTCTGAGAATAGGTTTTGATGTTCTCTTTAGTTGCAAACTGAGACTTCTAAATGAAGTTGCATTTATCTACATTCTCTTAAATCCTTCGGACTGTCTGCTCACCTCTCCACTCCTCCACCGTGTGTGAACAATGAGGGAGATTTTTCCAGCTTCACTGAGTCAGGGACCTTGTCTCCCTTGCCCGTTGCTCATGCCTGATGCTTCCAGAGCCTGCCATCATGCTTGGCCCGAGAAGGGATTCAGGGACGAGTTGTCCCATAACTTTGGAAGATAAATTTGCTCCGAGTAAGCTGGAAGTGTGCTAATGGCCATGTTAAACCTTTGGATCAGAAATGTACACTGTAGAGACATGGGGAGCCCAGATCTCAGGGTCTGTGCCCTTCACTGGGGGGCTCCCATGTGGCATTAGTGGTAAAGAACCTGCCCGCAAGTGCAGGAGACATAAGAGACCTGGGTTTGATCCCTGGATTAGCAATAGCCCCTGGAGGAAGGCATGGCAACCCCCTCCAGTATTTTTGCCTGGAGAACCCCATAGACAGAGGAGCCTGGCGGGCTAAGTCCATAGCGTTGCAAAGAGTCAGAAATGACTGACGTGACTTAGCGTGCATGCATGCAACCTTTGCTGAGCGGAGGGTCAGAAGAACAAGGTTGATCTAGCCTGACTTTCCCTTTAGACCCTATGTCTTCTTCATGTTATTTCCTATATAAATTAGATTGCTATTTTAGCCCAGTGGATCTCCATAGTTGCTGTTCATGGAATCACAGAGGAAACTTAAAAAAAAAATATCTCTGGGTGGCGGGGGCAAGTCCTAAGTACGAGAACCTTCTCTAAAGCTCTCCAAAATCCACTGCAAATATGGTATTATATAAATGATCAGAACAATCCTTTATAATTAATAGTATATCTTTTCAAAGATTTTCCTGGAAGCATATTATTTGTTTCATGTGTCAACTTATAACCTTGCTTGTAATTTTTCTTTTAGCATATGGGGAAAAAAAATCCTTTAATGGAAGACAGTCTGGCCTTTATTTCGAGCCCACTGGAAAAGAGGCAGTTGTTCTTTCCATGACTTTTAAAAAGGAAATCATAAATACATAAATAAGCCATATCATCCCAGAGGAAAATTTGGTTCTTGGATCTCTAGTGACTACCAACTGAGTTAGAGCAAGCTACAGGCAAGTTTTCTAAAATGAGTTATTTGTGTTGTTGTTTCTGTAATTGAAGTTATTAGTCAAAAAGTCCCCCTTAGCCACTTTTATTAAGCTTCTTCTTCTTCTTCTTCTTTTAATCACAATAAAATAAATTTGAAAAATCACCTAAGAATTCTAAGGGCAAGAATCAGATTCTAAAATTCTAGTTGAAACATTTTTTCTTCAGTGTTTAACATAGGGGACAAATTTAGAAGGAAGAAAAAATTGCAATTAAAAGATTTTGGGGTCAGTGTTGCCAAGGAGGAAAAGTAGAGGGAAATATGGGCAGCTAGCTACCTCTCGTGACACCCTGAAGTCCTGGTTTCCTTCTTCTGTTTCTCTTTCCTTTTTTTCCAAGTTCTTTTTAGCCTTAATTTTTCACGGTATCCACCTCCATCTTTCTTAATTAAGGAAAATAACTAAATGACCATGAATAATATTGGTGATATTTTATATATTTTATTTTTATTCTAAAAGCTGAGTCATTTCTATTTCTCAAAACATGTTCAAACAGATACATTAAAACTGACCAAAACTAACCCAAACTACTCCTTTTCCTTAAAACACGGTTTATATGTGTTTGTGGTCAGAACTCACTCTCTGCACACCTCTAACCTCCCATTGTGAATATAGCAAATGCTTTAAGAGCAATAAATCAGAAATTGACTAATATAAGATCTTCAGATTGCCTCGCAAATGTTTGTTGAATCAGATTGAACTAATGTTACTAATTATACATTGGTGTATTTACCTAATTAGCTTGTGATTGTAGTTTCACATATTATTCTAATCTTTGCAATTTAAGTAACTCAATACTAGGCTATGTATTATTTTGGCTTTTATGTACGTAAGTATGCATACCAGCATACAACATATGCACTTTTTCTTTTTGTTTTTACAACTATGATTCAGAGTAGAGAATATATTTTAATTTCACAAGTAATATATTTTGGATTCTATTTCTTGGCAGAGCATGAAGCTATAAACGTCCATGTCCAACTTGGTCAATATTTCCTAGTGATAACTTTTCTAGTTGCAAAAGGGAGGAGAAGAAGAATTTTAAGTACTTTCTGGTTTCAAACTTTTAATTTGCTTCATCACCAAGGCAAGGAAATAGACCTTGAATAAATCAGTGATTCACTTCAAAGACTGGAAGCCTTGACTTGATAAATAAACGCAGTCAATGCCCCAGCAGAAAGCAGCCTGCGCTCCGCAGTGGACCGTGACGGCGGCTGATTCGCCAACACACGGCAGGAGACAACGCAAACGCCCAGCAACAGAACGGGCAACGCACCGCGGGCGGTTTATCCACGCACACCCCACAGGGCTCCTCCCCCGTGACAAAGAACCTCAAGTCACTGGCGTGCACAGTCAGAAAGAAAGCTCAACAACACGAAGCTCAACAGTGAAAGAAGCCAGACGCAAACAAGCACAATCGTGACTGCATTTAAAAAGTGGAGAACGTCATCTCTAGACATCTGAAGAGTCTGCCTCTGAGGTGAGGGGTTGACTGGAAAGGAAAGAGGGAACTTTCTGGGGGTGATGGAGATGCTCTTTGCCTTGATCTGAGTAATGACTGTAGGGATGTGTACATTTGCCCAAATTCACTGAGCTGAAATGTCTGCAGTTACTTTGTGTAACTGCATAAGTGTAATACTTCAATAAAATTCTATTAGAAGAAAACAAAGTAACAACAGCGAAAACAGCTCAAAGGAGTCTGGGGCTTCCCATGTGGCGCTAGTGATGAAGAACCCGCCTGCCAGTGCGGGAGACATAAGAGAAGTGTGTTCTGTCTCTGGGTCGGGGAGGTGCCCTGGAGGAGGTCAAGCAACCCCCTCCAGTATTCTCGCCCGGAGAATCCCAAGGACAGAGGACCTGGCGGGGCTACAGTCCCTGGGGTCGCAGAGTCAGACATGACCTTGAAGCCACTTGGCACACAGGGTAGCCTAGTGGCAGCTCTGCGAACCACAGCTGATGGAGAGTGTCTGGAAGGCCGCGCTGCCCACCCTCTCTGCCTTCTCTGCTGGCTCCATGTGACAGTGGGTGGAGACTGGAACGCCAGGTCCTCCCGCAGCAGGCTGGCTGGTGGCTGGGCCGTCCAGCGGTCCAAACCGCGAAGAAGGAAATCCAGCTCCAGCTTTTGTGTTAGGCTCAGGGAGATACAAAAAGGCCTTATGGAGATACAGACACACTTCACTGAAGTCAACAAGGACACAAGAAAAGGCATTTATTCCCAAAGTACATTTTAATAAAACATTTCCTACTAAAGTTGAAATGATCATGGGAAGCTCACAGCCCATCACTGCATATCATTAGGTTTAGGCTAATTGTGACTCAATTGATGTGAGACCAGCATCTTCCTTTCCACCCCTTCAGAGTCACTTCCAGCAGCAACTTGGTCCCCAGATACCTTCTAACAAAAGTGAAAGTGAGTGTTAGTCATGCAACGGTGTCCAACCCTTTGGGACCCCACGGACTTCTGTCCATGGAATTCTCCAGGCTAGAATACTGGAGTGGGTTGCCATTCCCCTCTCCAAAGGGATCTTCTTCACCCAGGGATAGAACCCAGGTCTCCTACAATGCAGGCAGATTCTTTACTGTCTGTGCCATCAGAGAACCCACCTACCCTCTAATGAATACTTACCAGCCAGGCAACTCTATCAACACAACATCTCAGTGCTTCTTGGCCCTGATATCCAAGCTGCCCCCAACCACAACGCCCCCCCACCCCC
>SJYF01000464.1:8648975-8678637 GCA_006410515.1 Procapra przewalskii | reverse complement strand
CAGACTCACGTCCATCGAGTCAGTGATGCCATCCAGCCATCTCATCCTCGGTCGTCCCCTTCTCCTCCTGCCCCCAATCCCTCCTAGCATCAGAGTCTTCAGCCCCTATCAACTTTGAATGATCTCTGTTCAAGTCCTTCCGAGCAGTAAATATCTGGCTCTATCTGTGCCTTGGGTGGGCTAGCTAGCAAGGAATTCAACAGTTAGCACACTTAGATAAGCGGTCTTTAACATACAGCGTTTAAAGTGCAGAAAAGCGATGTGAAAGTGTGATTGGGAGGGTGGAACCCGGTCCCCTCTTCCTCTGGGAGAGTGGAGGGAGGCAGAGGAGAGTCAGGGAGCCGTGATTCTTCTGGGGTAGATGAAAGAAAAGCCTCCTTGGCACTCCCTTGTCCTCTTCAAGGGGAACTGGGAAGGAGCGGAGGGAGAGTGAGTGGCCTACTTTCTGTTCTCCCAACACACAAAGCCCGAAGCTATGGAATCAAGTGCCTTTTTCTACCTGAAATCCTTGGTAGGGCCTGACCTTTCTTGTCATCTGAGTTTTCACCCCTGTATCACCTGCGCAGAGAGCTCTTTCTGCCTGCCCAGTCTCCAGTAACTGCCCCTCTCAAGTACGACCTGTGCTCTTTAGATCTCATCCAATTTCATTTAGAGATTTTTTTTTTTCCTCAGTGTCACAGCTCGTCTTGATTTTTGTCTTTACGTGCTTGAGACATGCTTCCCTCCTCGGGAGCAGAGCCCTCATAGGTCTTGTTCATTACTGCTCTGTTCCACCTGACACCAGGGTCAAGTTCAAAAATGACTTGTTGAAGAAGCAATGAATCAATGCACATGAAATACTGCGGGTAAAATTTGCACGTGGGAGAATCCGGGAAACAGAGAATGGAGACAGAACATGGGAAGAATAGCTTACATCCTTGGGAAGATAAGACCCCCAGAAGAGGTCACCCGAAAGACTCAGAAAGGGACAGACTTGATCCTGCAGGTCAAGTGAGACCTGGAGGGTCACGAGAAATGACCTTGGGAACTGGAAGCAGCAAAAGCATGGGGAGATGGAGGTTATCAGCCTACCTGATATCAGCCTACCAGGTTATCAGTCCTGATGCCCAGAGGCCTACAGCTTCAAATCTCGAAAACCAGACTCATCACAAAGCAGGGGAAAGGGCTGCAGCATTTCCACATAATTTAACATTTTCATCCATATGCAGAGTTGTCTCGAAGGGTCTGTGCTCCCTGTGATAGCTGTGGTTATCTGATCTCAAAGCTAATAAACATTGAAATTCTACTAACTCTTTACTACCCAAGCTAAATTTCTTCCATTAGAATAAATTGCAATGTGTTGATTTCCGTAAATTCCACCAAAATGATAAGACCATTTTATCCATGCATCTTAATGCTTTTTTCCTTGTAGCAAAAACAAATAAATAAATCTCCTCAATTTGACCCTATACTAATACAAATTTTAAGGAGAAATACAAAGGAGGAGAAAAAAAAAGGCTGTCTTCGGTTTCAACAAATCTCAGGGTTACAATTCACTGGGCCCTCTGCTGCCTGCTTTTGGCACTGAAATCCAAAAGCCTTTCTAAAGTGCACAGAAAACTTGGAAAAGAGACCATTTCTAGTCAGGCTTTTATCCAACTGTCTAGTTAAAGAAATTAAATTCTCAGATTACATGTTGCATTTCAAAGGTTTAACAAACTGAGTTGTCTTTGAATATTTTGAATAAATTAAAAAAAACCCTCTCATTCCAATAATCTTCTATGATTCCTCTTCCAAACCTATGAAGAATGTCCAGAAGACAATAAACTCAGGCAAATCACTTGTGAATTATTGCTTGAAATTCTCAAGAAAATTCAGTTGCATCACTAGCAAAAGATGACTTTATTTGATATCACTAAGTACAATTTTCTCTGTGGAAGTTTTATTTCCTACTCTTTTAATATATTAAGTCTTTCTTTTAAAAAAAGGATATATTACTAGGTGACAGTCTTAGACTTAGGCAAATTTTTATATCCTTAGATTAATAGAGGTCAATCATTAATTGATGTTTGGCCTAGTAGAAAACTAACATTTTTTTAAGCTACAGTAGTATCCATTCAGGATATATGCCTTAAAACTCTTGTTTGAAAATGCACCCTCGTGAAGGTTACATGTTATTCCTCACATAGAGTAGCTCTATGAAAAAATACGGTGCAATTATCTGATTTGCCAGCAGTGGGCACTGTTGCTCTAGTTATCATCACACAGGAACCAGGAAAAAAGCCTGCTCAGCATCTCAGGAAATGCTTGTTCTGTATTCCCTTGAATAGTCACATTGGCAATCCTTCTGGAAAAGTAACACATTTTGAAAAAAAAACAAAAACAAAACAGTGTTGCTCTTAGAAACCCAAAGATTATTAAGAAATAAATATTTACATTTTAGATGGTTCTCATTTGATTTTGTGTTATTAATTTATGGAACTTATCTATTAGCTGCAGAAAAACCAGTCATCATCAGGTTTAAGGATATCCTATCTATGCATCTACAAAAGATCAGTCTCCACACAGATGTTGCAAATCAGTGTGAGAAACACACAGAACTCTTTGGAAGGTTCCCTGCTTCCAGCCCTGGCTTCCCACAAAGCAGCTCTGCCCTCCAGACCATCAGCCCTCTCTGATCTTTGTCTGGAAAGGAGCTACCTAAATTCACAAATCACCAAAAATGCCTACTCTGATGTTTGAGTTTCTAGGACTCTTTCAGGACAGATGAGAGCAAAAAGCCTTTGCAATGCTTGTGTAATCAGGTAAGGTGTTTATTTAATCTCCATCCAAAAGCTACCCTTATAAAACAGCTATTCCTTCCGTGAGGAGGCCAGAAACATAAGCTCCAGCCCTCAGGGCAAGCATAACGGATCAGCCTTCAAGGCTAATGGAAATAAGGCTTTCCGCAGTGGGCTCAAAATAGAAAGCCTCTTACTCTCTAGTTTCTTCTTTGCCTAGCAGAGAACAACTTGCCCCAATCAGGGTGTTTACTCTGTGCCAAGTAGGTGTTATTATCATTCCCATTTTATTGATGAGGAAACTGAAGCACGGAGAATTAATAAATAGCCTATGGGTGCACGCATGCTCAGTCGTGTGCGACTCTTTGTGACCCCATGGACTGCAGCACGCAGGACTCCCTGTTCTTCACTATTTCCTGGAGTCTGCTCAGATTCATGTCCATTGAGTCAGTGCTGCGATCTAACCATCTCCTCTTCTGCCATCCTCTCCTTTTGCCTTCAGCCTTTCCCAGCATCAGGAGTGTTTCCACTGACTTTCAGTATGATGCTCTCTGCCTTGTCTGCTGATATCTCCTAGACTGTGAATTGCTTTGGGGTAGAAAATATTCGGGACTTCCCCAGTGGCTAAGTGGAAAAGAATCCGCCTGCAATGTACGAGATGCAGGAGACGCAGTTCGATCTCTGGGTCAGGAAGATCCCCTGGAGAAGGAAATGGCAAACCCAGCCTGGAAAATCCCATGGGCAGAGGAGCCTGGCGGGCTACAGTCCGTAGGATCGAAAAGAGTCAGACACAACTGAAGAGACGAAGCAAATGAAGTAATGCAAAGATCCTCTTAAACTGTCTCACATAGAACATATCCTTAAAGTGACTCTTTCCACTCTTCAAAGCATATGTTTATCATTTCTTGCATGACTAGTATGTAAAACCCACTCACAAACTACATTCCTTCTTTCTCAAAGCAAATCCAGTTTTGTTCAGATGTCTACCTTAACTCAGGCAGCCAAGCGCCTTGGGAAATGACCCCATCCTCCAAATTCAGAAATGAGACTCCATTAAGCTGATCCAAGGTCAATCCAGTGTACCGCACAAGTGATAAATTTAGCATCAGCCATGTGACCTAGTTCTGGCCAATAAATTCAGGGGAACTCTGCAGAAAGAGGTTTTCATTCCTAAGTAGCCCCTGGCAGAGACAATCGCAGTTTTCCTCTGGAAGGTTTTTTTTTTTTTTTTTTTCCCGTCTATGGTGCCAGGAACTGCTGTAGTCACTTTGCTACCAGCCTGAGGAGGAAACCCACCCCAGGGCCTACAGAACAGGGACACAGGCAGTTCTGAATGATGTAACTGCAGGTCATGGCTGAAATGAGTCAGCCCTGTGAACCGCAGTCCCTTTGGACTTACTGCAATATGTAAGAATAAATTTTCTTATTGCTTAAGCCAATTTGATGCAGAGTTTCTTTTACCTGCAGTCGAAACACATTCAAACGGTTATAAGTAGAGCCTGAGGTTCCACTTCTGTGTCAGTCTCCTGACACCATCACCATGGTAGAGGGTTCACTCAATCTCCTGTAATAGTTGTATGTGGGCAACCAGTCTAATGGGCTTCTCTGGCGGCTCAGTGGTAAAGAATCTGCCTGCTGATGTAAGAAATGCAGGTTTGATCCCTGGGTCGGGAAGATCCCCTGGAGAAGGAAACGGCAATCCACTCCAGTATTCTTGCCTGGAGAATTTCATGGACAGAGGAGCCTGGTGGGCTACAGTCCTTGGGGTTGCAAAGAGGCAAACACAGCTTAGCAGCTAAACAACAACTGTAACAACAGGGTCTAATGGCCGTTGTAAAGTGGAACCGGACTAGAGCAACAGCAAAGAGCTTTTTGCTCAATCATTTTTTTGCTTGTTTTTTTTAAAATTGTGGTAAAACATGCATAACATAAAAATTACCACTGAAACCATATCTAAGCCTATTAGCATTAAGTACTTTCACGTTGTAATCCAAAGACCACCACCACCCATTTCTAGAACCTTTCACCTTTTAACACTGAAACTCTGTGCCCATTAAACAAGAACTCCCATCTCCGTCTCCTCTCAGACCCTGGCAACCACCACTCTGCACTCTGTGAACTTGACTACCCTTGGGTAACTCATGTAAGTGGAACCATACTATATTTGCTTTTTTGTGACTGGCTTATTTTGCTTAGCATAATGTCCTCAAGGGCCATCCACTCCAGCCATGTTGTAGCCTGTATCAGGACTTCTTTCCTTTTTAAGATGGAATAATATTCCATTGTACATTTACACCACATTTTGTTTATCCATAGATGCTTGAGTTTCTTCTACTTTTTTGGCTAGTATGAAAAATGCTGCATGGTGGTAAATAGCAAGTTTTAATACAGCAATCAAATGCATATTTAACAGTCTAAATCACAGACTAACAAACTGTGACCCTTATGCCAAATCTAGCCTGATGTCTATTTTTATAAATAAAGTTTTATTGGAACACAGCCATGCCCATCTGTTTATATATTGCCAAAGGTTGCTTTCACACTGCAGCACAGAGTGGAAGAGTTACAAAGAGACCACAGGGACCTCAAAGCTTAATATATTTACTCTGGCCCTTTACACAAAAGTTTTGCTGACTTTTGGTCTAAAGGATGCTTAATGAACTAGACTCCAAACCGGTCTCTTGCCTCTCTTATTGACCACCTATCTTTCCTGCTCCTAGCTCATCATCTGTAAGACTGAAAGATTTTCTGAAACACAAGCTCTACTCCAATAAGTTGCTTTCAGAACTTCAATAGTTCCAGTCTCCCCCAAAGATGGCACCACGGCTCCCTGGAACCATCCATAACATCCATGATCCATCCCCTCCCCTCCTCTTCTCCCTCTTCAAGCCCCAGGGGCCTTTACTCAATCTCAGTTTCCCTTTGAGAAAGGGTTCCTTAACGCTCAAGAACTTTGCAAACACAAACTAGTTGTGCAGCCAACATTTAGTAAGTAAATGAATGAATGAACTTTTTGACCACATCACAGCTACCCCTTGGGGAGGTTAATTTTTTGTTCTTACCTCTTTGTCACTTAAGCATTTGGATGATTTTCTAAGCCTGCTAAAGGTGTCAGACAGAAAGTGCATGAAAATAACTGGCAACTGCTGCTGAATTTTATCAGCCTTGGGACTCCTAAATTCAGAGTGGTCACTTAGAATGAATCTTTTAGAGGTGGTTGGACTATGCAGTCTTGGTAATTAGCTTACATTTTAATTTTTGTGTTTTAAAGTTACATGTTTTCAATAAAAGTCACAAGTATCACACAAAATGTTCATTCTGAATTCCATTCATTGTCCTAAAAAGCAAAAGTTTGTACAATGTTAGAAACGATGGAGGAATGGTGGCTATTAGGAATTACTGTTCTATCGTGTCAACACACTGCTGTTGTTCAGTTGCTAAGTCATGTCTAACTCTTTGAGACCCCAGGAACTGCACCACACTGAGCTCACCAGTCCTTCCCTACCTCCCGGAGTTTGCTAAAATGCATGTCCACTGAGTGGGTGATGCCCACTAACCATCTCATCCTCTGCTGCCCTCTTCTCCTTTTGCCTTCAATCTTTCCCAGCATCAGGGTCTTTTCCAATGAGTTGGCTCTTCATAACAGGTGGCCAAAGTGTCGGAGCTTCAGTATCAGCCCTTCCAAGGAATATTCTGGGTTGATTTCCCTTAGGATTAACTGGTTTGGTCTCTTTGATGTCCAAGGAACTCTCAAGAGTCTTTTCCAGCACCAGAATTCAAGGTCATCGATTCTTTGGCACTCAGTTGTCCTTGTGGTCCAGCTCTCACATCCATACATGGTGACTGGAAAACCCATGGCTTTGACTTTATGGACCTATAACGGTCAACATGGCTGCACTCTTATGAAAAGACAGAGCTGATTAAAAAAAAAAAAACTATCCTATATACGTGTGTGTGTGTGTACTCGGTTGTGGCCAACTCTTTGCACCCCCATGGACTGTAGCCCACAAGGCTTCTCTGTCCATGAAATTTTCCAGGCAAGAATACTGGAGTGGGTAGCTGTTTCCTCCTCAAGGGGATCTTCCCAACCCAGGGATTGAGCCCAGGTCTCCTGCATAGCAGAAGCATAATTCTATATATAACTTTCTGTAAAGAGCATAATGTTGTCATTTTTGATTAACAAAATACTACCATATTATCTTGAGAGCTTGCTTTTACAGATAAAGTTCTGTATTGACATAATGAGATTATGATATGTTATATCTAGAGGAAGAATTCTTTAGTTCCCATAGCTTTTAATCACTTAATGCTGAGATTTTCCAATAAAGTAATCCTAGAAATAAACTTTTCTTTAAAATGAGTTGTTTCCCCCAAATAAAACTATTATGTAAAAGGCAATAATTTGGCAGTTTAATGGTAGAAAATAGACTTTCTGAAATAGGACAATTCTTCCAGGGCAATTAATGGATATTAGTTCAAACTATAAAGCTTCACTTTTAAAGAGAGGGAAACTTTATTGAGAGGCAGTGATGTCCAGATAGACCTTGAATGTGCATATCCAATGCAATTTTCTTTTGTCAGCTTTGAGAGTCGTAGTCAAGAGGTTTTTTAAATGTGCTAAACTTTACCAATGATGTATAGGAAGCAAAGACTTTAATCTTTGGAGGGCATATTATATATTACTATTGGAATTTATTTTCATCATCAGTACTTATTAGTCATCAAAATAAATTTAAAAGTATGTTGGTTTCATTACCCAATATACAGAATGCCAAATACATGGTGAAAATTAGTGCTGTTAAACAATTCAATAGGATTGACCGTGAAAGAAAAAGAATGTTGTGAGTGTGTGTGTGCATGTGTGTGTGTGTGTGTGTGAGAGAGAGAGAGACAGAGAGAGAGACAGAGAAAACGGAAGTGGTTGATAGAACTTCATAAGGTTTTCACTGTCAAAAGGGCAGACTTCTAGACCTCTCCAATGATGTCACCTTAATCACAGACACACATATAAAATGAGCTCGTTAGTAATAACAGTAAATGAGTTCCCAATGCACAAGCCTCATTAGTGACAAAGAAGCAAAATTAGAGGGTTTTTCTCTTTTTAAGAAAATGTAGAAATAAGAGGGAAGTTTGACACAATTTTCACATTTGCAAAAGTCCTTATAATTAACATAGTCATCAAACATTTCTGGAATAGGACATAAACCAGTTCTAAAGTGCTGCCATGAAATTTTTAACCTTCCTCCAGCTTTACAACAGGCTTTTTTTTGACTCAGTATTCTATCCCTTTCCAATTCAAGTGACTAGGATGGTCTCAGTTGGCACAATTTGAAGAGACAGGAAAGAGACAAGAGACATTTCCTTTTCCTTTTGTGTCTGTTTTGGGGTTTGGGGGTTCTGCTATAGGAATCATACGTTATCTGAAGGACACAAGAAAATGGCATTTTCCCACCTCAACAGTGGTTTCACTGTCTTACATTGAGATGACTATTTCTGTGCCTCAGCTTTCCCCTCTGTGAAATGGCCCATGGAGCTCACATTGAGACTGAATTCTATCCATAACTGAGAAGATGCCCCAGCACTTTCCTCTTCCAGGAAACTTTTCTCGTAACCAGATCTCTGTGCTACACAGCCCAATATGAACTGCTGTGACGACACACTTCAGTGAGCACTAACTGGCAGCTCTATCTATCTGCAGTTTCTTTGCGACTCTTCCCCTATGCCAGTCTAAAGAATCTGCCTGCAATGCGGGAGACGTGGGTTTGATCCCTGGGCTGGGAAGATCCCCATGAGGAGGAAATGGCTACCCATTCCAGTAGTTTTGCCTGAAAAATCCCCATGGACAGAGGAGTCTGGCAGGCTACAATCCGTGGTGGCAGAGTCAGACATGACTGAGCTCACACACACACACACACACACACACACACACACACAGCTCCTCAATTGCAGGTCAGCAGAAACTGGAGGGACTGTAGGCATTAGCAACTCTTTGGGGCCACTGGGTGCTATTTATCAAGTGAATGCTATTTTCAAACACTCAATTTGGTAAGGGCTAAAGAGTAAAAAGAAAGGAAATTCAGTAAAGGCACATGTGTCCCTGCTAAGTTGCTTCAGTAGGGTCCGACTCTTCGCAACCCTATGGACTTAGCCCACCAGGCTCCTCTGTCCACGGGGATTCTCCAGGTGAGAATACTAGAGGGGGTTGCCATGCCCTCCTCCAAGGGATCTTTCCAGCCCAGGGACTGATCCCGTCTCATGTCTCCTGCATTGGCAGGAGGGCTCTTTACCACTAGCGGCACCCAGGAGGTCTAGCAAAGGCACACTGGTGCTTAAAAATGCATGCCCTTTAGTGACTGTGCCACGGAGATTTTAAAAAGCTCACGCAATTCCCCAAACACCTAAAACTGCACTCAGAAAGATGTTTAAGTATCTCAAAGAACCTAGAGAAGAGTTAGCAAAAGATTTTTAATTGCTTGGTGTGGGAAATAGTACGTTCTCACCAGATGGCATCCCACCCATTTTTGTCAAATAAATCCTGACTATTTTCACCATGGTGACCTACTCCACCCCAAGGAGTGAATCACAGTTGCTCTGAACCAACTGTGACTAGACCACCTGCTTTTTTTTTTTAATTAACTTTTATTGCTGTACAGTTGCTTTACAGCGTTGTGTTAGTTTCTGCTGTACAGCAAAGGGAGTCACCTCTACATACACATGTGTCCCCTCTTTTTTGGATTGCCTCCCCATTTTGGTCTCCACAGAGCAGAGTTCCCTGTGCCATACAGTTGATTCTCATTAGTTACCTATTTTATACATGGTACATCAATAGTGTATACATGTCAATCTCGATCTCTCATTCCAAGCCCCTGTTCCCCGCTTGGTGTCCACACATTTGTGCTCCACGTCTGTGACTCTATTTCTGCATCCATTTTCTAGAAACTCATTTCCCCAGATTTCCTTAGAGAACTGTGCAGCGGTGGGGCCAGTTCCTGGCCCATGAGCTGTAAAGGAAAGTCTTCTGGTGGGGAGGAAGGGGTGTCATGGGAGAAGTGCTAAGACAGATTTTTGTGTTTTTCTACCCATTTGGCTTGGCCCCTTCCTTTCCCTTTGGGACTTTGGTATAAGACAGAGATTCCTGCAGCTCTGGGCTTCCCTTGTAGCTCAGCTGGTAAAGAATCTGCCCGCAGTGCAGGAGACCCAGGTTCGATTCACGGATTGGGAAGATGCCCTGGAGAAGGAAATGGCAACCCACTCCAGTATTCTTGCCTAGAGAATCCCATGGACAGAGGACACGACTGAGCAACTAAGCCACCACTGCAGCTCTAGAAGTTATCTTGTGTCCATGAGGCATTCAAGAAGGGCAGGAAAAGCTGTTTCCAAGTCACTGATGAAGCCACTGAACAAGCCTATAGTTTGATCTCCCTTCAGACATTCCAATTATTTCTTTTTAAGTCACATCCTTATTAAGTTATAGTTGAATACATCTTGACATGCTTAGGTATTTTCTAGGCATAGCAACATTATATTATTATATATACCATAACATAATATTGGAGAAGGAAATGGCAACCCACTCCAGTATTCTTGCCTGGGAGATCCCATGGACAGAGGAGCCTGGTGGGTTACAGTCTATGAAGTCACAAAAGAGTTGGACACAACTAAACAACAATAAATATAACATACCACTGTGGTTTAGTCGCTGATTCTTGCTCAGTTCTTTTGTGACCTCACTGACTGTGGCCCGCCAGGCTCCTCTGTCCACAGGATTTCCCGGTTAAGGATACTGGAGTGGGTTGGAGCTTCCCAGCCTCGGGATTGAACCTGAGTCTCCTGCATTGGCAGCCAAATTCTTTGCCACTGAGTCACCAAGGATCCCTGAATATTATATAATAATTATTATAATGTCATCTAGCTGTCCTTAGAGAAACTTAAGTTAGGAACTCCGGGAACAGGAATATTGTAGTAACTGGTGTTGATCTGTGCCATTTTCATCTGCTCTGTTAGTGAAGTTCTTAGTGATCAAGGCATGTCCTTTACTGATTTTTAAAGTCTTATCTGTAAACTACACCTAGAGTGAGGTACTTGAGAAATACTCAATTAAAATTTGAATAACTGTCAACCCAGTAACGTCAAGAAACAGGATCACAGGACTCAGCCTGTTAGTAATCTCTATTCAGCCACAACCTCAAAATATATACCTTGTAGTTCAAAAGGAAAAGCTAGTTAAACAATGTCTTTGTTCTCAGCAGGTTTTGTTTTTGAATGTCCAATTCAGCCTTAAAAAAGTGTTCGATTACGGGATTAACTAGACATAATTCTTGCTGTAAGGAGTTTTTAAGCTAATGGGAGAACAGATCTGCATAGTAAAACGAAAATGGCGGCTTACACGGCATGAGAGCAGAAAGAGAAGGGTTATTCCTGACTGGAACGTTCTCATATGCTACATAGGAGACAGAAGTTGAGCTCCACTTTGAAAGCTGAGCAAATCTTCAATATGTAAAACACATCTATCCAAGACAGACAGATGGTCCACAGGCACATGAAAAAATGTTCAAAATCACTATTAGAGAAACACAAATCAAAACTACAATAAGGTACCTCCTTACTTTGGTCAGGATGGCCATCATTAAAAAATATACACATAACAAATCCCCAAGAGGGTGTGGAGAGAGGAGAACCCTCCGACACCGTTGGTGGGAATGTAAATTGGCGTTGCCCCTTTAAAGAAGCACATATCAGTTAAAATGAGAGTGAAGAATGAAGATTCTATCTAAAGAGAAGAGCTGGAGCGACAGCGTAGATTTTTGACAAAAAGAAAAAAAAAGGAAAGAAAATGGGATGCAAAGAAAAGAGTATAGTAGGCTAATCAGATTTAAGATCATATTACAGAAGACTTTATAGTTAAGGCTCAGACCATTATTCTTCATTAAGAAAAAATGCAAAACTGTCCAAGGTTTGTGGCCAAATAATCATGTTAATAATTAGATGCAGGCTGTAGAATATAGTTAGACTAGTAAAGAGGTGTTACTACAGTACAAGTTAAGACATTTGACCGGCCTAAGAAGAGACTGAGGGATGGTGATAGACTATGGCAGTGTAAACAGGAAGAGAAAAAAACTTAATTCCATTTTCTCAGTCTTCCTAGTATCCAATTATAATCTCCAAATTGAACAGTGTCAGTAATTATGTTGATAAGCAAATCACTGCCTGGATATATTCAACAGGATCGAGGAAACTGGAAACATTAAGGAATGGAGGAGAAGAATCAGACTCAATTTATATCTCCCAAGGAGATGAGTATATCCTGTTTGTTCAAAAGAGATGAATTTCAGCATTTAATCATCTTTTTATGGATGCTCAAGCTTGTTGGATTTCCAACCCATCAATATCAAGCCTCTAGATTTCACCAATGCATAATTTGACAATCCTCAAATAAAAACAAAGATTTTAATGAGAATTTCAATTTGGAATTCAACTAAGTATGTGACCTGCCCTTACAACAGTAAGGTATAACATCACCACAATTCATTTATTATTATTGGTGTCAATAATAGCCTTAATCATCCAGACTTTACTCATCCTTTCTGGTTCCTCTTTATATTTATTAACACCAGAAAGAGAATAATACTAACATGTCCTATTAAATTTCTTTGAATCACCTATTAAATATTTGACAATGACCAATATATCATCTACTACAGTTTTACTATATTAATAAAACTGCTCCACTTTGTCCGATAGCTTGTGCTTCATAAGTTTGATACACTGTATTTAATTAAATCCCATCCACATTTATGAGGTACCTACTATGTGAAACATGGGATGATATTTTATGCATTAAATATTTTTATCTTTAAAATAGGCATGCAAACTGTATATTATTATGCTACTGCATAGATGAAGGAAATTGCTGCTGCTGCTTCTGCTAAGTCGCTTCAGTCGTGTCCGTCTCTGTGCGACCGCATAGACGGCAGCCCACCAGGCTCCCCCATCCCTGGGATTCTCCAGGCAAGAACACTGGAGTGGGCTGCCATTTCCTTCTCCAATGCATGAAAGTGAAAAGTGAAAGTGAAGTCTCTCAGTCGTGTCCGACTCTTCGCAATCCCATGGGGTTTTCCAGGCAAGAGTACTGGAGTGGGGTGCCATTGCCTTCTCTGGAAGGAAATTAAGAATGAGAAAATAAGTTGTCCATAATCTAGTAACAGTCATTGGTAGAGCTGCTCAGATGCTCCCAGGAAAGGAGAAAGAGATAAAATATTTTTCCTATGGTCTTTTTCCTTGTTCCCTTTCTCTTTCCTTTCCGTCTCTCTCTCTTATATATTTTATTATCTCATTTTAGATGTTGAAAATTAAACTCTTGCTACAGTGACACATTTCATTGTGAGACTAATGAGACCATAGCTAAATGTAATCAATATAGTCAAGATAAACAAGATAACATGTAGGAATATAATCAAGAATCTGCTTCATGAGTGCAGATGGTTTCTGAGCTACAGAGAAGATACTGAGCCCCAAGGAGGGCCTGCATTTCCCAGCGTTTCCTTCCAGGGACTTAAATTTGCATTTAGAAATGGAGTTGTGGTACAAAACAAAATCTCAACAAAGCAGCTATGAATCAATATCTCCTCTACACTGTGTCCAGCTTGTCTCATTTCAAAATTAGTTTTGCTTTTTGTAAATGAGGTACAAAAGTAAATAGATAACTAGTTATCCTTTTGGGCAAAGAAAGCAAGAGGTGAAGCAGAAGTTGTTAAGAAAGTAGGCCTTTTCTTTCCCCCAGGTTTACTGAGGTGTGATTGATCATTAAAATTGTAAGATATGGGCTTCCCTGGTGGTCAGTGGTTAAGGATCTGGCTGTCGATGAAGGTGGCAGATCCTTAGTCTGGGAAGAACCCACACGCTGCGGAGCTTACAAAGCCCCTGCCACAACTAGCCAGCCAGCGCTCTAGGGCCCGGGAGCCACGGCACGGAGGTCCGCATGCCTAGAGCCCGTGGTCCGCAGCAAGAGACGGAGTGAAAAGTCTCTTTTCACAGCCAGCGCCGCGAAGAGCCTGTGCATTGCAGTGAGGACTAGCCCTTATCGCACCTAGAGAAACGCAGGGCAACGAAGATCCAGCAGAACCAAAAATAAATAAATAACTCTTGAAAAAAAGTAAGATATTTAAAGCCTACAACTCGGTGATTTGCATATGTATATACTGTGAATATTCATCGGAAGGACTGATGCTGAAGCTGAACCTCCAATACTTTGGCCACCTGATGGGAAGAGCTGACTCCTTGGAAAAGACCCTGATGCTGGGAAAGATTGAGGGCGGATGGAGAAGGGGGGAAAGATTGAGGGCGGAAGAAGGGGACGACAGAGGATGAGATGGCTGGATGGCATCACCAACTCGATGGACGTGAGTCTGAGTGAACTCCGGGAGATGGTGATGGACAGGGAGGCCTGGCGAGCTGCAGTCCATGGGGTCGCAAAGAGTCGGACACGACCGAGCAGCTGAACTGAACTGACTGAACTGATACACTGTGAAGCGGCTTCTCTTCACTGAGTTAATTAAACACAATCATCCCCTCGCATTTGCCCTGTTATTATTTTGGTGAGAATATTTAAGTTTTATTCTCATAATAAATTTCAATTATATAGTACAGTGTTATCTACTTTGCTGCTCCTAAGTCACTTCAGTCGTGTCCGACTCTGTGCGACCCCATGGACGGCAGCCCAGCAGGCCCCCCCGTCCCTGGGATTCTCCAGGCTTAAGATCACTGGAGTGGGTGTTATCTACGCTAGTCATCATGTTTATAAATTAGGTCCTCGGATCTTATTCTTGCTTCTTTAATCATTGAAAGTTTGTACCCCTTTGCCGACCTTTCTATATTGAGCACCTTCCACCCCAGACCCTGGCAACTATTTTCCTACGCTCTGTTTCTATGACTTTGCCTTTGTTTTTAGGCTTTTATTTTTTTTAGATTTCACATATGAGTGATCCCGCGCAGTGTTCGTCTTTCTGCTCTGCCCCTTAGCAGAATGCCCTCTGGGTCCATCCACGCTGCCGTAAGTGGCGGGAGTTCCTTCTTTGCAAGGCTGAATAATATTCCACTGTGGACACAGACCCTCTATTTTTATCCATTATCGATCCTCAGTCGTGGGTTGCTTCTATGCCTCTGGAGTTGTCAATAAGCCTGCAGGGAATATGGGAGTATAGACATTGCTTTGAGAGAATCCTTTCATTTCCTACGGATACATTCCCAGAAGTGGAATTGCTGGAGCAGGAGAATAGATCTTACAGCTTACTCCTCCCCACCCCAACATACAAACAATGGCAATTATGTGAGGGGAGGGTGGCATTAACCAACCTGATTGTAGTAATCATTTTGTAACACACATGCGCACCAAATCATTAGCTTGTATGCCTGTTATGTGTTTATTATAAAGCTGGAAAGAGAAAACTTATTAAATATAACTTTAAATAATATAAAATTTTTTAATTTAAAAAATATAAAAGAGAGAAGAAGCCTAAAGGAATGCTTGAGAAAATTACTTCTTCTAGAAATGTAAGAGTTTGGTTAGTCGGCTTAAACTCGAATTAATAGCTAACTAAGTCTCTGATTAAGAGCACCAAGCATCAACACAATGGTCTCTATAATGCCTAGTTCTTTGAAAGGAGCACAGATCTAGCACTTATATAACATTCATTAGGTTTTTTCTCTAACAGAGCATCTCAGTATGTGGCCCTGGGTTTCCTGTGTCAGAGTCACATAGCATAAACCTTAAAGCTCATGTCTCCTGTGTTCACCTCAGACCTACTGAATCACTCAGAATATCTGAGGATGGAGCAGCCTCTTCTGTTGCATTGGAATGTCTAAAGGGATATATATATATTTTAAAATCAACATTCTATTTATTTATTCTAAATTACTGATTATTTTACATTTAGTTTTGGCTGTGCTGGGTCCCTGCTGCCATGCCCAGGTCTTCCCCAGTTGTGGTAAGTGGGGGGCCACCCCTTGTGGGTTTCTCTTTGCTGGGGAGCACAGGCTCAGTAATCAGAGAGCATGGGCTTAGTTGCTCCACAGCACGTGGGGTCTTCCCTGGCTAAGGATCGAACCCGTGTCCCCTGCATTGGCATGGAGATTCTTAACCACTGGACTACCAGGGACGCCCCAAAGGGGTTGTTAATTACTCAGTTAAACCTCAAACACATCACGTTTGAGAGTCCCTCGGACACGACTGAGCGACTTCACTTTCCCTTTTCACTTGCATGCACTGGAGAAGGAAATGGCAACCCACTCCAGTGTTCCTGCCTGGAGAATCCCAGGGATGGGAGAGCCTGGCGGGCTGCCGTCTCTGGGGTCGCACAGAGTCGGACACGACTGGAGCGACTTGGCAGCAGCAGCTCGATGTTTTCCTTGCCTGTTTGCATTGGCTCCCCTCCGACTACGTTAAGGTTTAAATGTGTGCCGGTATCCGTTTCTGCAGTACAGGCAAAGCGTCATCATTTCAAGGTCATGCGAACTTTTATGTTGTGTGGGAGGAACTTACTCTTTCTTGTGAATAACGCACACAGCAAGGAAAACAATGGAAACGCTAGAAGTCGTTAAGTAAGCAAATCTGTTCTTTAGATGCTCTCCTTTCATAGCTTCTTCTAAATTAAAGTTGTTCCTTTAAAGACCCTGGGCATGGAATTGTTATGCACCTGTGTTTCAGCTTTTCTTTATACCAATTTTGGGGTGATACCACGTCTTGCTGGTGACGTCTTTGTAGTGCTTTCGAGTTCTCTACAGAATCTATCACATGCCTTAGATACAGTAAGAGATATAAATAGATATCTGCTGCCTGTTTAGAAGGGGAGCCTGGTGGGCTGCCGTCTACAGGTTGCACAGAGTCGGACACGACTGAAGTGACTTAGCAGCAGCAGCAGCCTGTTTAGAAGGAGAAGAAGCTGATAAATTAATACTCTTGGGATAAGATGGGGTGAGGCCTGAGCACACTGGTGACGGGAAAAAAAACATTTTTTTCTGAAGTTGGAGCTCACCTATGATTAGAGGATGAGATGGTTGGATGGCATGAGCACCTCAATGGACATGAGTTCGAGCAAACTCTGGGAGATAGTGAAGGTCAGGGGAGCCTGGCGTGTTACAGTCCATGGGGTTACAAAGAGTCGGACACAACTGAGCAACCAAACAGCAACTATGATTGTAGTGTAGATGAGTCAGTGGGTCAATGACCAGACTAAGAGTTTGTGACTTGGTGCCAATATGTTAAGATATTTTTTAAAATGACTGTCTTCCTTTTATTAACTAAGATTGATGACTTGGAGGAGAAATTCTAATTGATTACGTATTACAACCAATTTCAAACAAGTGAAAGTGCAGCAATAAATAGATAAATGTTGTTTATCTTCAGAAATGAAGATAAATGAGTTATAGGTGAATAAAGGTGAAACTGTGATGTAATGGCTATGCCTAATTTATGAGGAGTGTTGTCATAAATCTGACAAGAAGTCTGAAAAATATCTCTTCAAATATTTTTCCCAATGTACCAAATTAGAATGTAACATTTTAACTGTTGGATGTACAAAATACAGTTTTCTTATAACAGCTATTGCACACTTTTTTTTTAGAGACCTACAAGGAAAATACTGATGAAGGCCCCACAGCTTAAGAGGTCTAGTACTTTATATTTTAAAATGCCCTAGTGGGGCATTCCTGGTGGCTCAGGACAGTAAAGCGTCTGCCTGCAATGCAGGAGATCCGAGTCTGATCCCTGGGTTGGGAAGATCTCCTGGAGAAAGAAATGGCAACCCACTCAGTACTCTTGCCTAGAAAATTCTATGGAGGAGCCTGGTGGGCTACAGGCCGTGGGGTGGCAAAGAGTAGGACACGACTGAGCAACTTTACTTTCACTTTTTCAAAGTTAAAAACTCAGAGCATGGAGCTGGGAAATGACGCTTCCCCTGCTCCTTCTTCTCTTGTATCATTCATTCTTTAATCATTCATTCATTCTTTTATTCATACATACCATTAGCAGACTGTTTATGATGTGAGCATTGTTTGAGCTGAACAGAGCTGGGAACTTGAAAGCAGTGGTGGGGGACATTTTCAGGAAATAGATTTCTAACGGCACACTGCTTGCCACCATACTTTAAACTGAGGATAACTCTGGTCAAGGAAAAAGAGGAGGACATACCCGGTTATCATAGAACTCACCAGCTGACAGGGGTAAGAACTGTTGATGAAAGAGAGGATGGGGGACGTTTGGCCAATAGGCTCCATGTTTGGGGACATTCATGGGTCCTCCTTCACAAACAGATGGACCTTGTAGGCCTTTTAAAACTATCTTTATCCAATACTTAGCTCCTAGGTGGCACTGATAAAGTATTGGTAAGTTGATAAAAACAAATTTATCTGACCCTGTAACTCTGACTGAAGGATAAGAAATGGTACTTTCAGTGTTTCTGGCTGCCCTCATTTGGACAGTCACAGGTCAGTCCACTGCCTTGGATGGTCTCTGGCGCTTTGTGAATATTCTTTGCCAGCAGAGGAACAGGAGTTCAGGTGGGTCCTTTGGAGATCCTATGCAATCGGCTGGTAGGACCCCGTCTTCATTACTTACGCCATTGCACAAAGTCCACATGGCTTTTTATGACTATTTTTCACCCTCAATTAAACTCAAAACTGGCATATGTCCATCTATTTTAAATTTTGCTTTATGTTAGTTTTTATATGAAGGATTTTCTGCCCAGAGGAACAAAGCAGCGTCTAATTAGGTACTAGGATAAAAAGGCGGAGAGCTGTGATGACTGAGGGTGAAGCAGGGGGTGGCCAGGGAGGTCGTTCCTTTGTCCTAGCACAAAACACCCCACATCCCGACAGAGTGACCTCAAAGGGCCAAGAAGGAACATTCTTTTTTTTCAGTATTCATCATGTTATTAATACAAACAGTCATTGTTATGGATGCTCTTTCTTCTGGTTTTATTATTTGCCTCATGACAATCTCTGAATCTCCCTTTGCTGTCTTTTGTTCTAGTCAAAATAAATACTGTATTACAGCTTTTTCTAATTGGCCCCACTGGCTATCAGTCCTCGGGGGGCCAGATTTCGGTCTAATATTTTCAAGATGAGTGGAGGCTCCCAAAAAAGACACGTATTTGTCAGTTCTCACAGGAACCATACTTGGGAGATGTAGACCTTGAACTCAAGTGCTTTCTTTCTGTTTCTATCTTCAGCACATTCAGAAAACATTTCATCAAGGCAACATGTTCCCAGGATATTTTTGAAAGTAATCCCCCCCCTTACACCCTACATCTTGCACTTTGCATATGGCTCTTCATGCAAAGACATTTTTGAGGTATTCCTGTGATTTTATCTGCCAAGAGGACCCTCTAAGTGATAAAGACTGGGGATCAATCACATATGCAGATACTAGAATCCTGGATGAGAAAAATCACAGTATCATGATTTTATACTTTTCTCAGTGATGTCTCCAGGTACTTAATGGGGCACATAGAAATTCTCTAGGCAAAGTCAAATTTCAGTTCAGTCAAGTGTTTTTAAAGCTACACAGCACTTTTAGGCTGGGAGGAGTGATGTTTTGTTGAGAGGGTCTAGTTCAGTTCAGTCACTCAGTCGTGTCTGACTCTTTGCGATCCCATGAATCGCAGCACGCCAGGCCTCCCTGTCCATCACCAACTCCTGAAGTTCACTCAGACTCACGTCCATCGAGTCCGTGATGCCATCCAGCCATCTCATCCCCTGTTGTCCTACAAGAAAGTTATTTTCTGATATAAAGTGGCTTCTCCTATGAAACCAAGTCAATGATGGTATACTGCAGCAGATATATTAACATATATTTGAAACTGTTTAGTGCATCAGATACACTCAAGTGTGCATTCTATGTAACAGGGCATGCCCTCACAATTTCCATGGAGCTAGGGGTCCCAAATGGGAATTTAATACAGAGTAACCCAAGGGATGGGGAAGAGAAGAGCTCTCCTCTATCAATGTTATTTTAAGCTTCCAGTATAAATCCCTGATGAATCAGACCGAACACAATAACAGGTGAATATCAGATTATATGCTCCCAATAAAAGCCTGCTTTCCATGGGTATCTGAGTGTTCGTCTGTGAGCACAGCATGTAGATTTCTTCCATCTTTCTTCCACCTGCTCTCCCAACATCAAAGGAACTTGATGACTCAACAGTAGATATTGATGAGGCTCCCTGAACAGTGAACAGCTACCAGACTGAGTCTGTTTCAAAGCCATCGGAACTATTAGAGCAGCTGGAAATATTAAAACAAGTGCAGAGGTCTTGCTATTTAGTTATGTGAAAACAGACAACCAATCTCAGGGCTCTTTTGCCCTAGGCTGCAATATTTTAGCTGAAGAAAGGCAGAACTCAGAAACCATAGCATACTCTCTTTATCTATAGCATTGACTCTCTTCAAATTCTTCTCTAAATTCAAAATGAAAGTGATAGTCATTCAGTCATGTCCGAATCTTTGTGACTATAGCCCACCAGGCTTCTCTATCCCTGGAATTTTCCAGGCAAGAATACTGGAGTGGGTTGCCATGCCCTCCTCCAGGGGATCGTCCCCTCCCAGAGATCAAAACAAGGCCTCCTGTATTGCAGGAAGATCGTTTACTGTCTGAGCCACTATTCAAAATATTTAGGATTATAAATGCCCTGAGAGGTCATTTAATCTGGCTTTATCTTTTCTACACTTCTAGAAGAAAAAGAAATTCTCCTTTCGCTCTCATTACTCATTGCAATCTTAGACTTGCTTGCAATGGACAATCAAGTCCATTGATTGTAAAGTCCATTGACAAAAAAGACTTAGTCTTTTTCAAAGACTTGATAAAGTCTTTCTTTCAAAGATTTTTGGAGTTTTTTACTTTGAGGGGAGTAAACCAAATGCAAGAATAATGGCATAGAGATTCTTTTGCTTGAGGAAATATTCAACTGTATGGAGAAACAGCAGATTTGCTGGATAAGCTTTGGTACAGAAAACTGTCAGCTGGATATCTGATATATATATGGTCAGAAATGTTGATTTGCTAGGTGGGTTGGGCAAATGACCCTTTAGCACCGTAGTTTCTCTTCCTTTAAAACTATCTTCACCTTTCATGGACATACAATCTCTAGCTGATGGGACACATACCAAAACATAAACTTAATTTTACTTTCTTTACTTCTGTTTTTAAAGTTCTTGAGAAAGCATTTGACCAGCTGGTTTGGTACATAATGTGAACGGAATAATACACATGCATGTTTAAAAAAAGTTACCCTCTTCCTCCAGAGGTCGTAGTCATGGAAACCTTCTAATACTTTTAAGTAAAATATAGCCATTCTTTCAAAGGAAACATTAACATCATTTACAAAGATACTGCTCTATGAAATAATGTAGGCTGGCAATGAGATAGTCTCCTTTGCTATGGTAGTTATCTTACTCTCTCTTTTATACTTGATACAGAAGTCTTGATTTTGTGGTGGCCACTATTCAATTCATTTGCTAATTACTGCACACTTAACTTTCTCACCTATTCCCTGAAAGGTCTGAAATTTCATTTTTATCAATATTTTTTAAAAGTCAGTCAATATTAATTATAATCATTGAATGCTGTTGACAACCCTACAGGCTGGTTAAGAAATTATGTGTCTTATTAATCCATCTTGATTTGTTGTAGATTCTGCTATTTAGCCACAAGACAATAACGTCTGTCCTCAGACACAGGGAATAGATAGAAATAAGTTAATGCCTGTCCAGTTCTCAGAGTAGCAGAATAGTTACCAATTGAACACTCACTCTTTGGGCCCACCCTTGGGACTCATAGATAGTTCCTCATCTTGGCA
This sequence comes from Procapra przewalskii, assembly GCA_006410515.1. Taxonomy (NCBI): domain Eukaryota; kingdom Metazoa; phylum Chordata; class Mammalia; order Artiodactyla; family Bovidae; genus Procapra; species Procapra przewalskii. Next base: position 8,657,030 of record SJYF01000464.1, on the reverse strand, counting down.
AGAACTTTCAGAGTTAGACATTCCTCTTCAAAGTTTTTTTTTTTTTTTTTTTAAGAGTTAGGTATTCTTTTCTCTAGCTTGATGATGAGGCTCTTGAGGCTCAGAAAGGTGAAGTAACCTGCTTAAGGTCACACAGCTAGCCAGAACTCCCCACAAACATCTGACTCTCAAGTTTCCTGGGCAGTATACTTCTCCTATGAGATTGCAATTGAACACACCAGTCATTTAAAGTTCATGAACATAAACTAGGTTTAATGACTGGGGAGTCCACATGTGACACTGCAATATTTTAAATTATCCATTACCTGAAAATGATATCCCTTAGCTATCAGAAACAGAGTTGCAACATGGCACAACTCCAGGGTGTACTGAAAGTGAAAGTCGCTCATTCATGTCCGACTCTTTGTGACCCCATGGAACTATACAGTCCATGGGATTCTCCAGGCCAGAATACTGGAGTGGGTAGCTGTTCCCTCCTCCAGGGGATCTTCCCAACCCAGGGAAGGAACCCAGGTCTCCTGCACTGCAGGATTCTTTACCAACTGAGCTATCAGGGAAGCCCAAGAATACTGGAATGGGTAGCCTATCCCTTGTCCAGTGGATCTCCCTGACCCAGAAATCGAACCAGGGTCTCCTGTATTGCAGGTGGATTTTTTTACCAACTGAGCTATGAGGGGGGCATAATTCCCATCATCTTCTATAAGAATAACCCCTCCTGGAGTTGTGCATTTCAGACCCTGAACTGCCATCCAGGGCAGCCCTGATGATAAACTCTTCCTGACTCAGTGGTTAAATAACAATCCAGCGGGTAGTGAAAAAGAAAAAAAAAAACAGTAAATAAAACCACAAACACAATTTGTCATTTATAATTCTCAAGCCAGGTGGCACTGGTGGTAAAGAATCTGCCTGCCAATGCCGGAGACATAAGAGACGCAGGTTCCATCCCCGGGTCGGGGAAGATCCCCTGGAGGAGGGCATGGCAAGCCACTGCAGTACTCTTGCCTGGAGAATCCCATGCACAGAGGAGTCTTTTGGGCTACAGTCCATGGGGCTGCACAGAGTTAGATACGACTGAAGTGACTCAGCACACAAGCCAGAAACCCAAGCAATATACCGTAAAGTACTGAACATGTTTCTGTTGAGTGAATGTACATCCAGACCCAAAAGAAGAAGAAGAGATTTCTCAGAGTGTCAGTGCATGTGTGGCTGTGTGCTCAGTCACTCAGTCGTGTCCAACTCTTGATGTCCCCACGGACTGTAGCCTGCCAGGCTCCTCTGTCCATGGGATTCTCCAGGCAAGAGTACTGGAGTGGGTTGCATTTCCTCTTCCAGGGGATCTTCCCAACCAGGGGTAGAACCCAGGTCTCCTGGGCCTCCTGCACTGGTAGGCAGATTCTTTCCCTCTGTGCCACCTGGGAAGCCTGTGCCAGTGGATACATAAGCCAGATTTCTTGGAGTCAGAGCTGAGAGATACAGGGTAAGTGTCAGGAAACAAGCTTGACGTACAGAACAGGAGACAGCAGGGACAGTGGTGACAGCAAGGAGGGGGTGGGAAGGCTCCCCAGCTCTGCTTCAGACCCTCAGCCACACAGTGAGACCTCAGAGCACCAGTGAGCTCATGAGGCTAATGAAGGGAACGGTAATATCTCCTCCATCTCCCTCCAGCTGTGTTCCCAGCCACATTTCAAGCCCCTCTTCTCTGCCTTCCGACACCCTCCTGGCCTTCTCCGCTCACACCAGCTGCTTTCAGCCAGTGGTCCTGCCCCTAGCCCCGGGCCCAGCTACCCCTCTCCCCAGCTTCTGCAGCGGCTCGATTCCACCTCCGCTTGGTGAAATCCACTCACGCCTCAGATTCCCACCATGCAGAGCTTCTCCAAGGAGTGTTCTCCATTCAGAATTCACTCTCTTCTGTTCTCACTGCACTCGAAACCTCTATCTCTCCACCCTCCACTTCTGGCCTTAATTATGGAACCACGTGTCAGCAGCCATGATTACATGTTTTGGCCTCTGGAAGACATAGTTTTGTCTTTAGCATGGTTCTAGCCTCCATAAGATTGAACAGAGGTCACACATGGTAGCTACATTACAAATACTTGGCACTAATGTGCCAGGCTTCAGGCAAAGTCTTTCTCTTTGAAACATAGGCTTGCTTGGCCTTCTTTGACAGTAAGGAGGCTGCACTTCAGAAGAGCAACTTATTGAAATCAAAAGGTTAGTGTCAGAACCAGAATCCTGTACAGACCCATCAGAAGTCCATGACCCTTCTATTCTTCTATTCTGTTCTTTTGATGGAAACAAAAGCCAGTTAGATGAAGTAGAGAGCAGCTAATATTAGCCCATTTAAATATATATATATACACACACACACACACACACACATACACATATATATACATATATGTATACATACATATATTACATGGAAACCTGTATTAAATTTCAGAGCAACCTCTGGTGTTAAGAACAATGAATCTGGGTTATTATAAACATGTTTCACCTATTAAATGTGCTCCGCTTTAGAAGGCAGAAACTTATACAACACATCACTGATTTTTCTTAGTTCGTTAATTTGCACACTTGACTATACAGAAACCAAACAGCAGAGGTCAATTGGCCAATTATCCAAAAATTGTAGAATTCAATGATTCCCAAATTTTCTCAGTTCATGGTGCTCTAAGGTGTCTCAGCAGTTTCTCTTCACTACACTCGAAGCCAAAATGATACCTTGCAGTTTCATTTATTGAGTCATTGCTGCTGCTGCTGCTGAAGTCGCTTCAGTCGTGTCTGACTCTGTGCGACCCCATAGAGGAGGGCCCACTGTCTCTGGGATTCTCCAGGTAAAAACACTGGAGTCATTAAGTCAAAACAATTTAGTAAGCATCGATGTCCTAACAATTTAGCAGCCAACTGAAAAAAATAATAGAATCATATTTTAATTTTATTCTTTAGACAGGCACAATGACGAATGGGTTAGGGGTTCTTATCAAGCACTGTACAACTGCTTATGCTTTAGAATCATATTTTACTGATATGTCTCCCTTATCTCCTATTTCTCATTAATTTTTCTTGAAAGCATCTGCTAACAAACCAGGTTTTCAAAGATAGGGCATTACTGAAAGGAAGACAGTGTGATCTGATACAGAAGCTATCGACGACCCCACGCTAGTAGCTTCTGATGTTCAAAAGATGTGGCATATTTTTATGTTTCACTGAAAATTTTTAAATTGTACACAGCATCCCCAGGAACCTGCAGCGGCACCCTGGGGTGCCTTGGTACGTAGTTTGGGAAACAAGCACCATCAGTATACTTCATGTAAGATATTTTACATACACAATTTTATAATATTTTCTATTGCCAGTTAAGGTTTATATTTAACCTACTTATAAAAATGGGCTTAATACAGAAAAGTATATAAACCATGATTATACAGCTGTAAAGTGAAGAGAGCCATGTAACCACCCAAATCAAGGAAAAGAACATTAACAGCAACCCATTGCAGCCCCTCAGGCTGTGTCTCAGTCACTGCCCCTGTGCCCCAAGGGCAATTCCTGTCTGCTCCTCTGAAACCGCATGTGAGATCTGCCTGTGTATGGATAGTGCCAACTGAGGCAGAGCCATTGTGGAGTTTCAGTGAGTTGTGTTTACGGCCTCGCCATCATCTTTCCCCGCTCCCCCACACGGTGAAGTCGCTCTGAAGACTGAGCCCAGGTTAGCCCAAAGGCTCAGAAATGAACTTCTTACCAGAATCAAAAGCAACCACCCCATTGCATTTCCTGACCAAGGGGGCAGGTGACCTAACAGGACCCAGTCAGAAAAAAGTCCCCGGATTTTATTTCCTCCTTCCTTTCTTCCTTTTTTTTTTAATCTCCTTTCTTTTTCCTTTTGTTTAATGTGACACTTTCTCTGTTTCAACTGGACAAGGAAGTAGGTGATCCAGGAATGCTGACATCAGTCCTGCAAGTGTGAACTAAACTAGCCTCGGGACAGAGCCAACATCACAGAAGGCAGATTGGAGAAGACATCCAAACAAAAATCACAAAGCAATATATGTCCCACAGCATCACCACAGGGTCCCGTGTCCCAGCTGCGCTTTATGGAAACTAATAAATTCCCATTTTGTTTAAGCCAATATGAGCTTTCTTCAACTTATACACTTATCAGATCGTAAGATTAGCTAAATGTATCAGCTGGCTGGAAACTTCAGTCATGTAAATCAACTAGAATCTCATTTTCCTGACAGAAAAGAAAATGCTATCGAACTAAAATCTCCATTTGAAAGACCAATCAGCTAAGGCAGTTTTTGCTATAATTATGTTATATTTCTGGGGCTCCATCGCTAATCCTCCACTCATTCCTCCTGCAAAAGAAGGAGACTCAAACATGTTAACCAAAATGGGGGTGCTTTCTCATGGGTTTACATTAGTCTGTTGAGTGAAATTTTCCATTCTCAATAGACGAATCTCCTCTTTTCATAGACAAATCTCTTTTGCTTTGTATTTTCAAAGCAAAACTCCCTCACTGTCCTTATCTTGCTAATGATGTCCCTGCTTACAGGTAATCTTACATTACCTGTAATCTGTATAGAACAAGGATATTTAACGTGGCATTTTCTTGACATTTCTATCCTACTCTAATCACACTCTTTAATTGTCTCTGCCTCATCTGCATAGTAGAACTGAAGTCCCAACCTACTTTCTGATTTTAATCAGAATTCATGGAGCCAGAAGTATCACTAAACATCGTTCAGAAAACACTGCTATCAAAGACATTTTCCCAATGTTTTAAAAGGCAAAAGCAAACTATATTTTTCTTAAAAAAAAAAAAAAGAGGTCATTTGCATATGTGGCAAAAAAAACCAAAGGAATGTTTTTTAAATTAAATTAAAAAAACCTGAAAGCCCAAATGGACTCTTTAAGCCTTAATATAGGAGAAGTACAAAACCTGACTAGGATATACCTCTTAAATTATTAGGCTGATAACATCATCTGAACTCATTAGGCATTTGCAAAAAGCAATGATGATTCTAATAAAATGTCAGATCTGCTTTCCGAGGATCTCTGTTGAATAAATTCCCTCTGTCAGGTCGCTAAGGGCCCCTGCGGTTCCATAAGTGGGCCAGTACCCCTAATGGATGAGTCCTCGATAATTCACTCCCCCTTGCTCCCCAAAGGCCAGCTCCAGCTACACATTGTATCACCCCTGCCACAAAGTCATGTAGAGACTTTCCTGGAGGGATGGCCAGTGTGTGCTGGAACCTATACAGAAGCAGCAGAGCAGAGAGTGAAGAGGACCAATGGCCAAGGTAGCAACCGTGGGCCAACTCCCTTTAAGGAAACTTGTCACCATAAACCCTATTGTTTGAGCAGAGAATAAAGAGAAGGTATGCCCAGGAATTAGGGGTACGGTCACAACCACAACTCCTTGGCCAGGCCTCCCAGTCCAAATCCTGCGGGAACAATGACCAGCTGTATGGCCCTCAGCAAGACGGGTAACTGCTCTGTGGTTCAGCTTCCTCGAGTATAAAAATGGGAAAAATAACAAGACCTATTTCTTGAGGTAGTTATGAGAATTAAAAGAATATGCGTAAAGTGCTTATAGCGCTTAACTAAGCACCACACGGATTTGGTAAAGAAATTAATTAGAAAGTAGGACTAACATTAACAGAAACTGTTTACTGCAATTTTACTCTTTTCTTGCTTCCTCAAAGGGGAAGGAGTGAAACTGTATTGAACTTATTTAGTAAGACAGATCTTATAGCTCATCTATCTCCCTGGGTTCCCTTAAAAAAAATTCAAAATAGGCATTATTAGCTCTAACTTACAGAAGAGAAAAATGAGGCACAGAGAGTGTGAGTAATTATCCCCAGTGCTCTGTGATTTGCATCCACTTCTCTGTGGATCCAAAATCGAAAGTGTTTATCCCATCTCACAATCTAGTAAGCTAAAGATTAGAGTATGCCAGGAACGCTTGAAATTGACATAGAAAGGAGGAAAAGAAAAGGAAGAAGATAAAGACAAATATGAAATAGGTTGAAGGCTAAGGGGAGTGTCTCTCATTTCTACTGTCACATTTGAAGGTAACGCATCCCATGGAATAGAAAAGAATACAGCTTTACACAAAACTGGCTAATGATAACTTCTATGTGAGCTCAGTCACGTCAGTCGTGTCTGATTCTGTGCAACCCCATGGACTGTAGCCCGCCAGGCTCCTCTGTCCATGGGATTCTCCAGTCAAGAATACTGGAGAGGGTTGTCATGCCCTCCTCCAGGGGATCCTCCCAATCCGGGAACTGAACCCATGTCTCTTACGTCTATTTGCACTGCAGGTGAGTTCTTTAGGACTAGTGCCACCTGGGAAGCCCTAATGATGAACAGGAGATACCAAAAAAAAAAAAGAAAAACAAAAGGAAGGAAGAACAATATGGAAACCCACTCGGATGACAATGCAGAGCCATTTCCTGCAAGCAGAGGGCAAAATGGAACTAGAATAAACATTGGAAGAAGCATAGAGATTTCCATATTCCCATCTCAGTTCTCAGTCAACATTTAATTGTTGGCTGCAGAGAAAGCAGCTGCCCACTGTCAGTCCTAAGTCAAGCAATAGACTTTTTGTTAGATAGAAGCACCAAGACTCACAGTGTTATTGCTACTATTTATAAAGAATGAAAGGATTAATTATCTGCAAGTAATGCCCGCTCATTACTTCTGGCATTCTCCAGGGGAAAAATATAACCTGTTGCTCCTAAACAGATAAATGTGCAATGAAGTCTGGTTTAATTAACTAAAACTGCAAAAAGGCACGGTGATTGTTTCTAATAATTCGAGTCACCTAAGGAAGACATATACATAAAGACTATTATATTTATTTTGACTTCTGTGGATTTAAGGGTTAGTTTTATATTGCTCATTAGAACAAAAATTACCAAAAAACCCAGAGCTCAAAGACATGCAAAGGGTTTCTATTACAGGAGTCCTGTTGAAAATCCCTGCTTCTGTGAGAATGTAAAAGGAGTTTATTAAAAGTGGAGAAAATGACAAAATTTAAACTGGAACATCATAATGATTTTAATAAAATTGCTATTGGAAAGCAGTGGGTAAAGGAATAATTTCCACATGTGGGTTCCTACTTGATTTGTCTAGAAATTTCAGAGCTTTGGAAGAAGTGACTATTTTCTCAAACACGTCCCTATGAATATTCAAATACATTTGCTGCAACAGATCAAGTCATTGTGTATGGAAAACTCCCCTCCTCTGTCAGCGCCAGCCTGCCAGCAGTGGGGGAAAATGCATCAAGACATAAACCTTAATGATACATCTGAGTTTCACGGCACAGGGCACGATTAAGAAGAAACGAGGCAGACAAAAACGTTTTGGGAACAAACCTATTCAGGACAAGTGACAGAGACAGAGAATTCAGTTGGGGTCTAATCAATGCTCTAATAAGTGAGGACTGTAGGTTTTAGAACAATCAGAGAATGAACACTATAGGAGAGAACACTGTTATACAGTGAAAAAGATAAAGTTACACTAGGTTGGCAAGAGGGGATATGATCCACTGATTCTTATGGTCATTTCAAGGTAGGGTGTTTAGGGGGCCATTGACAATTAGGAAGCTCCTTGGAAGAATGACAAAGTCCTCTGACTCTTGGCCAAGAGCAGAGAAACTGGCCTTTCCATGAGCAACAGCAGCAAGAGGGGGGCTGGGGAGAGGCATCAGGTCACGCTAGTCATGCCAACCTGTGGGGGAATCCACCTTGAGTTCCAAAGACTTAGCTACCGTAGTTAGTTCTACATGTTACTTGCAGAATCTCAGGAAAGAAAAGATGTTTGGGAAGGAGACAGAATGGCCTCAGGTATAGACAAGCCTTCTTAGCGTCCAGTGTGTGTGTGTGACTGAGGGAAATTGTATCCAACTCTTTTTGTGACCCCATGGACTATATTTTCACGACCTGGATAATCATGATGGTGTGATCACTCATCTAGAGCCAGACATCCTGGAATGTGAAGTCAAGTGGGCCTTAGAAAGCATCACTACAAACAAAGCTAGTGGAGGTG
>SJYF01000464.1:8633306-8644973 GCA_006410515.1 Procapra przewalskii | reverse complement strand
CCCCCCCCCCCCCGAAAAAAGGGTAAGAAAACATTTTTGAGTCTTTGATTGTTAGCCCTGGATCCATCCCATAAAAGAGAAATAGCAGGCCCACTTAACCGTCCTTTTCTGTGGTCAGTTTGCAATTTTCCTGCCGGGAGATTCCTCATTCGCTGGAACACATTATCTTGAGGACCCACGGGGCTGACCCTCATGCTGTCTGCTGGTGTCCCTGAGGCTAAATTGACAGGAGAAATATTTCAAAAGATTCACACCCAGACATGTGCTAACGTCATTTCTGGGCAGACATCAATTACCTGAAAAATAAGACCAAGACTTGTGCTTGGATAAAAATTGAGCCTTGCCTCTGTGCACCTGTCCCACAGGGGTGTGCAAAGGCTCACCAGCTGGGTTCTCCATGAGACGAGAGCTTGATGGCAGGTGGCCGTGGAGAAGATGGCCTTTCCTGATGATCTGGGTTCACTGCTTCGTCACAGTGGGCCATCTACACTCTGGAGTCAGAGACACCTGAATTCACTTATTATTGCCACTTCTTCCTCCCATGAACTCGGATAAATTACACAGCTTCTCTTTTAGCCTGTCTATTCATCCATATAAAAGAGATAACACATCCTCAAGGGAACACACCCTCATGTCACGGGATTTAACAAGATGACGCATGTAAAGTAACAGGCCCTCCAGACCACGGCTGCCCTGTGCATTGATGTCATAGAAGGCCTGGGAAATACATCCCAAGCTTGACCTTGTGATGCTTTCCAGCTTTGTGTCTTTCACATAAGTATTTCACACATAAAATGTGCAAAGAAAATTGCATCTATAAGCCATTTTGCAGCCATAACTTTTCTAAGAACCAAGCTGAATTCAATCTATCATCTGTTGCCACCATGAACATTGAAAAATATAGATAAAGCAAGTTAAAATAAATTTTTTTCATCTGTCTAGTTTATGATTTCTACTGTCTTTGGTAACAAGGAGAAATCTCATGGGATTACTATTCTTTGAAAGTCACTGGGGCAAAAATGAATAAAATGGATTTTACTAAAACTCATTTCCAACTGCAATTTTTAAGAGTAGTTGAAGAAAAGGTTTATTTAATTCTATCTTATTTCATTATTATTTAACTAAACCTAACCTACCTTATAAGTCTATCAGAATCACCAATTTCTACAAAATGTAGCACTCTCATGAGAGGGGGCCTGTGTGGGCCATCAAGATCTGTATCGTCCAAAAATACATATGGAAATTTTAAAACAAATTTTGACAACTAAATTGCATAGAAGACATGGCCATAAAAATTTAAGAAAGGTTGTATTGTGTGGAAAGACATGCCCAAGTTGTGAAAATATTACTTCTATGAGGACAGCATCATAAAATCTAGATAATCTATAATAAGAAAAGCACAAAAATATTTTTTAAATATAAATTTTTATAGGCCTCAGTTGACCTATGGATTAAAATCTGATTTTACAGATTGGGAAAGACAAATACTTAAAATGCAAATAAAATTTAAAAAGAAACAGCATCAACAAGTCATTTTACTTGTCATGAGCATATCAGAACTGAAGAATTGATCACAAATTCAAGGTTTGCAGCACCTCAAAATCATTTCAGATATTTGCTTTAAAAAGAGTTTTTCTAGTTTCTGTATAAGCAGATCATCAGGTTACTTCTATTATCTTCTAAAAGGATCAACCTTGAGTGGATGCTTACGCTATGGAGGGATGTCCCAAAATACTAACAATTTTAAAGTTAGCTTTAAATTAAGGAAATTGATCAAATTCCCATGTGTGCATGTGATTAATATTTAGAAAAAGAAGAGTTATAGTTATCTGTGTGCTGTATTCTTTTCACAGAACCCATTCTCATGTTAAATAACTTCTGGAAATAAAAAAAATTAACACACTCATAAAAATATCCCATGGACCATGTATTACAATGATTGCATTTATAAAATGCCAAAAAATCCCATTATTTCAGTATCTTGCTGTGTTTCACTGAGTCATCAGCATTAATCATAGATGACATATTGCTAATGCATTAGCACTGTCCTTCATGGTGTGAGAATATCTACCAGGGAAATAGCTTTTCTTTGTTGAAAAAATCCATGGCTCACATAAAGAAACCTGAAAATACATGTTTTTCATCTTTATCTCTGGCCCCTTTTTTTTTGCAGCTGCAAATGACATCCTGTAAGATGCTGTGCACAGATTCTCAAACAAGTTATTACTATTCAGTTTATAATAAAAAAATTACTCAAAATATGAGCTGAAAAAGCACAAGGACTTTGATGCCGCTTACATATTTAAAAGTAGGATAAAATAGTATGCCAGCTTCCCATTTTCTCCAAAGTTTTGTCAAAATAGCTATTTATTCAGCTCTGCCATTTTTACCATTCCTGCAAAATCTGCAAGGATTCAGAAGACTCTCAACTTCAAATGAAGCCCAGGGTTGCATCTAGAGTTCTTAATGACTGATCCGTGTGTGATCCGTGTGCACACAGGAGACACAGCAGAGAAAAATCCAATTTCAAGGTTAAGAAATTAATTTCGCAGCCCTGTCTCTGCCCCCACCTCCAGTCTGTTAGGAAATCATCGACTTTACCTTCATGACATGTCTAGGACTTAATCACTTCCCATCACTTCAACTGCTACAGCCTCAGTCCGAGGCATTATCACCTTCGGCTCAGATTACTATAAAAATCCCTAGCTATGACCCCAACTCCAGGCTACAACCTGACCTCCACATACTACCTTCTTTCTTTGAAAACAAAATTCAGATGCTATCACTCCTCTCTGAAAAATCCTGCAACAACTTCCCATCCCACTGAAGGTAAAAACGCCACAGTCTTGCCCTGACCACTACTGTGATCTCTTCTGTGTGTGTTCATGAATAGCTCAGTCCTGTCTGACGCTTTGCGACCCCGTGGACTGCAGCCCGCCAGGCTCCTCTGTCCATGGGATTTCCCAGGCAAGAATACTGGAGTGAGCTGCCATTTCCTTCTCTAGGGGATCTTCCTGACTCAGGGGTTGAAGCTGGTCTCCTGCACGGGAGGCAGATTCTTCACCATCTGAGCCACTGGGAAAGCCCAAACTCTTCTCCTAATAGCCTCCTAATCCCGCCTCTGCTCCCAGCATACTGGTCTCCCTGCCTCCTCAAACACACCCAGGAGGCTGTTACTCCAGGGACCTGCCGCTTCTTGCAATGTTCCTCCCCAGGATACCTGCATCTCTCACACCCTCACTTCCCTTAGGTCTCTGCCTAAACATCACCTCGTTGGTGATGCTAGTCTTGACCACCATGCATTTAAACCCTCTGTGCCATTCTCTTCTCTTTCCCCTGCTTTGATTCTTTTTCACAGCAGTTTTTAGTGCTTAAACGCACTGATTTATCTTTTCCTTAATTATTTTCCTTCTCCTGCTACCAGAATCTTAGCTCCAGAAGAGCTTGATGTCACTTGCATTTTTGTCCTTGCTGTTATCTTTGGCACCCAGAACAACGCTAGCGTGTGGATATTCAACAAATATTTGCTGCTTTGACCAATACAAAAATAATATTAAAGAATTGAAGAGGCTGTTGAATCTATTTTCCTTAGTATTTTTAAGGCAAGTTTGCTGTAGACATTACCTGAGTCACTAGTTAAATGATCATCTCCTTCTGTGACAGCATAAAGTCCTTAAGAATAGGAATGGATTATGTCCCATTTGCTGACTTACTGCTAGTGTCTGTGACCGATCACGGCACACTTTTTAAATGTTAAGTGGACAGCTGTGTTATTTTCATTCCCACTCTTGAACCACAAATGAAGTGCATACAAAACAATATTTCAGAAATTAGAAGCCATAAGTAAATTTCTTATGGACACTTGCATTTAGATTGGGAAATACAGACATTCAGATTTGGGAAGCTGAGAAGGATTCTAAGTTATTAGCAAAGACAGATGATGAATAAGGGTCTTAAGTGGTTGTAGCAGAGATGCAAACAAGTGGTGACGGTCAAATCATCAGAGGTTTGCCCTAGTGTTTTGCTGAAACTTTTCCAAAGAGCTGAATCTGCTTAAGCGGGTTAATGAGTTTAAAAATAATCAAGTAATTTTCTCCCCTCTCTGGAATATACTGTTACTTGTAAATCTCAGTGCAATAAATGCATAAAAAGTTGAAAATTTTAGATTACACTTATTAAAAGCTCCAGTTCACAAAACTGTCATGTGTATGTTTATCTTTCATGTCATCTTCTACCCACAAAGCAATTATCCATTCGTTTTCATTTTTATGAAAGACTATAGGGAATTCTGTGTAGATTATAAAGAAGGAGATACACATTTGATTTTCTATATCAAAACATGTTTTCTTCCACTACATAAATACTGGACTATTCTTAGTATGATGAGCAAAATAACTAAGAAAACAAAGGTCATTTAGAATGGTGACCACAGTCAGGTAGACACACGGAGAGGTCAGTAAGCTGGGCATGAGCTCATGGCCTGATAAGTCAAAATAGTTCAGAAAGAAGAAATGAAGACAGAATAACTAAATAACGCCATGAATAGGGCTCAACAAACATATTTTCCAGTGGGTTCAATCCAAATAAATGCTTTTAATCCACAGATACAACTTCCACCTGAATGAAGGCTTTGTCCCCTGAGATGGAAATTTGATCTGAACGTTTCATGTTGAATCTGAATTCCCAATGTCAAGCAAACCTTGAATTTACTGATTGCTGGAGAAATGCCTCATAGATGACCTTATCAGTCTTCCTCAGCCCTTCGATTCCTCTGATAGTACACTGATTTAAAAAGAATCTTTGGATAATCACTTCAAAAAACTTTTCCAAAGAGCTGTATCTGCTTAAGAAGGTTAATAAATTTTAAAATAATGGGTAATTTTCTTCCCTCTCTGGAATATACTTTTACTTGTAAATCTCAGTGTATTAAATGTATAAAAAGCTGAAATTTTTAGTTCGTAATTATTGAAAGCTCCAATTCACAAAACTGCAGCAAAACTTCTATGTTTCTCTTCCACGTTCATCTTTCACCCAGAAAACAATTATCCGTTAGTTTTCGTTTTTATGAAAGATTATAGGGAATTCTGTGTAGATTGTAAATAAGATGATGTACACTTGATTTTCTACACCAAAACATGTTTTTATCCACTACATAAATTATGGACTATTCTTAGTCAAATTCACAGTGGCCATTTTCTAAATCCACACACAGGGATAATTAACTGATTGATGAAATTCTATAGCTATTGCATTAGTAAAGAAAGCTTTCAGAGACCAAGTCATATATGCATGCGTATGTATTTTTATGTGTGTGTGTATATATATATATATAAACTGATTCTGGCACATTTATTAAATATTTAGTGACTCTCTGTGATAATATATATGATAATATATCATACATAAATTAACAAATGTGTTTAATTAATAAATATGCTTTAAACTGTTTGGTAAACAGGTAACGGAGCCTTAGAATTTTCCCCATGATAATAATTACTAGCTTTAAATGGGTTTTCAAGGATGGAGGCTCCTGTAAGTATTAATCAGACATCTCACTGTATCTATTATATTTTATCTTTTTGGATATCATCCTAAAGTTATTTCATAGCAAACATCTAACCATAAATCCTTGCCAAGTTCTATTACTCCAACACAAGCAGATTTATTATGAGATTAACAAATTACCCCCTAAGAAATCTCTGTCTCACAGTTTCTTCCAAATATTTTTTGTCACCTTTTTTTTGAAAATAACTTTTCAAAATCACAAGAGCTGTGGTGCTCTTGCTCAAGAAATATTATGTCAGAACACAAACAAGAAATATTCAGTTGGTGCCTACCTGCTGTTTCTGAGCTAGCACCTAGATTCGGAGCTTAGTGGCTATGGAAGGATGGGATAGTCAACAATAATTTAGGATGGAGGTTATCAAGGCTGCTACATGTTTACTCCAGTTTGTTTTAATTAAATGCCCATTCACATCTACATCCAATTCCGTACTTACAACTGTACTGTCCGCCTCAAAGTTATTCGACTTCTAAGAGTGATTGTACTTCTAGGGTGATGTGACCATGAGAACAAAAGGGTGGCTGCCCTTGGTACCGCATTAGCGTGGGCTCTGAGCACTGTACCAGGTCGGCTACACATTGGTCTGTGGGGATACTGACTTAGCAATCAAGTTGGTAAGAACGGGAGGGTGGCAGCATCAGAAATGGACTACAGATAATGTTATAACCAGAGAAAACAGTTACAAGCAATCTTAGCTCTTTAGGAACTGAAAATGGAGTGTTAGTCGCTCAGTCACGTCCAACTCTTTTGCGACCCTATAGACTATAGCCCCCCAGGCTACTCTGTCCATGGGATGTTCCAGGCCAGAATACTGGAGTGGGTAGCCATTCCGTTCTCCAGGGGATCTTCACAACACCCAGGTATCTTGCACTGACAGGTGGATTCTTTACCACTGAGCTACCAGGGAAGCCCTCAATGTCCTTCCTTAACCCAGCATAAAAAACTTTGTATTACATATTTTAAAGAGATTAATTTCTCAAGATTAACCATATACCCTATATATATATATTTAAATAACTTTAGGATATAATCCACATACCATAAAATTTACCCACTTAAAGTATACAGATTAATGGTTATTAGTAATTCACAGAATTGTGCAACAGTTACCACCCAAAACCCAATATATTCTTGAATTTCTTACACAACATCATCAAAGGATGCACCCTCCATGGGGAAACAATCTGACAAAATGATCGTGTACAGTTTCTATAATTCAACTGGCAATGACAATTTTAAAGAAGTTTGAGTTCAGTTGAATGGTTTCCAGATTCAGGTGGCCACAGGGACAAAACAACCGATTGACATGGGTGGAACTTGATGGGTGTCAAAAAAGCTATGGGCTCCCTGTTCCTAATCTGATAAAGAGATTGAAAGTTGTCATTCCCATCTTCACACCCAAAAAGCTAGACAAGTTGAAAATCAATAACTTCTCTTCGTTCTGTCTGAGAACTGAGATCACAAGCCAAACTGCTCCCCTGAGACGGTAAAGACAGGTGGACCCAGAGAATCACAGCATGTCAGGAGCGGAGACCCCAAGTCAGAAGATGCCATACATACGTATACACAACGGGATACTATGCAGTCATAGAAAAGGATGACATGATGTCATTTGTAGCAACACGGATGCAACTAGAGATTGGCATGCTAAGTGAAGCAAGTCAGAAAGAGAAAGACAAATGCCATATGATGCCACTTCTGTGTGGAATCTAAACGTCACACAAATGGACTGACCCATGAAACGGAGACAGAATCACAGACCTATACAACAACTCCCGGGGAGGGTTTTGGAGGAGGGATGGAATGAGAAGTAGGGGTTGGTAGATATATGCTTTTATACATAGGATGGATATAAAAGATCCTACTATATAACACAGAGAACTACATTCAATATCCTATGACAAACCATAATGGAAAAGAATTTTAAAAAGTGAGGATGAGGAAAATGAAATTGTCCTCACCCTGAAATGAAAAGATCTTGATAAAAATCCTCAATTAACTTGTAAGGTGTCCTTGAAGAATCTCAAGACAAAAGCCTTACTGTCAATGAACTTCATGATTTCTGTTCCTTAAATTAAAAAATAACAAAGTCTTTGTGTATTATGTTGTTTATTTTTATTCTTATTTCCAGAGAAATTGGTTTTGCCCACAAGAGGTTGCCAAATCATTAGCTACTGGTTACTTAAATCCATAAATCACAAATTGTGAAATTTTTATTTCATTTCCCAAATAATATAATACAATTTTGTAATGAGAAGTAATTTGAAGTTTATAAGAACTGCAGGGAATAAATTAGTAGTATGTGAAATTTAAAATGAACTAACACACATTTTGGAGAAGGAAATGGCAGCCCACTCCAGTACTCTTGCCTGGAAAACCCCATGGATGGAGGAGCCTGGTAGGCTGCAGTCCGTGGGGTCACAAAGAGTTAGGCACAACTGAGTGACTTCACTTTTACTTTTCACTTTCATGCATTGGAGACGGTAATGGCAACCCACTCCAGTATTCTTGCCTGGAGAATCCCAGGGACAGAGGAGCCTGGTGGGCTGCCATCTATGGGGTCTCACAGAATTGGACATGACTGAAGCAACTTAGCAGCAGCAGCAATATACATTTTGCTAGATTTACAATGATATTGCATGCTACTCCTTATTGAAAAATGTGTTTCCCCCTCAGTCAATGTCCTAGTTATTTGAAATATTCCCTGCGTTCTATACCATGATCTCACCATGATTAAAAGACCTGTCACAACACTATGAGGACTTGTGTTACGCAATTAGGCATGACACATTAACATATGGCTAATCAAACTGCAAGACCTTTCTAAACATCTATCTTTCTACTTTAAATTCTTTGTACTGTATCTTAACCACAAGATAAAAAATAATTATAGCAATGTGAAGAGAACATCTGTTGGTTAAAGTAAGGATCATAAAGACTGTTAGCAACTGTCATGTGTGAATGATCATAAAAATATCTGAAGGGCAGTAATTTTCTAAAAATTCATTGAAAGCTTCACTTACTGTTTTGCTTTTTCATCATCTTTTGAAAGAAATACATTTGCATGCTTGTGTTTTGTGTGTGTATTACTTTATATAAGATGGACATATGAGGAATTTCTCTACACAGCACAGCCCTGAGCCAAAATAGATCACATTTTAAGGGGAAAGAAGAAAGTTCTCAATAACTAGAAATTCAGAAATATCAAGGAAACATAGTTTAGGAAAAAGAATTGTTTTCCAGGTTTTATAAAACAGAAGTGTAACAGTAAGTCAAGTATTTTGCTTAAGGAAGAGCTAAGTCATGTTTTTATTTTATAATATATATCTTACCTATGTTGAATACTTAACTGAATTCAATTTAGGAAGTAATTACATGTATAACATTGTCCTAAGAATTGGAGAAAAACAAAAATGACTAAAATTTCACTCTAAAATAGATCACAATCAAATGAGAGAAAAAGGTCAACACATAACTGTAAACAAGACAAAGTTCTAAGTAGAAATAAAACTAACTTGCCACATCACAGGGAGGAACAATCCCTCTTTAGTTGGAAAATCAGGGAAGCCTGCCTGTAGGAGCTGGCATTTGAGCTATATCTAGAAGTGCAAAAGGGATTTTGAAAATTGGATTAGAGAATGCCAGCTTCTTTGGGTTTTGAGCTGTGATAAATAGGAGGGTATATGGGAAGTGGGAAAAAGCAGTTTGGGGCAGATTATGGAAGATCTTGATTTGGGGCCTGAATAGATTGGACTTGAGCACTGTGTCAATAGAGAAACTTTCTGAGGAGGGTTGTGACTAATGCCCAAGTTTTTGTAATTCATAAAATTATGGATGATGAACTGGAGCGAATGGAGATTGGAACCAGGGATATTAGTTAGGGGCTGTGAGGATAATCCAGGTGAAAACTGATGGAGGTATCACAGAAACCTTCAGGAGATGCAGTTGACAGATTCAGACTAGACTGCAGAGAAGGGGATAAAGAAGAAAGATGAGATCAAAGATAACCCAAGTCTCTGACTCGGTTGAAATCTTGCCCTGGCTACGAACCAAAGAAAGGAGCAGACCTTAGAATAAAGAACTGAGCTTTATGAATCTGTCATAACCTCCCACTCCCCTCCAAATCTAGTTTGCAAGTAGGTTAGAGGTTCGTGATCAACAAATTAAAGGTACACCTAACGCACCAAGCAATCTTCTCTTTAGGTTTCTTTTGTTCTTTCCAAACCTATGAGTGAGAGAAAGGACACTGGTTTACAAAACTACTACATGGAACAATTTCTTCTCCCTCCAGAACATGGATCAGCAGAACCCACTAGGTCCTAATTAGAGCTAATGCGTTAATAGTAAATGCGTTGTCTGATGCTTAGCACATTCTTGACTCAAGACACTTCCACCCACAGCTCCCTCTGCCTAGGAAGCTACCAGATTTCTGCATGGCTCTCCCAGTCTCTCCCTTTAAATGATCAGAGGGCTTCTGCAGCAGCTGAATAAGTAGCATGCCTCAGCACTCTCCATCCTTTCAATCAGCTTCAGAGCACTTCAGAGCACCTCTCACCACTAATCATACAGGACAGACTACTCAAACTGGATGTGTTTAGTCTTTGTTTATTGTCTGTCTGTTCCTGGTTGGAAACATACAGATATTTCCATGAGAGTAGGGATTTTGCTCACCCACATCTGTATCCTTAACTTCTAGAAGAGTTTCCATCATACAGTTCAGTTCAGTTCAGTTCAGTCGCTTAGTCATGTCCGACTCTTTGCGATCCCATGAATTGCAGCACGCTAGGCCTCCCTGTTCATTACCATCTCTCAGAGTTCACTCAGACTCACGTCCATTGGGTCAGTGATGCCATCCAGTCATCTCATCCTCGGTCATCCCCTTCTCCTCCTGCCCCCAATCCCTCCCAGCATCAGAGTCTTTTCCAATGAGTCAACTCTTCGCAAGAGGTGGCAAAAGTACTGGAGTTTCAGTTTCAGCATCATTCCTTCCAAAAAAATCCCAGGGTTGATCTCCTTCAGAATGGACTGGTTGGATCTCCTTGCAGTCCAAGGGACTCTCAAGAGTCGTTTCCAACACCACAGCTCAAAAGCATCAATTCTTCGGCGCTCAGCCTTCTTCATAGTCCAACTCTCACATCCATACATGACCACAGGAAAAACCATAGCCTTGACTAGACGGACCTAGGTTGGCAAAGGAATGTCTCTGCTTTTGAATATACTATCTAGGTTGGCCATAACTTTTCTTCCAAGGAGTAAGCGTCTTCTAATTTCATGGCTGCAGTCACCATCTGCAGTGATTTTGGAGCCCCCAAAAATAAAGTCTGACACTGTTTCCACTGTTTCCCCATCTATCTCCCATGAACTGATGGGACCAGATGCCATGATCTTTGTTTTCTGAATGTTGAGCTTTAAGCCAACTTTTTCACTCTCCTCTTTCACCTTCATCAAGAGGCTTTTTAGTTCCTCTTCATTTTCTGCCATAAGGGTGGTATCATCTGCATATCTGAGGTTATTGATATTTCTCCCTGCAGTCTTGATTCCAGCTTGTGTTTCTTCCAGTCCAGCATTTCTCAGGATGTACTCTGCATATAAGTTAAATAAGCAGGGTGACAATATACAGCCTTGACGGACTCCTTTTCCTATTTGGAACCAGTCTGTTGTTCCATGTCCAGTTCTAACTCTTGCTTCCTGACCTGCATACAGATTTCTCAAGAGGCAGATTAGGTGGTCTGGTATTCCCATCTCTTTCAGAATTTTCCACAGTTTATTGTGGTCCATACAAAGGCTTTGGCATAGTCAAGAAAGCAGAAATAGATGTTTTTCTGGAACTCTCTTGCTTTTTCCATGATCCAGCAGATGTTGGCAGTTTGACCTCTGGTTTCTCTGCCTTTTCTAAAACCAGTTTGAATATCAGGAAGTTCACGGTTCATGTATTGCTGAAGCCTGGCTTGGAGAATTTTGAGCATGACTTTACTAGCTTGTGAGATGAGTGCAATTGTGCGGTAGTTTGAGCATTCTTTGGCATTGCCTTTCTTTGGGATTGGAATGAAAACTGACCTTTTCCAGTCTGTGGCCACTGCTGAGTTTTCCAAATTTGCTGGCAT
>SJYF01000464.1:8604028-8631336 GCA_006410515.1 Procapra przewalskii | reverse complement strand
CAAAGTCAGGGAGCTGGGACGTTTCCATCTTGGTGACAGAAGAGTGGGTCCCCAGGAGGACAGATCACTGCTCCTCTGTTTACAAGGCTTACGCTTCCTAACCTACTTTAAAAATACCTAGAAGACCTCTCTGCTTCCTTAACTGGATTAAGATTTTTACACTCCATTTCATTCAGTTGTATTACACTGCTCAGAAGAACTAAGTTCACAGTCAAAGAGTGTTGAAGATGTAATCGGAAGCAATGGAAGCTACTATTACAAGGAGAGGACACTGTATGACTCCCAGTTCCTGTCAAGACATCGTGAGACCCACACCATAGGCTGTTGAGGGTGTGTGGTTGCAAAAATGCACAATAAGGCCCTGGAGACTTTCTCTTTAATGAGATCTCTTGGCTTTTATGGATTCCTGACCTAAGACCATGTTTATCTTCATTATGCAAGAGAAATAAAAGGATCATATTATTTATTACACACACCAGGACACTGCTGAGAGAGCAAGGGTTTCTATCAATTTCACCGGTTTATCCTATTAGTTGCTCAGTCGTGTCCAACTCTTTGCGACCCCATGGATTGTAGCCTGCCAGGCTCCTCTGTCCATTGAATTCTCCTGGCAAGAAGACTGGAATGGGTTGCTGTTTCTTTCTCCAGGGGATCTTCCTGACCCAGGGATCGAACCTGGGCTTCCTGCAATGTAGGCAGGTCCTTAAACATCTGAGTGACTGCTGCTGCTGCTGCTAAGTCGCTTGAGCCATGTCCGACTCTATGCGGACACCAGGCTCCCCCGTCCCTGGGATTCTTCAGGCAAAAACACTGGAGTGGGTTGCCATTTCTTCTCCAGTGCATGAAAGTGAAATGTGAAAGTGACATTGCTCAGTCGTGCAAATAGCTATCAAAGGATAATGTCACAGGGCAGACTACGGTTATCCTTGTGAAGCGAGGAAATTGTATTAAATGAAAATTGGATCGGTTTGCTTGTTCTCCATTGGTTGTTATTTATTTCCTCATTCTTAAGGATTTCTGAAATCATTTGCAGCTGTCTTACCAGGCCTTCAGAAAGGCCTCTCCAGCACCCTGGTGCCCTGCAGACCCTCAGATGAGCATGTAAGCTGGAGATTCCCATCAGTGTGTGCATGTGATCGTGGAGTAACAGGTGAGCTTTGGAGTCGGGTGCCATGCAGTTCGCAGTCTGGCTCTGCTATGCGGTCTTGGATCTCTCTGCACCTCTGTTCCCTTATGGAGAAGTGATGAACAGTAATACTTATCCCACATAATTACCTATGAAGACAGCACAAACCACCTAGAGAAGGCCCGCTGTATAGTCCCTGCTTAGTAAACCTTCACTTTTTTTTCTTTTTTGCCAAAATGTACACAAGGCAAAATTTTAATCTTACTACTCTAAAAGATTCATGTAATTTATTAATTTCCGTAAGTGATTTTGACTGTGCTTTTCAGACTATCTGAGAACAGGATGTGGGGGTAGGGAAAGGTAGATTGGAGGGGGACGTGCAATTTAGAAATTACATATGCAGAAATGTAATGAGAAATGAGAAAACCTCAACTTTGCTGTATAAATAGCTGTGATATTCCTTATAGTTTGACATTTTGTTAAAGGAGAATGTAACTTTTACAATCTTCATCACCTTCATCAAAGGTGACATGAGTTTACCTAGCAATGAACAAAACACTAACATGAATCGATAAATAATTAGCTGAGTTTCTGGATCGGTTTCAAAGGAAATAAAGAAAATCTGACAACGTGTAGATACTCATTTAGAGGCCAGGAAGCCACAGGATGGTAACTGGGTGACCCAGTGTCACTTAACAGAAGTTAAGTGCTTCTTACAGCTTCTGTTTTTTTGTAGATTCTTTATTTTATTCCCCTCTTAAACACACAGCTTCTCTAAAAGTTCCAAACTAATTTTCCAAGTGCATCCTCTTGGTGGAAGCACCTGCTTGCCAAAGATGGGGGCATGGGGTTGGAGGACCACAGAATTCACTAATGAGTGAACTGTAATTACAAACTGGTACCTTGTAAAGAGGATAAATTTTATTCTCATTCCAGGAGCTTAGGCCTGAGTTCCATGTTTCTGGGCTTCCATCAGAATCCCAAGCTACACAATTGACTATACTTCATGCTTTATCCTCAGTCATGCAGAATTTTTAAATGTCAGAGCTGAAAGGACCTGAGGGTTAAACGAACCCAAGACCTCAATTATATAAACGAGGAAAAGACACCACCTAAACTGTGCAGTAACTTACCCAGAGTCACAAAGATGGTAAGACATATAGATGGTAGATGGTCATGGCCTGGAAACCAGTTCCTAGCTCTTAGAACGATGGTCCTTCCAATGGATTACACGTCCTCTCCTCTCCTTTAGCCATTAAAGATGGACCCAAAGGGGGTTTCTCCATGAATCCCTCAAATGGGTCCTTGGGTTTTTTTTTTTTTTTTAACGTCTATTTCTTTATTTGACTGGTTGGGTCTTAGTTGCAACATATGGGATCTAGTTCCCCAACCTGGGGTCAAACCTGGGCCCCCTGCCTCAGGAGTGCAGAATCTTAGCCACTGGACCACCATGGAAGTCTTGTCCTTGGGGGTTTTTTAAGTTGCTCTTAAATGACCTGGACATCCAATAATAGGGGAATGCTAAATAGATTATATAAACCTATATGCGGAACCACAGTGTATCCATAAAATTCATACTCTAAGATATTTCAAGACATGTGAATGTGTGAGATATTCACACATACTGTTTAAAAAGCAGGTTATAAAGGTGACTGTCTTATGACTTGTGAGTGTTTATAAATGTCAAAGGAAGGTTATGAAAGGTTATACACCAAGATATTAACAACCACTAACTCTAGGTATTGATACTGCTGGTGAATGTGTAGTTTACTCTGATTTCCATATGCTCTTCAAAAGTACGTGTTATTTTTCTAGCTATAAAAGAGAGAGAAAAGAGCTGGATAGCAAGTAAATATTTCAGTAAGTAAACAATCTGAGCCTTTTCTGACCCTGTTCTTGGCTTTCTCCCTTTTGCCCTGACTCCACTTTTCCTCAAAATTTCCTCCAAGACTCCTTTTAACTGCTCTCACTGTTTCTGAAGAAAAATGTTCATATCAGTCATCAGACCAGCCCCAGACAGCACCTCTGGTCTCTGTTATGTTCACTTATGATCCCACAGTACTAGAACACTCTGGAACCAACTGAAACTACAAGTGAGAAAGAAGACGAGATGAAGGCTGAGGAGTCATCTACTTGCAGGGAACAGCAAAAACTGAGAGAATGGAAGCCAAAAAAGTCTTAGAGGACACTTTGAGGTTGGACTGTAGGGAGAGAGCCACCAGCTGGGGTTGGGATGAAGAAAGGCATCAGTGAACAAACAGAGAACACAGTCAAAAGTTAGATCATGGAAACTGAGAAGAAAAATCAGTGTATGAAATGCTGCTTGTTTATGTGTAGGTGCAGAATCGGGTGGTAAAGAATCCACCTGCCAATGCAGGAGACAGAAGAGATGCAAGTTAGATCCCTGGGTGGGGAAGATCCCCTGGAGGAGGGCATGGCAACCCACTCCAGTATCCTTGCCTGGAGAATCCCATGGACAGAGGAGCCTGGTGGATATAGTCCATGGGGTCACAAAGAGTTGGAGACAACCAAAGTGACTTAGCACACAGAATCAGGACAATTAAAGAATAAGCTGAAAACAGTTTAAATGAATGATAGCCAAAACATTATTTTGATCATTTAAGAACACGGAAGAGCAATTCTGGGAAAATGGCACACTGAAAAATTTCCATGTGTTCTTTCATAATTAGAAATGAGGAACATCACCCTTAGCGTAATACCTGGTCTCAGAGGAAAGATAAAATCAGGGAAAGAAATTTGTCAGTGATGGATACTCATCAAGGGAGCCTTGTGGCAGAAGAACCAGCACACCTTTGGCTCAGAGAGACATCTGGAAGCCATATGCTAGAGCCCAGAGAGGCGAATGCCAGACACTTCTTTGCAAAGAATAGCCTCAGGGGCAAGAGACCACTGGCTGCTCTCTAAGCCCCCAGGGAAGGGCTCCAAATGGTTGAAATTTACTCACAAATGGTATTGAGCTGTCACTGTTTATGATGAACCAAGACCTTCTCCCAACCTTTGGATCAGCTGAGCTCACAGCAAGTTCTTTACCTTTTCCCCTCTTTTTTCCACCTTTCATAGCTTACCCTGATGATAATAGAATGGCTAATGATGGAAGATGGGCAAAGCATTTTTTTTCCTATTAAGGTTGAGATGATTTTTTTAAGAAATTAGAATTTAAAACAATTCAGGAATTTAAGATTGCTAATTGACTTTTTTTTCCTTTTGCAATCATACTATAATTTGGTGCATGGAGAGGAGCTGTGTCTTGAAGACATGCATACAAAGGTGACTTTCCTTGTGGCTCAGCTGGTAAAGAATCCGCCTGCAGTGTGGGAGACCTGGGTTCAATCCCTGGGTTAGGAAGATCCCCTGGAGAAGGAAAAGGCTATCCACTCCAGTATTCTGGCCTGGAGAATTCCATGGACTATAAAATCCATGGGGTCACTAAGAGTCAGACACAACTGAGCGACTTTCACTTTTTCATACAAAGGTGACTCTTGGGATGGTATTGTTCTAAATCTAAGTTTCCACAAAAAATACCTGGATCACAGGTGCCTGAAAGGCAGCCTTTGCATAATAATCGTGACAAAGACCTGTGCTGCTATTAGATGAATGTCAGGTGTTGTCTGAAACATTTTGCATACACTGACTCATTTAATTCTCACACAGCCTTAAGAGGTAAGAGGTGGGCGCTGCTATTGTCTTCATTTGTAAAAACTGTGGTGGGGGGAAGTTCCCATAAGCCACTCAGGAGCCCAGTGTCAATAACAGAAGAGCCTGGAGTTTTCACACAGTCAGGCTTCAAACCATTACCCTGTAAGCTGTCTGTACACAATAGCAGTTCACATCCATTTCCCGTACACAGGGAGGCTGCAACTATGAATTCATTTTATATCAAACCAGTCGATCCTAAAGGAAATCAACCCTGACTATTCTTTGGAAGGACTGGTGCTGAAGCTCCAGTACTTTGGCTACCTGATGCAAAGAGCCAACTCATTGGAAAAGACCTGGATGCTGGAAGACTGAAGGCAGGAGGAGAAGGGGACATCAGAGGATGAGATAGCTGGATGGCATCACTGACTCAATGGACATGAGTTTGAGCAAACTCTGTGAGACAGTGAATGACAGGGAAAACTGGTGCATTGCAGTTGCAAAGAGCCGGATATGATTGAGCAACTGAACAACAACAAAAGTCAGGGAAAGCATTCCCAGAATATCAACTGGTCATTAACTGGTTATGATCATTCAGCTATTGTTTCTTCAACTTTCTATATTCCTACTCACAGCCTGTGAAATAGGCTTGTGATGCTATGAATCATAAAAGACTCAGTCTTCCTAGAATGAACTTTTTATCAGATTCCTCTTATGGGTTTGTCAGGCACTGTACCTGGTTCTGGGAGACTGTGATGAAATAACCTGACATGGGTCCTACCATCAAAGACCTTACGATCTATTATGGTGGAGATTCCCAAGTAGTTTCACACTTAGGCTCAGAGAAAACAGTGATAGCATCTGTACTGGAGTAAAGAGTTGAGACTGTGTATCAGCACTTGACCCACTCCACTGCTCGACTCTGTTGAGTGTCCTGGGGCTGAAGGATCAACTATCCCATACCTATGATCCCTTCTAAACACACGGGTGTATCCACACCCATAAGAAAAACTTTGGAGAAGTGAATGCAAATAAATAAATATACTATAACATTGCGGGAACCAAAGTCTCATGCTGGGGGACATCACAAGGGATTATAGAACCACTTATGAGAGAAGCCTAACTCAGTGCAGTGCAGGGCAGGCACAGAGTCCCAGGAAAACAACATCTAAGTTAAAAACCAATGAATGGGTTGACCAGATGAATAAAGAAGAAAGGGAAGAATGGTCTAGGAAAACAAGAGAAAAGCAGGAACAATCAAACTGACTGGGTCACTGAACTCAATTGGACAAGTGAGCTGGTGTGCGTCATGGTGGGCAGGGGAGTCTAGGGGATGAGCTGACTCGTGAACCACGTACCTGTCTCTTTGGAAACACATCATGCAAGCTGGGAACGTTCATACTGTGAGACCGTGAGCCACCATGGAAGCTACAGCAGGTATATCGAGAATGTCAAACCAAGTGGCTAGTTATTGCTGCAAAGGGTCGGCTGGCTTTTGTTAACGTGGACATCTGAGCAGTTCCCTAAGGACGTGACTGGGGGAGTAAGGTGTGCCTTTTCTTTGCCAGCTCTCCTCGGGTTTCAAAAATGGCAGCCTCCAGCAAGGACTAATGGATTTGTCCAGTGTTTCTTAATGCTCATGTGTAGAGCCAAAAGAGACATTCAACATGACAAAGGAACTGAAGGCATCATCCTGTTAGAGTCGAAGTGGAAAACAGAGCTCAGCCTTTCAGCGCACTGCCTGGCGCTTCTGTGGTTGTCCTAAGCACTCCCTCTGCTTTCTCATTCTTCTCCCGAGTTAACCGTGCCTGATCCCCACTTTCAGGAAAGCTGCCAAGCTGAATCAACTGCTGCGGCGTCTCAGAATTCATCGGGGAATTTGCAGCCCTGGCTTCTGCATGGACTGGCGTTATTCAAACAGTCTTTGCTCATCACGTTGGAAGATAAAGCATCCAGCGCCTTCAGCAGAGAGGAAGGGAATTTCTAAGAGGCTTAGAGTTGAAAAGGGACTAGATTATCCCACACATTTTCTATCAGCCTGGTTATGCTTGGGGAGAGAAAAGAGATGAGTCACTTTAGAAGGCTATGCTTATGTGATTCAACACAGGAGTAGAAAAATAGATGTTTCATCAGATCAGATGGGAACCAAGTCCTGGCAGAAGCAGAAGTGTGACCCGGAGCCCGATTTTGGACCCTTCAACCCAACTATTCCTTAATCTCCACCTGAACACCTGTCAACTTGAGTGATGCTCTCCCTGTGTGACACCTGTCTATCTAGAGTTACGGCCCCTCCCAGTACAGCTTAGCCTGATTAACTACTGGACCTAAGCTTAGCACATCCATCAGTGATGATCTTGGCTGATTTGTCTTTGAGAAACAAAGATACATAGGGCGGTATCAGTTTCTTTCCAAAGAAGAGACCACTTTAGGAATGTCAGGCAATGAATGACATTTTGGCATTTTGGACATGATTTAATTTATCCTTGGGATTTATTCTAAGAAAGCAATCCAAAATTTAATACAAATTGCTTGAGTTTTGCTTTACTATCTATTTTCCACAGAAAAGGCTGTTTTTCATTCTTATATCCATCTAGTGACGCTGTTATAAAAATCCCCACATAGATACATAATCAAATGCAAATAAGCTCAAGAAATGTTGATTTTGCTCTTGAATTATAGCATTCTCTATACAAATAGTAGCTTTTAAACTTGCTCAGTGCTTTCTCTGCTCAATGCCAGTGGCAGACAAAATATTTTACTGTGGCCTTGGCTTCAAGATTTTATTTCCTTCATCTTTACACATAGGAACAATATCAGTCCGCATCTCTTTCCAGTATGCTCCGTGTGTTTTTCTGACTGGTTTTTGAAAGGTAGTACACCTTCAGGACAGGACCTAGCTCGCAGACTTGGGTAATGACCATATTTACAAAGATGATTCTTAACTAAGAATTTCAAAGCCAGCTGAGAAATGATGTTGGGTGATACTCCCCTTTCGATGGCTTCTCATCACTAACCAAATTTGAAATAGCTTCTGTTGATGTGAGTTAATCTTATAAAAACTAGCTCACAAAATACATTATTCAGGTATAACATAATGAGATAAATGTCAGTGTTTCCTAAAAGATGATTCCTATGATAACCTGCCATCAATTTAGAGAAATGGACCACCTCTTATCTCTCTCAAAGTCTCAAGTACAACATTTGCAGAATGGAAACCACCATTATAATCCCATGGAAAAGACACAGAAAATTTAAAACAAATGACAGCTTGTGCTGAACTTGCAATTACATTGGGTGTCTGTATAGTATATTTAGTAATTACAACAACTGCCCTAATTTACATATAAGATATAAATCAGATAAAATGTGTTTTTGCAATTGTCTATCTATCCTTAATGTATTAAGATCCAGTGAGTAAGTACTAGGTACATGGAAAGTTCTCAGTGCTATGAAGGGCTTTAGAGACAAAAGGGACATGTTGTTTGTCAGTAAAATGTTTAAATTCTTACTGTGTAAAATGGAGATAGCTGAGAAAGCATATACAGAACCTTTCTTTACTCCCTTTGCCACTTTTCTGTAAGTCTGAGCTTCTTCCAAAATAAAAAGGTTATTATAAAATTGTACTGGGAAAAGGGAACCCTGCTACACTGCTGGTGGAAATGTAAATTGGTGCAGCCAGTGGAAAACAGTATGGAGGTTCCTTAAAAATCTAAAAATAGAACTACCATATGATCCTACAATCCCACTCCTGGGCACATATCAGGAGAAACTGATAATTCAGAAAGATACATGCACCCCAGTGTCCACTGTGGCACAGTTTACTGCAGCCAAGACATGGAAGCGACCTGAACGTTCACTGACTGATGAACGGATAAAGAAGATGTGGTGCATATATACAATGGAATGTTACTCAGCCATAAAAAGAATGAAACAATGCTATTTAAGCACCATGAATGGACCTAGACATTACCATACTAGGTGAAGCAAGCCAGACATAGACAGAAAAAAAATAATATCACTAGCAGGTAATGAATTTATATACAAAACAGAAATAGACTCACAGACCCAGAAAACAAGTTTATGGTTACCAAAGGGGGAAGTTTGTGGAGGTGATGCAATTCCAGTTGAGCTATTTCAAATCCTAAAAGATACTGCTGTGAAAGTGCTGCACTTCAATATGCCATCACATTTGGAAAACTCAGCAGTGGCCACAAGACTGGAAAAAGTCACTGTTCATTCGAATCCCTAAGAAAGGCAATGCCAAAGAATGCTCAAACTACTGCATAATTGCACTCATCTCATACACTAGTAAAATAATGCTCAAAATGCTCCAAGCCAGGCTTCAACATTACATGAACTGTGAAGTTACAGATGTTCAAGTTGGATTTAGAAAAGGCAGAGGAACCAGAGATCAAATTGCCAACATCCACTGGATCATCGAAAAAGCAAAAGTTTCAGAAAAACATCTATTTCTGCTTTATTGACTATGCCAAAGCCTTTGACTGTGTGGACAACAAACTGTGGAAAATTCTGAAAGAGATGGGAATACCAGACCACCTGACCTGCCTCCTATATGTAGGTCAGAAAGCAACAGTTAGAACTAGACATGGAATAGACTGGTTCCAAATAGGGAAAGGAGTATGTCAAGGGTGTATATTGTCACCCTGCTTAATTAACTTATATTCAGGGTACAACATGAGAAATGCTGGGTTGGATGAAGCACAAGCTAGAATCAAGATTGCCGGGAGAAATATCAATAACCTCAGATATGCAGAAGACACCACCTTTATGGCAGAAAGTGAAGAAGAACTAAAGAGCCTCTTGATGAAAGTGAAAGAGGAGAGTGAAAAAGCTGGCTTAAAGCTCAACATCAGAAAATGAAGATCATGGCATCTGGTCCCATCACTTCATGGCAAATAGATGGGGAAACAGTGGAAACAATGACAGACTTTATTTTGGGGGCTCCAAAATCACTGCAGATGGTGATTGTAGCCATGAAATTAAAATATGCTTACTCCTTGGAAGAAAAGTTATGACCAATCTAGACAGCATACTAAAAAACAGAGGCATTACTTTGACAACAAAGGTTCATCTAATAGAAGCGATTGTTTTTCCAGTAGTCATGTGTGGATGTCAGAGTTGGACCATCAAGAAAGCTGAGTGCTAAAGAATTGATGCTTTTGAACTGTGGTGTTGGAGATGACTATTGAGAGTCCCTTGGACTGCAAGGAGATCCAACCAGTCCATCCTAAAGGAGATCAGTCCTGAATATTCATTGGAAGGACTGATGTTGAAGATGAACCTCCAATATTTTGGCCACTTGATGTGAAGAGCTGACTCTTTTGAAAAGACCCTGATGCTGGGAAAGATTGAGGGCAGGAGGAGAAGGGGATGACAGAGGATGAGATGGTCGGATGGCATCACCGACTCAATGGACAGGAGTTTGTGTAAACTCCGGGAGTTGGTGATGGACAGGGAGGCCTGACATGCTGCAGTCCATGGGGTCACAAAAAGTCGGACACGACTGAGCATCTGAACTGACTGAAGGGCAAAGTGGGAGAGGGATAAATTAGGAGTTTGAGATTAACAGTACATACTGCTGCTGCTTCTAAGTCGCTTCAGTCGTGTCCGACTCTGTGCAACCCCAGAGACGGCAGCCCACCAGGCTCTCCCATCCCTGGGATTCTCCAGGCAAGAACACTGGAGTGGGTTGCCATTTCCTTCTCCAATGCACAAAAGTGAAAAGTGAAAATGAAGTTGCTCAGTCGTATCTGACTCTTAGTCCATACTACTATATATATAATAAACAACAAGGACCTGCTGTATAGCACAGGGAAATACTCAGTATTTTGTAATAATGTATAAGGGAAATGAATCTGATATATATATATATATATATGTGTGTGTGTGTGTGTGTGTGTGTGTGTAACTGAATCACTTTGTTGTACACAATATTGTAAATCAACTATGTTTCAATAAAATTTAAAAAAATCTTATTGGGGAAATAAAATATATTTGTATGCAATTATAAAATGATAGGACATAAAGACAGCTGAGAAAGGTTAACAGAGGTGCTTGTGCCTAATTGTTAAGCCAATTATATTAATAGTAAGTCTGAAATAATCTTAGGGCAATCCAGCCATGTGGTGGTAGATTTTTATTTTAGAATAATATATTTTTTAAAATTTTTGAGTAATTTCAAATTTATAGAAAAGTTTCAAATCTTCACTATTTGAGGCCAAATATTCTCAACCCATTATAATTATGTCAGTGAAACTCTGAAAGAAAACTGATTTTCCAGATACCCTAAGTTAGCATAGAAAGTCTACAGACAGTTCCACCTTTTATAAAAGGTGGCTCTCCTTTATTCCACCTGGGCACAGGAACAAAACCAGCCAAAAGTAGCCAAACTGAATGTTTTAATACACAGGCTTTTGTTACCTGAAATAAGCCTGAATAAACAATCAAGAGCTTTGGGAAATGCCACAGTCTGAAATATGAAACTCTTACTTCTGAGAGGGGGACAAATACCAGTAGGTCAAAAAGAAATCAATTTCCTAGAAAACAACAGATGTGGCAATTAAACCCAAAGTTCTCAACTACAGTTCCCAGTGTGGTTACCTCAGCTATGCAGCCCTCTGGATTTGTTTGAGAGAACGGAAACGGAAAGGAAAGCAAGTAGGTTCTCATGAATAATGGGGGCCTCAGGGATCACTCCCTCTGAATCACAGGATGGTCTAAATGAGATGCCACGTACAGTGGACGGTGGGGTGCTCACATAAGTCTGAGGCAGCGTTATCAGCTCTCGTGTAGAGGCGAACGTATCAAAGTGCCCTGAGCATTGTTACAATACAGAGCAGATGTGAGAAACAGGATAAAAGTAAAAGTGGGCAAACTCTAGAACTGTGAGCGTGTTTCTGAACTAATAGTGAGTGCACGACACTTATCAAGGGTGGATGGGGAGACATGAGTTGCATCACTGCTCTGACTCCATCCGGCAGGTAGTGACAGCCAGTGGCTCAGTGACTCCACTCTTTATCTTCCAAGCTGTGTTCATCAGTCTCAGCTTGTCAGTCGAATTGTGCTGTGGTGAAATGCCAAAAAGCTCGTGTCTGTGAGAGCACAGGCTAAGAGGGGGCTCCCAACCACAGGTGGTTACTGAGCTTTCCTCCATACTGTTCCATTCCAAAGACAGGACCTTCCCAGTGATGCATGTGAGTTATTCTAATAATGAAAAAAAAAAAAGCTACAGTGAGGTCCCACTCTACTTCTAAGACATTTCACTATCTGTGAGAATAAACTGGAGAGGCAGAAGAAGAAACAAATCAAGGAACTGGGGTAGGAAATAATGAGCCTTAGATGCCGCTGAGGATCCAGGTAGGGAGGCCACTAGACTGCAGGTCACAGGTGAGTCACCCAGTCTCACAGCGTCTGTAGTCGCAATTTATGCAGAAATTAGCCCAGAAATACTGAATGTCAGTTTTCTAGAAGCTTAGACATCCTCTGCTTCCGTCATATTAGACAACACTTCTATGACCACCAAGAGAAAATGAAATCAGATCACTGATGCCATCTAATTGGTTTATATGTGCTAGGCAGGTACCAGCTTCCAGGGACTCCAGCACGGATCTTTCATACTTGAAAACTGATCTACCCGCCTTGAAAACACACCGAGTCTTTCTTCATTGCCCACAGTTACTAAATTTCGTCTTCTTTTTTTAATTTGGAGTATAATTGCTTCACACTGTTGTGTTCATTCTGCTGTCCAAGGAAGTGAATCAGCTATCCGTATACATAGATCCCCTGTCTCTTGTACCTCCCTCCAAGCCACCCCCACCCCAGCCCTCCAGGTCATCCCAGGGCACTGAGCAGAGCTCTGCGTGCTTTGCAGCAGGCTCCCACTAGCTATTTTATACATGGTGATGTATCTATGTCAATCCTCATCTCCCAATTCTGTCTCACCCTCTTCTTCCCCATCTGTGCACGTCTGTTCTCTACATCTGAGTCTCTATTCCTGCCATGGATCCAAAGTAAGGGAAATCCTCTCCAAATCACTACACAGTTATTAAAATCGTTCTGCCCAAATGTCCAGTTGATGAACAGACCTCAGTACTGAACGGCTCTCTCCTGTGCTTCTTGAGGCGTCTTCGTATTTGGGAGTTATCTATGCCTGGCCATTTTAAAGTGTGTATTGTAGGGCAGGTAGTAGAGGGACCTGGCTTCTTACACTGGGAACTACAACAAAGCTGATGCTTAACCAAGTAATAGCTTCCCGGATGACTCAGTGGGCAAAGAGGCTGTCTGCAATGCAGGAGATGCAGAAGACACAGGTTCCATCCCTGGGTCGGGAGGATCCCCTGGAGGAGGAAAATAGCAACTCATTCTGGTATTCTTGCCTGAAAAGCCACATGGACAGAAGAGTCTGGCGGGCTACAGTACAAAGGGTTGCAGAGAGTCTGACATGACTGAGCAACTAAGCATGCATGCACAACCTAGTAACAAGGGTCCCACTGCCTTTCGGTCACAGCTTTGCACAATTCACTGCACACCAGGGCAATAAATAGCAATGTAACTGGTAACATAGGTCAGTTCTTTCCATGTGATGATCTGATTGCTGTTGAGCAAAGAAAGTATAAAAGTGGATGTAAATGGTAGTGTTTTGAACTTGTTACAGAAGCCGACCTGTTTAAGTCAATTTTCAAGTTTCAATAGGGATATTTAAGACCAGTGAACTGATTTACAATCACAACCTAATTCGGTTTTGGGTGGGAAAGACTGACAGTCACTTGTCAGTTATCTCTGCTCTAGGATCTAAATTTCCAAATTCTGTATCTAAGTTATGTCATCAATTAGTACCAAATATCTCCACCTTGATTTGCAGAAAAGTAACTGAAAATTGAAGTCAATTTGAACATTTGTCAGTTATGAAGAGGGAATTACAAAAATGTTCTCTTTTAATGTAAAAGTCATACTTGCTGTTTGAAATAAAAATAGAAAAAGTAGATTAATGAAGAAAAACATAGTTCCATGTATATTACATTTTTAACACCTTGTATATTCTTTCATACCTTTTCCGTATATACTTGTCAGTTTGGATAAGATCATGTTGAATATGTTTGTAACATTGTTCTAAAAAATACTATATTTTATATATAATACGTAAACAAAGACCTACTGTATAGCACAGGGAACTATACTCAATATCGTGTAATAGCCTATAATATCAGAGAAGGCAATGGCAACTCACTCCAGTACTCTTGCCTGGAAAATCCCATGGACAGAGAGCCTGATAGGCTGAAGTCCATGGGGTCACGAAGAGTCAGGCATGACTGAGCAACTTCACTTTCACTTTTCACTTTCATGCATTGGAGAAGGAAATGGAACCCACTCCAGTGTTCTTGCCTGGAGAATCCCAGGGACAGGAGAGCCTGGTGGGCTGCACTATGGGGTCGCACAGAGTCGGACACGACTGAAGCAGCAGCAGCAGCCTACAATATAATGGAAAATAGACTTCCATTTAAATTATAATATAATGGGCTTTCCTTGTGGCTCAGCTGGTAAAGAATCTGCCTGCAAGGCAGGAGACCTGGTTTCAACCCCTGGGTTGGGAAGATCCCCTGGAGAAAGGAAAGGCTGCCCACTCCAGTGTTCTGGCCTGGAGAATTCCATGGCCTATATAGTCCATGGGGTCACAAAAAGTCAGACACAACTGAGTGACTTTCACTTTATAATGGAAAGGCATATATATGTGTGTGTGTGTGTATGTGGGTGTGTATCACTTTGTTGTATACCTGAAACTAACATAACACTGTAAGCCAACTATACTTCTATAAAAATATAAGTATCTTTCCATGTAAATAGATTTGATAGAAGTAGATAGATAGATAGAGAGATGATAGTTACAACATCGTTTTTGTTGGCTAAATACTATTACATTCTATTGGTAATTTTTCTAACCAATTTCCTATTGTTGATTAGTTGAAATGTATTCTTTATGAGTTTGATGTTCATGAGTTTGTGGTTTCACTGGGCCTTGCAATAAACAAACTTGGAGTTTATAACTGTATATATGTTCCAAATTATTTCTTTAGGATATGACTTTAGAAATAGAAAATTTGCACCAAAATAAATGTTCTTTTAAATATTCTTATAGAGATTTCAAATTTTTCCTTCAAAAAGTCTCCACCAATTTACACTAATCTACCATCAGGAAACGAACTTGAAAAACCTAGTTGTGTCTTTAACATTCCAGTACATTAATAATCTTCATAAAGATTCATCTTGTTTATAATGAAGTGTACTATAGACTGATTCAGTTCAGTTCAGTCGCTCGGTTGTGTCCGACTCTTTGCGACCCCATGAACTGCAGCACGCCAGGCCTCCCTGTCCATCACCAATTCCCAGAGTCCACTCAAACCCATGTCCATTGAGTCAGTGATGCCATCCAACCATCTCATCTTCTGTCATCCCCTTCTCCTCCTGCCCTCAATCTTTCCCAGCATCAGGGTCTTTTCAAATGAGTCAGCTCTTCGCATCAGGTGGCCAAAGGATTACCAGACTCTTAAAGGAAATAATGTAAAGAAGCCAAGTGCCTTCTCTGTTTGGATTCTCTTCTTTTCCAGCATGCTCTGCTAAGATGTAGCTTATTAGCCTAGTTTCCCAAAGCCCAACAGAGAGCATACAAAGAGCCCCTATCCTTTCCAGTTCTTTACAAAAACTCTCACAAGGTTGACCAAGGAATCCCAAAAGTCCTTGGATTTTGAATAATGAAAAAGTATACCCAAACTAAAATGGAGGAAAGAGTCATGTCGTTCTAAAATTAAGAAGTAAAGGAAAAGAAGATGGTGCGGCTGCTTCCTTATGGCCCCATTTAGCTACTTTCACACTTTAAATGAACCATCTCTCTTGACTAAATACATGGTTGAAAGAGCATAGCTCCTCACTTCAGTTTAGAAACAGAACATTCTCTCACAGTGGGTTTACGTTATATAACTGGTTTGAGACGGAAAATAAAAGTGATGTGAAGCCATTAAAACAAACAGTTAAAATGGCAGCAGATGGCACCAGCCGTGAAGGCAGCGGCCCTTCCTGCAAGGGGAGGAAAAGCCTTGACAACTCCAACCTATTTCGGTCCACATTTCAGAGTTAAGGGATGCCTATATTCTGCAGAGTTAACAAGCGGGTCTAATCAGCAAGAGCTCTGTCCACAGCCTACTTCCTGTTCTCAGGTGTAAACACAGAGGAGAAAAGGAAAATGTGTTTATCTTTTCTAAGGACAGGGTTTCACTCTTGTGTCTATTTACGCGAAAAGCATCTATTAAACATTTTTCTCTTGCCAGTGTAGAATGAGATCCTGAGCTCAGTGTCTGGAAAAGTCTAGGTTTTAAAACCAAGGAGACCTGCATCCAAACTCCATTTTACCACTTACCAATCATAACACTCGCCTATGATAACTTCGCTCAGTTTCAGCCTTCTCCTCTACAATATAAAGAAGACAATAATAATAATACTCTCAGGATGACTGTTATAAATAATGCATCCGATACAAGGCAGAATTGATGGCATTATCGAAGTGACAACCGCTTGCTCAATTTCAATCATCAATCAGCAGAGATGAAACATCAAAAAAATCGAAGTGGGCTTTTATTCTCTTAACATTGCATAAGTAAACGAGAATATGCAATCCATGGGGTCACAAAAAGTCAGACACGACTGGGTGACTGAACTAAAACAATGCTAAATTTAAAAAGTGAATAACTTAGATTCGGTTTTCTATTTTTAATAATGCCATTGTTCATTTTAGTGTATTATTTTAGTGATGTGCCCTTTACGAGAAGCTGAGAGGCCCATCTCCATGGGAACAAGGTTGAAAAACTTGAAGACATTGTCTTTCTTACAGTGCATTCAATTGAGAATCATTTAAAAAGGCATTATTATAAAAAATTTGATTAATTGCTTAATCATGTATTATACTCTCCTAAATACTACTAATATATGGAGAGAATTACTATGGTAACATACCTTGATCTTTTTCTCAAAGAATTTCCAGTAAAATTCACTAAACATTAAAAAAAAACCCTTCACCTATGATTCACACTTCTTCCCTCTTTCAAGATTCTCAATACCCAGGAAGAAGGCAAGACTTAGGTGTATTTTCCTTATGCTGCCCAAGTATTTAGCTGAGTCACAGAGCTTAAAGAACATCCCAGACAAACACTACTCCAGCACGGCTTTTTGACAATGTTTTTTTCATCCAGATAGCGGCAGTCCATATGAAATGTTTCTGGAAAGACCACAGAAAGGCAAAGTCTTTGGTTTCCCAGATGATAAGCATCTCAGCCGTCATATTACTGAGGACACTAATTCTGCAAATACCAATCTCCAGATCATTTCTCTGCCAAGGAAAATACTTTTTTCTGCACCTGAGTTAAATGGAGAACTGTCTCACCAAAAAAAGGGAAAAAAAAATGGATGAAGCATATCATCTATCTTTAGCTGTCACTCACAACTTTATGAATACATTTGTGGCAATGTATTTATTTATTTTTCTTGATATCATGTAAATGTTGTGTTTTGAGATTTTTTTTTCTAGGTTTAGCTTGGAGATCAAATCAGGAACAGGAGTAGAACTGTCATGATCCCTTATCCTGCCACAGGAGAGGTATCACTCTAAGCCTTGAATAATCTCTAGTTCTTTAAAGTAAATGAACTCATCAGTCTGCTTGTCTAGTGACTCATCAATGCCCTGTGGAACCAGATAGCAGACAAGGATGCTGGATTATAGAAAAGACCATGGCCTAAACCACGTAGCGTCATGAATGTTATATAAATTAAAATTTGGCTATAACCTTATATCTCACTCTTCATAATTGGGTTTGGAAAGAAAAATGAGGTCTTTGATACTAATGTGAAAGTAAATACTCTCATAATAATTTAGACACCTTCACAAGGCTCCCTGCTCTGGGGAACTTTTCTCCAGATTATTTTGTCTGCACGAGAAGGGTTCAGAACCATGCTTCGGCCAAAGTTAGTGACCTGGAGAAGAAGCAGCTGTAGTCCCTGGCAGGATATCGTGGGACAAGCCCAAAGTGGTTGATAAAACACAGGCAGAACATAACCTCAGGGTGTTTCACAGTAGATTGGTGTTTGCAGTGAAATAAAATAGCACAATGAAATGAAACAAGTTAAACAGGTTAAAAATAAAGTCACATGGTAACATAATAGCCTGGGTTTTCAGAACTTGATGAAGTCAAGATGGTAAAAGAAAGCAGAGGAAGCACTCACTCCCAAGCTGGAGTTTGTGAGGACGAAGATGCTCACCAGCGGTACCGCCTTCCCCCCTGTCTCCAGCCTCTCATCCAGGGCTCTGTTCTGCCTCTGCTGGGTGCCCCATCCCCCTTATTAAGCCCTCTCTGCTTGTTCTTTCAAAGTGATGCCAAGTAATCAACTATTGATTTTATATATAAATGGAGGAATGAATGAGTGATAATGGTGCGCATTCCTTTCAGAAGAACATAGATATTTAAACAATCACTTGAAGTCATATCTACACAAAAACCTGCATGTGGATATATAGTAACTACATTCATAACTTCAAAAACCTGGAAGCCACTAAGATGTCCTTCAGAAGGCAAGTGGGTACATAAATTTTGGAAGATCCAGCAATGGAATTTTATCCAGTGCTAAAAGTAAATGAGCTATCAAGCCATGAAAAGACATGGAGGAATCTTAAATGTATATCACTGAGAGAAAGAAAGAAGACTAAGAGCTGAAGAATTCATGCTTTTGAACTGTGGTGTTGGAGAAGAGTCTAGAGAGTCCCTTGGACCACAAGGAGATCCAACCAGTTGATCCTAAAGGAAATCAGTCCTGAATATTCATTGGAAGGACTGAGGCTAAAACTGAAGTTCCAGTACATTGGCCATCTGATGAGAAGAGCCGACTTGTCAGAAAAGACCAGGATGCTGGGAAAGATTGAGGGCAGGAAAAATAAGGGGATGACAGAGGCTGAGATGGTTGGATGGCATCCCCGACTCAATGGGCATGAGTTTGAGTAGGCTCCGGGAGTTGGTGATGGACAGGGAAGCCAAGCGTGCTGCAGCCTATGGGGTCAGTCACAAAGAGGCAGACACAGCTAACAACTGAACAACAACAAAGTGAGAGAAACCAATCTGAAAAGGCCACATGCTATTTGATTCTAACTACATGTCATGCTGGAAAAGACAAAACTAAGGAGACAGTGAAAAGATCAGTGGTTGCCAGGGGCTGGGGAAGAAGGGATGAATAAACAGAGCACGGAGGGTTTTAGGGCAGTGAAAGCACTCTCTGCGATACCATAATGATGGATACATGTCATCACACGTTTCTCCATAGCTACAGAATGCATAGCACCAGGTGTGAACCCTAATGCAAGCTGTGACTTTGGGTGATCGTGATGCGTCCACGTGGGTTCAGCTGTAACTAATGAACCACTATGGTGGAGAATGTTGATAACCCGGGAGGTTATGCATGTGTGGAGGCAGGGGGTGTATGGGAAATCTCTGTACTTTCAGCTGAATTTTGCTGTAAAACAAAGACTGCTCTGAAAACATACATTCTTCACATCTGCAAGCTCAGTTGCTCGGTCATGTCTGACTCTTGGTGGCCCCATGGACTGTAGTCAGCCAGGCTCTTGCTAGTCTCCTCTGCCCAGTAGAATTCTCCAGGCAGGAATGCTTGGGTGGGGTACCACTGCCTACTCGAGGG
Organism: Procapra przewalskii; assembly: GCA_006410515.1. NCBI lineage: Eukaryota > Metazoa > Chordata > Mammalia > Artiodactyla > Bovidae > Procapra > Procapra przewalskii. The sequence continues at coordinate 8,611,811 of SJYF01000464.1, read as the reverse complement.
CATCCTCCTGACCCAGGAATTGAACTTGCATCTCTTGCATCTCCTGCACTGACAGGCAGATTCTTTTCCAAAGCATCTCTTGAGAAAACATAAATTCTTCATAAAAACTTTAAAAATCATAAACAGGGAGAAGAAGGAAGAGGAAGAAAGTGGGAAGAAAGAGAAAGAGAAGAAGACAAAATTAAAACCACAATCAGCCTTTCATATTGGAATTTCCTCCTTAGGTGTGCTAAACTTTATTTTTTAAAAAATTGAATAACCACAAGGGTTACTGACAAAGCCATTAGAAACAAATCTCAAGAACAAAGAGACTTCAGGAAATATTACTGACTGCAGGAATAACAGTTTTTCTAAGGGTCATCTTCTGGGGAAGGAAACACTGTCAGATGGCATTTTAAGTTTCGGTCACAAATTCTGAAAGATTCACAACCTATCTGCTGTCCTGCTAAGGGGTCCCTTGAAATTTTCCACTGAAGCATGAATTTATAAACAAATAGTTTCTTAAATTGAAAGGAATTATGCCTTCTTGCAGAGAAGGCAATGGCACCCCACTCCAGTACTCTTGCCTGGAAAATCCCATGGACGGAGGAGCCTGGTAGGCTGCGGTCCATGGGGTAGCGAAAAGTCAGACATGACTGAGCGACTTCCCTTTCACTTTTCACTTTTCACTTTCATGCATTGGAGAAGGAAATGGCAACCCACTCCAGTGTTCTTGCCAGGAGAATCCCAGGGACGGGGGAGCCTGGTGGGCTGCCGTCCATGGGGTCACAAAGAGTCGGACACGACTGAAGTCACTTAGCAGCAGCAGCAGCATGCCTCCTTGAGTTACAAAACCCATCAAGTGCATGATTTGACAGCTGATATGCACTAAAACAATTTCTTAGATTTAGCCAACATCCCTCCTAATCACACTGCATAAAATACAGTAAGTATCAAAAATTTATTTTTGATGTCTCTTTGTTTCATAGCCCCCTACCACATACCAGGCACTGTCATTTATGCCATTTCATTGAATATTTTGTCCCTAGAACAACTGTGTCAGGTCAAGATGAGACCAGACTTGTTTGGAGCCTAACAGCTTAATCAGGTTTCAAGAAGAGGTGGTCTCCTAACAGCAAGGGCACAGAGGAAGACCAATAGCTAAGATCAATGCTAATACAGAAAATATTTCTATGTATCAGGCACTTTCAATGTCCTAATGAATTCAGTCTCCACAACAATTTTATTAAGCCTCTATAAAAGCTACTTTGTAAATGTGAAGAACACGTGGCCCAGTAGTGAAGACATGTTCAGTCGCTAAGTCGATGGGGTTAAGAAATGTATCTAAATCTAGCTGGTGGAAACAGGATTCAAACTCCCTGAACCACTGCACATCTGGCCTAAACATAGGCTGTGAGAAGAGGAGAACATTCAACAGTCAACATTTAAATACACCGTGGGGAATCTCAAAACTCTCCTTATTTCTTCTCTGATTTTTTTGACATAGATTTTTTTTTCTGTATTCAGTTTATTATGGAATAGCTATCTCTACCTGACCATCAGTGCTCAAACGGCACCAAATTATTAATTTAAAACATTTTAAATTAAATTTACATATATGAATAAAGTAACATGTTAGTTGCCAAAAGCAACTTTTAGTTAATTTTTTAAATGAGACATTTCTTTCCACCAGTTTAACAACTCAGTAACACTCAGTGTAGTCATAACATGTATGCATTGAGCAGAACCAAATCTCATTGCAATAGCATGTGTAAAAATCTGCAAGTCCTAGAGGACAGTGCTTTGTAGCAATGGAGTGGGGTCAGAAAAGAGTGGAGCTGTCATAGGCAAGGGCAAGGCAAGCTCTTTGTAAACATGTTTTGTGGGCTGGGAAGTGCTGGGTTCCACTACAAATGCCTGGAGCTGTGCCCCGTCCATACACCACATTCTCCTCCAAGCATGAGTTAAGGTTTATAAAATGGGGACCACAGGGTCACAAGGGGCTGTTCAGGGAACAAAATCCAACATATATTCAAAGGCACTTGGAAAACCATAATATTCAACTAAAATGTAAAATACTGTTGTAAGTATTAAGTTGCAATGTTATCAGTATTGTTCTAGTGTTTTGTCTAGACTGATTATCACAGATTTCTATGCACACACCAATCCTGGATACAATATATGTCCAAATGCAAACTTCTGGTGGGGTAGTTTTGCTTTTTTTTTTTTTAATGGTATTTTAAGGTTGTATTAAACCCATGTGTGGGTGGATGGTGTGATAAGAGAACCATCACCTATTTCTGTGCTATTTTCCAAAGAACCTGAAGCAGAATTCTTTAACAAAATTAAAAGTTCAATGCATGCTGTTACCTGAATGTAAACAAATTTGACTAAGATGTACAATTTGCATTTGCTCCCCAGTAGATTCTGAAAATAATTTTAGTTGAAGTTTATTTTTCCAACTTCAATAGCAATCTCAGCAAACAATGTGCTGTCTTTTCAAAAATACTCACTAAAACAAATGGAAATATTCTCTCATATTTGTTACCTCATTAGTTCTCAAAGCCAAGCTGTTGAAGTATAGAACTATTAGTCTCTCATTCCAAACCTCCCTTTGGAAGGGAGTTATCTGGATTTTGGTATAAATAACATGTTTTCTCAATAAAAGAAAATAAAATCCATTATTGTCATGAAAAACAAGTAGCACTCGAGTGACCAATATAAGTAAAAGCACAATTTGAAGTATTTTAAGTGAATTATTAATCATGAAAATTATCCTATGAAGTAATTCAATTTTAATCTATATAGTTTTCATTTCACACTGAGAAAAATTGAAACAGAAGAAGGTAAGGAAAACTCTCAATTCTCTCCATATCTTAATGTTTATCACTGTTTCTAAAATATAGAACTTTTAGCTAGCTTGCTATTGGAATAATATGAAAAGGTTTCAACATTTTAACACAATGAAAAATGTACATTTTAAAATTAGAAAAATTGGAAAGGCCACCTAGGCGAAATAGGGAGCAATGTGGTAAACTGAGATTAGTTAATTGCTTACAGATTATTTTGCTAGGAGTTTTCACTGTTGGATCAAAATCTATACAAATCCATAGGATTAAATATAGCATGACCTGCCCTGCACAGCCTTTGAAGCCAGATAACAGTGAATACTATTTTCAAATATGGTAGCTCTTTTAAAATGTGGTACATCTGAATCATTTGTGGCATTGACAGGATTACAGACTCCCAGGTGACATTCTGGATTTGCTTAATCAACATCTCCAAGTGTGGCGCTTGAACGTGTACATTTTACAAATATCCTCAGTGAGTTTCATGCTCAAAGTGGAAATGAGGAAATTTTTACCACACTTAAAATGCTTCCTTATGTATTGATCCAATAAAAACACAACCAGTAAAGAGCATGATGCTAAGAAAATGACTCAGCAAAGACCTTCGGCAAGGCATTCAGACAGCACGCTTAGCTTGGGCAGGGGCTCTCCTGACACAGGGAAGGCAGTGTTAAGAAGACAGTTAGCGAGTCAGACCCTCCGCTCACATCCTAGCGCCGCTCAGGTCTTCATCTTGAGGCCAGGTGAATTAGAGGCACCCAACCTTCTTCAAGAGGACATCTGAGCAACTGCTGTCCTACTACCCAGCCCCTCCTAGAGGAGACCACTCCTGGGTGTTCACTGGAAGGACTGATGCTGAAGCTCCAATATTTTGGCTTCCTGATGTGAAAAGCTGACTCTTCTGAAAAGACCCTGATGCTGGGGAAGATTGAGGGCAGGAGGAGAAGAGCTCGACAGAGGATGAGATGGTTGGGTGACATCACTGACTCAATGGACATGAGTTTGACTAAGCTCCAGGAGTTGGTGATGGACAAGGAGGCCTGGTGTGCTGCAGTCCATGGGGTTGAAAAGAGTTGGACACAACTGAGTGACTGAACTGAACTGAAATGCCACCGAGTAGGGTTTATGAATCATTTCCGCCACTCTATGAACCTGAAGCATCTGGTTCTGCCGACCCTCGCTCCAGGCATGAGCACAGCCTCCCACGTGCCTATCATCTGCCTTCCTCCACTGGCCAAGACTTCGTGAACCAGGTTCCATTCCCTGGAGTCCTCCGTGCCGTCTGCGTGTGTGCCTTCCCCGAGTCCCAGGACAGATAAACACCCCACTTTCTCTTTTTGGCCCCGCGTCTCTCTTGGAGAAGTTATAAACTGCTTAAATTCTCATAAGTAGTAAGTGATGGAGCAGGTATTCAAATTCAGGTCTGAGATTCTAAAGGTCATACTCTTTCTACTTCACAGCATACTGATTAAATATTTCTCTCAAGAATGAGGTGTTTTAAGCAAGCCTGTGGCAGGAGCTGACTCCTAGGACATTCATAATTAAATTTTCTCTGCGTTGTCCTTTGACACCAGATAGGCTCTTTGGTTTATTTACTGAAGAACTGAAACACTTTGAATGTCAGAGCCTGGGGCAGCAGAACTGTCTTGCTACTGGAGGATAAGAGCTGAACCTGTATTCTCACCCACAGAGACAGTCATCCCATTTCAGCACAGGTGTGAACACTGCAGATCTCTTCAATTTAGTTGAATCAAGAGAGAAAAGTCTTATCTGTGTCAGGTACTTCAGTTCAGTTCAGTTGCTCAGTCATGCCCAACTCTTTGTGACCCCATGGACGGCAGCATGCCAGGCTTGCTTGGTCAGTCAAGTACTGGCTTGCGTCCAAACAAAAGCAGGAGAGGCTGCATTATACAAAGAAATATTTAGGAAAAACATACATACTTGATCTTCTGAAGAACTTAGAGACAGTGTCATCTGATGATGGTGCTGTCGGTGATGATAGTGTAAGCACAGTGGTGCCACGTATGTGGGCACACTCAGCTGTGTCCGACTCTTTGTGACCCCATGGACTGTAGCCCACCAGGTTCATCTGTTCATGGGGTTTTCTAAGCGAGAATACTGGATTGGGTGGCCATTTCCTTCTCCAGGGAACTTCCTGACCCAGGGATCGAACCTGCTAGTGATATAATAGTGTTTCCAGAAAGGGGAGGAATCAGGAGGAAGTGTGGTGCGAATGGCCTTGTTGGAGGTGGGGTGTAGGAACAGGTACCGATATGGCTAGATTTGTAGATTCTGTTGTGAAAAGTTAAGGGCTTTTTATTTTATTTTCTTAATTTTCTCTGGGAATAAGGAGCGTATGACAGAAAACAGCAGAAAGGTCAGGTATTTCAAGAGTAGATGACTAGAGAAAAAGATCAGGACATGGGGAAGTGCTGAGGGCATAATAGAGGAGAAAGTGAAAGCTGCTCAGTTGTGTCCGACTCTTTGCGACCCATGGACTATACAATCCGTGGAATTCTCCAGGCCAGAATAATCTGGAGTAAGTAGCCTTTCCCTTCTCCAGGGGAATCTTCCCAACCCAGGGATCAAACTCAGGTCTCCCACATTGCCGGCAGATTCTTTACCAGCTGAGCCACAAGGGAAGCTCAAAATAGAGGTAAGTCACGGTGAATTATGTTTCCCTAGTGTTCATAGCTTCCTCTAGTAGAAATTAGCAACTCGAGTGCAGGAACACTTAACAAGGATATTTGGGGAACTCCAGAGTTGGAGCATGGTCTGACAAGAAAAGGGGGTTCTCAAAGTCAAGTGAGTTTAGGATGTGGGCATAAGGTTCAGTGAGACGGTGCACAGGAGGAAAACGGGAAATTGACGTGTCCAAGAACACAGGGGGATTCCCTGTAGCTCAGTGGTAAAGAGGAGCCAGAACAGGAGCTGCAGAAGACCCAGGTTTGGTCCCTGGGTTGGGAAGATCCCCGGAGAAGGAAACGGCAAACCCACTCCAATATTCTTGCCTGGAGAATCCCATGGACAGAGGAGCTTGGTGGTCTACAGTCCATAGGGTTGCAAAGAATCAGACATGACTGGGCACACACACACCCATGAACACAGGGGTTCAAACAAGGCTGAAGAACGGTCCCGGTGGGAGGAGACAGACAAAAGCTGGAGGGAGAGTATTAGGGTCAGAACACATGATATTTACATGAGTGGTTTGGAAATAAACACTTCTCAGTGATTACAATGCTTAGGGTATGACCCTAAGTGTGTGTGTGTGGCTTGAGTGGAGAAAGATACTGGAAATGAGGGAATCAAACAGTCAGTGGCCCAGGAGGATGGATTTGACATCATTAAAGATGAAACAAGGTTTAGAGTTGAGAAAGACTGCTAGCTGGGTGCCAAAGTCTTGGATAAGTGAAAGCTGAAAATAGTCTGTAGGTCTGAAAATAGGAAGGGAACACAGTGATGCACTTAAATAGCAACATCCTTGAAGGAGCAGAGGCTTTTAAAAAGAGGGTAAACAGTAATGGTCCGATGGCAGAGGCGTTCAAGTTGAATATCGACTCACCTTGTGAGTCTGAGGAAATGTGATGAGGGAGAAAGAGACCCTTGAGAGACCTGCATAGAGACCCAGCGTTTCTAAAGCCTCTCCTTTCCCAACTCAGTCTTATATGAGTAGCCCTTTCCTATTTCTCACTCAGCAGCAGTCCTGAATCACAAAACAGGGATGCCAAAAATCCTGTCAGTTTGATGCTAAGGGAAGGACAATCAACAGAATAGATGCGAAATCGGTTTGCCCTGGACCACGCAGGGAAAACTGTTGATCCATTAAATTCAAGAGATACTTACCAGGAAATTACTTTGACTAAGAATCCACAGATGAGACAATTCTTATTAGCTGCTAGAAATGCCAAACTGCTTCCCAGAGCCCAACATCCTCAGAGCCTAATGAGTTCATCTGAGACAGGAGGCAGTGTGTTTTCTTTACATTCCACAAGGGAGGGGCCGGGAGCTGTGACTTCTATCTTTGGATTTTCTATTAACTGCCAGACCTTGAGCAACCTCTTACATTTCCCGAACCCCAGACTCCTCACCTACAAAATGACTGATGATGGACTAGACAATAACAAGTGACCTTTTCCACTCCAAGGAACAAGGACACCATCCGTGATTTACTGGGAATTCTGAGACAGACCGGCCCTGTCTATTTGATTTCCATCTTGGCAACTACCCTCCCCAAATTCCATCCTACTTCAGGGTCCCTTCCCATAAACATTCAAGGTCCCACTGGGTGGGGCCTGCCTCACTTAGAGATCTTGCTGCACCATCAAATAGAGCTTGCTTCATATTACAGAGAGAACCTCCTCTATTATTTAGGGGACACGGAGGGTGGCCTCTCCTAGAATTCTAAAAAATGAGAAACAACCACCACAGCTCTCTAGTGCTAGAAATAATTTTAAAAAAAATAGCAGAGAAAGGGGAGGGAAGTAAGAATGACTGGGTTTTTTTTTTCTAATAAGCCTTTTTAAAAAGCCCACAGAGATAGGTGGTCTCTTCAGATCCAGCACAAGGAACCCCTCCAAAATGAGATGAGGAATTAACCTCGCCCAAACAGACAGTAATATCAACCTCTCTTTTTTGTTACTTTTTTTTTTTTTGCCCCTGCCCCTCCCCACTACTCCATCTGCTCAGAGGAACCAAACCTTCCTGGATTGGCATGAAGATTGCCAGAGAATTAAAAATAAATGGGAAGGAACTTGGAGAAGATAAATAGATGCCACAGCCTCAGATAGCCAATAATATTGTCCTGACTTGGTTTAATATTCAAACAAAAGCCAAGAGGGCTTTCATTTAATGTATTTTAAGTGCTACAAAATGCTAAGAAGTCGATCACGCTAAAATAATACTCATATAAAATATATGTTAAGTTCCATTTTTAATTAGAAAAAAGGGGAAATCTT
>SJYF01000464.1:8581741-8601883 GCA_006410515.1 Procapra przewalskii | reverse complement strand
AAAAAAAAAAAAAAAAAAAAAAAAGAAAGAAAGAAAATGGCAGGTGTGTTTTCCTAAATTTGTGAAAAATGCCAACTCTCTTATAAAAGTTTAGGAACATTTTGCATATGGCTATCTTGTTTATTAAACCACCCAGCCTGTGCTTGACTTAGTACAATCCAATTTGCCAACTATATCCTTTAAGATTAAGAAGAGTCCAGATGTAAATAGATAATTGGAATTCAGGGGTGTGTGTGTGCATGTGTGCGTGTGTGTGTATCTGACTTAAGCTATTGGTCATCACCCTCAAAATTTACATGCGTTTATTATAGGTCAGGCTATTGATATTTCTATCGCAAACATCTCACAATGATTTTCATTTTTGGGTCCCTACAGGTAACAATCTTAGGCACATTTTTGCTTTCAGTGGAGAACCCTAAAAGAAGCAGTTCTGTTCTCTGATTATTCGTCACCCATTATTTGCAAAATAACATGCAGGGTTTTGACTTGGTATCAGCTGACTCCAGGCACACCCAAACTTCTTTCCTCCCTATTCTCGAAGGCATAGCACAGCTCTGCCACCTGTCACTATTAAATCATCCCCCAAAGAGAAAGGAAGACAAAGAAAAGGGAGGAAGAAAACTGAAGTGTGTCTTTCCAAAGGCAGCTGCACCGATGCCTTTTCTGTCTTCCTTCTCAAACATTTATGAAATGCTTACTATGTAAAAGCAAACGCTCCATGCACTGAGGACGCAGAAAATTAACCATTGCGCTGGCCCTTGAGTCTTCACTGCAGCTTTCTTTGTTTCCGTTTATAACAGAGGCCCTTCTGCTTTCAGAATAAATGAAAATTGAAGGATGATAAATTCAAAAGTATAAATAAATTTCACCCAGTGAATCACCTAACGCTCCCACCCCGACCATTAGTTCTGTGCCCAGTATCCTGGGCTTTGTGAGTCTCCCACTTTTCATGGCTGGCTCTGGGTTTTGTAAAACAGGAAGAAGCTGTCTCCGCCCGCAGGGGAAGAAGCACTCAGCTGGAGATAAGGCTCACAGAACACACTCCCCATGCGCATGAAAAGTCCACAGCTCATCAGTGCAGAAATCAAACATGCCTGATTTATATACAAACAATGATTTGTGCATGATTGTCACAGCACACGTGGCGACTTCACTGGCTTGGGAAATTATCCAAAAATCAGCTAACAAGCCCTTCGAAGAGGAGGGCAGAAGAGGACTCTTGTGCTGCCTGCCACGTGTGGCTTTCTTCAAAGTCAAGTGCCCAGATCTATTTGGAGCAGATGTTCTGAGGTCTGAAAAAGGCTGATTTGGCGAATTCACTGCTATTATGCAAAATATCAGACTCTTTCCTTTTATAATAGTGTAACTTAGAATGCTAATCTCCATCTCATCCTCATTAAGCAAATACCACATCTACAAACTGCCCCTCTGGCCGTGTTCAATCCTTTGGGGATTAAACTGGTGAAGAGACACAAGGATTCATTCTGAGGTCTGATAGAGCTCAGTTGATTCCAGCACTGTCTGGATCCAGCAGATAAAGAGCTTTGTTACTACATTGTAAAAAGCTCTGAAGTGTAGGAAGAGGCAGTTAGTTTAAAACATTCTTCCCTCATCCAATCTTAGATTACTGTGAATGTCTGGGGAAAAAGAGACTCTATTTTATTCATTCTGCAAAGTGAAGAAGAAACAATGCAAAAAGCAGGAAATTTTATTTACTCATCAAATAGTTACATGCCGTTTTATCTTGTGCTAGATTTAATCAAGTGAACAAAATGTCTTGAAGTAAATGCATTTGAGAAATGAAATAATGAGCCACTGTAACACTGTGTACGTCGACTGACATGCATCATGTCATTACAAACACACAAAGCTCAAGCAAATTAAACTAGATCATGAATGCCTATTGTAGCTCTTCAGTTTACGATTTTAAAGAACCTAAGCCAGAGTAGAAAGCTATAGAGATATTTGACTTAGATATTTTTACCAGAGAAAAATATTTAAAATCTTTGGAAAGGTATGATTGATGAAACAAAATTATTTTTTTCTCTTTACTCCCATCATTTATCCATAGAGGACAATAATCAAAACAGAAGCAGAACTAACATGTTCTCTGGGAATCAGGACAACTATTTAACACTGACGAGGATTATTCAGTTCTTTAGATTATTTACCACATATTAAGTCTCCATTATGTCTTAGGCTCAATGATAAACACTAGAAATACAGAAGTAAACAGAAGGGAAATGAATTTCCTGTCTTCATAGAACTTATGATCTTGTGTGGGAGGGAGGAAGTAAGTGAGTTACCAAGCACACACATTATGAATGCTCCATGTTGGAGGGTGAAAAAGAGGTATTACGTGTCAAGTACACATTATAAATTTCAGGAATAGTAGGTCAACTACATGGGAGATTTCTATCCATACCACCATTATGTATAGAGCCCCCAAAATCCCTATGAAAAATAACATAATTGAATAAAAGGAATATATCTTTGTCTATAGATTTGTTTCCAGAAAATCTTTTTAGAAGCTGAGAAGAAAAAAATAGACATCTTGACTCTGTAAAGTCTACTAGAAGATAAAAATTAATGGGCTTATCAAATCACTAGGCCCCAGGTTGAGGAGACCAGGATCTGGGGAGGACAGGCCACACACATGGCTTCAAAAATGCAGCAAGGAGACCAAGGAGATAGACTGTGTAGATATGGTCTTGACCGTGATCACTGTTAAATAGCTGAAGCCAACCAATAAATCTTCAACAGCAAGAGCTGTCAAGGCACAGGGAGGCCAGTTAGCTAGGGAAGGTCAGGGGGCAGTGAGAGGGGGGCTGAATGGGATGTGTTAGGGGGAAAGATTAACCTAAACTTTGTGGTTTCAGACCAGAAAGTTCCTTAAGATAGTCTCTGATCCTTTTCTTTGCAAAATATTGAATGAGAAGGAAGTCCAAAAGTGAGAGGATATATGTATGCAAATAGATGATGCTGTTTTCCAGTAGTCATGTACAGATATGAGAGCTGGACAGTAAAGAAGGCTGAGCAATGAAGAACTGATACTTTCAAACTGTGGTGCTGGAGAAGACTCTCGAGAGTCCCTTGGACTTCAAGGAGATCCAACCAGTCCATCCTAAAGGAAACCAACCCTGAATATTCCCTGGAAGGAATGATGCTAAAACTGAAGCTCTAATACATTGGCCACCTGATGCAAAGAGCCGACTCATTGGAAAAGACCCTGATGCTGGGAAAAATGGAAGGCAGGAAGAGAAGAGGATGACAGAGGATGAGATGGTCGGATGGCATCACCAACTCAGTGGACATGAGTTTGAGTGAACTCGGGGAGATAGTGACGGACAGGGGAGCCTGACATGCTGCAGTCCACGGGGTTGCAAAGAGTCGGACACGGCTGAGCAACTGAACAACAATAGCTGATTCACTTTGCTGTACAACAGAAACCGACACAACACCGTAAACAACTCTACTCCGATAAAGATTAAAGAAAAACTGAACGGGAAGAGTCCATTTCAAGGGAACCAACTTTACCAACGACTTTGGTTGATTCCTATCTCGCCAATGTCACAGGTCAGTCTGAGTCTTGGACAGGACCTTAGAGAAAGCCTGAAGGCAAGGTGCGGAAGCAGGTATAGAATTCCCTCTGGCTCTGTCTCCTACACAAGAAAAATACTTAAGAGTTGTAACGGGTGTAACATAACTTTTCTTCAGGACTCAGAACTCACTTGAGAAGGCAATGGCACCCCACTCCAGTACTCTTGCCTGGAAAATCCCATGGACGGAGGAGCCTAGTAGGCTCCAGTCCATGGGGTCCCTGAGAGTTTGACGCGACTCAGTGACTTCACTTTCACTTTTCACTTTCATGCATTAGAGAAGGAAATGGCAACCCACTCCAGTGTTCTTGCCTGGAGAATCCCAGGGACGGTGGAGCCTGGTGGGCTGCCGTCTATGGGGTCGCACAGAGTCGGACATGACTGAAGCAACTTAGCTTAGCAGCTGTTTCCTATCCATTTCCCTTCCCTCCCAGGCAGTAGCTGTCTTGCCTTTGTAATCATAACTATCCAGGCTCCTAAGGTTATTCTCAATTGAAAATATAAGTGAATTCTCAGTGTGAATTTCAGTGGGCTTACATTGCGATTTCTGATATCACAGGGAAAAATTAAGATCCACATTACACAGAAACGTGCTTGACAATACTATCTCCGTGTGAAGCATGACTTAAGCAAGGGGTGTTTGGCAACAGCTTTATAACATAAGTCAAAATAAAATTGGTTTCCATGCCACCCATACAGTTACATAAAAATCACAAGTAGCAAAAATGTTCTTGCTTTACATTTATGGCTTACCAAGCATTTGTACATTGTATTATATAACTACCCACAAAGAATACATAAGCTGGTTAATTTATTTCCTTCTATATATCCATTTACATCTTTTATAACTTGGAGCTTCATTGTGAAAAAGATCCAAGTTTAGAAAGTTTTCTGTAGTGACAGATGAAATTTAAATTGTGCTGTATTAGCATGAGATCAGAGAAGGCGATGGCACCCCACTCCAGTACTCTTGCCTGGAAAATCCCACGGATGGAGGAGCCTGGTAGGATGCAGTCCATGGGGTCGCTAAGAGTCGGACATGACTGAGCAACTTCACTTTCACTTTTCACTTTCATGCATTGGAGAAGGAAATGGCAACCCACTCCAGTGTTCTTGCCTGGAGAATCCCAGGGACAGGGGAGCCTGGTGGGCTGCCATCTCTGGGGTTGCACAGAGTTGGACATGACTAAAGCGATTAGCAGCAGCAGCAGCAGCATGAGATAGATGTGGATTGCACTTAACGATGTATTATGTGTTAGCCTCTCAGTCATGTCTGACTCTTTGCGAAACCATGAGCTGTAGCCTGCTAGGCTCCCCTGTCCATGGAGTTCTCCAGGCAAGAATACTGGAGTGGGTTGCCATTTCCTTCTCCAGGGGATCTTCCCAACCCAGGGATCGAACCTGGTCTCCTATATTGCAGGCAGATTCTTTCCATCTGAGCCACCAGGGAAGCCCTAGCGATGCGTTAAACCTCATTTGTTTCTCACAGAAAGATAAATATCCTTATGAACTGATCATACTTTAGGCTCAGAAATGCTAAGTAATTGGCCCACATTCGTGTAGTCAGATCTAGGATTAGAACTTAGATCTGAGTTACTATGAAGCTCATTCAACTCTTTTTATGAAATTAGAAATGCAAATATCTCTCTAGATGAGAGACTGGAAAATCTTTATTTCCTTATTTAATTGAACTTTGGCTACAGCCCATAAGATACAATGAAAGTGTATGTGGGATAGTAAAAAAACCAAAAAGTCTAACAATATGACCACTCTTTATCTTGGAACTTTGAACAGCTCTGGGTCACACAGAGTCGGACACGACTGAAGTGACTTAGCAGCAGCTGGTCCATTAAAGAGTCTCAAATGACCTTAGGAAATTTATTTCCTTAAGACTGAAAGAGCATATACATACAGCCCATGAAAATAACTATAGCTGAATCTCTGTAAAGAGAACATTTTGTAAAAGAATGAAACGTTAAAGAATCATGAAGATAAGGTTTCTATTCACTTACCTATCAAAGCTTTTTAAGGGTAACTATGAAATTATCGTATCTACTTGTACATTCTAAAATCGTCTATTAAGCAGCTTCCTAGAAACAGAATCATGAAAATGATGGGGATGGGGGGGCAGGGCTTGAATTCATACCATTAATATAGAGGTTATAAACGTGCTACCCTTGATATTCTAAATAAATGATATACGCCTGGCTCCAGACCCCCTGCTCGTCCACAGCTCCATGTTCCCTTCACATCAGCTGCTGTTAGCACAAAGACTCTGCCCACTGGAAGCTTCTATTTCTATAAAATGACTGAAGGGCAACTGTCTTCCCCTTCTCCTCATCCCTGCCTGCCAGATATGATTTGCTTCACTTTATTCAGCCTCTTCTTTCTCCTTTCTTCTAAGGAGGGTCCTGCTTTGTCTGCCTGTTGCCAAGCTCAGTGATGAACAATCAGAAAGAAATAGGAAGGAAAAAGAGGATTCTAAGATAGGCCAAAGGCAGAGGACTGAGGGAATTTTACAGGGGGAAGAAAAAAAAAAAAAACTTGGAAGAAAGGAGAGAGAGAGCCACAGTACCCGAAGGCAGTAGATGGGAGAGAAAATTAGTAAGACCTTAAGATATTTTGAGAAATGATGGTATTCACTTCCTTCATGCTATTGAGATATTCCAGCAGAGACCCTGAGTCACTACGACACATGGTTGCTCCACCATGTTCCTTTACACTGACACTCTGTAGGTCTGCGCCCTGGGCTTGCACAGGTTGGGGGGGAAGGAGCCAGGGATGGGGAGACACTGCACTAACAGGCTGTCCCAGAGTTGCACTGTCACAGTCCTATCAGGATAGCATCACACAGGGACAGAGATCCACGAGAGAGCGTCCCCAGGGCAGATGTCAGTAATCCCAGGCGTGTCCTCCTCACCCCCTCCTCCCCCTGCCTCTCTTATCAGTCCAGATTTTACTCCCTGTAAGTGTCCTTTAGGAAATCTGCCTGAAAAGGAGCAGCGACTGATCGCTCAGAGGCTAACTTTGGTCCAAGACTCTCCAAAAGAATAAACCTAATACGATTTCTTCAACACTCAAGACCTCACTGGACCTCAACTACGTATTTGCTTCCTGGAATTTCCTCATGTGCCTGAAAAATGGTTTGCAATTAAAAAAAATAGTTCTTCAGTACTCTACATAGAACCTTTAGAAACTGGAACTTCTTTCCATGAAAACTCATGCTAGTTTTCATAGTATCTTCATGATTTGTTACTGTTTCATTGTCTTTCAAGCACGCTCTGATTTACAGAACATTTTGAATCTTTGAATTGCACCTGATTGTAACAAATCCATGTAAAACCACAAAGTGTGCCAAAGAGAAGCAAGGTCATAGAACAGTGCAAATGAAATGAAATAAAATAGTTCTATGACAGGATTATCATGAAGAAATGACTCGAACAAGAAAAGATTTGGAGGTTCAGGTTGGACTGAATCCTGGGAGAAAGAAGTTCACTATATTTCACAGGGACAGGGGAGCCTGGTTGGCTGCAGTCCAAGGAGTTGCAAAAAGCCAGACACAACCTAGCAACTAAACAACAACAATATATAACAGAATAATCGGTTTAACAAGCCCATCCAAATCAATACTTCAGCCGATACACACGCACTTGCATACGCATACACACTCTTAAAGGGCTTATATACTTATGCTTGTCACCTCAGTGTCACCTTGATTTTTAAAGCCCCTTTCAGGACAAGATCTGAGCTATTTGGACTTAAATAGACACTCAAGAAAGGGGAGGAGGGCCTATAATTAGACTGTATTAGGGCACAATGTCTATTTAGCAAGAACTGTCACTGGTTCTAAGGTATTTATGTCCCTTTGAAAGTTTATATGCAAGGAATCATTTGGTTTCAGCAAAACCAGACCCTGAATCAATTTCACAATTGTAAATCCATGAACTCGAACCAGCGCTGCCTATCAGCTGGCCTTGCCCCACCCGCTGGGCACGTGCTCTCTGGGGAGGTGGCACCTGTATGATACAGGGTGTCAGTGTCACCCGTCCACCTGAACAGAAAAATGCTGCATCTCAGGAGAACAAGCCTAGACCAGCGAGGCTCTTACGCCAGAGGAAAAGGCAGGCTTTGTTTTCGCCTTGATTCCAGCAGCTGTGCCTCCCTTCTTTCTGGGATCGATGCACTCTCATCTCTCGCAGCAGGGGAGGAGGTACTCGTGTAATGAAGCAGTAGGCATAAAAGCTGAGGACGTTAATGCAGAGTCTACAACTCAACATCCCCGGAGACTGTGCCCTCCATGAGCCCACGACTCCAGGGTCCGACAGAATGAGATGGAGCTGGCCCATCGGAGCGTGACAAACCATCACATTACAGGTCGGCTGGAGTCTCCGAAGGAGCGGCGGTGTCTTCTGGTTGCTGGGGAAGAAACAGTGGATGAGAAGGCTCTTAAAGAGTTACAAGCATAGCTGTGAGGCGGGTGATTTGTACAGGTGACTCCCTAGTGATGCAGGCTGTGCAGATAAACAGAGGATACTCGTGGCCACATAAGTCACCGCACCAAGACTTTCTACCTATAAAATAAGGAAAGCAACACTCTCCCGTTTCCCCACCCCCTGACCACAATGAGGGTGCCGCAAGGGACGCACTAGCCTTGAGCACAGATTTTTAAAGCCGTGCCCCAAAATTCAGAATCAGGATAATATTCCAACACAACATATCTAAATAAAAAGCAATGCAGAAATATTCATGAAGAAAATATCACATTTTTAAAATTCAGATTGTGTGCTAAATCGCTTTAATCATGTCCAACTCTTTGTGATCCTATGGACTGTAGCCCTCCAGGCTCCTCTGTCCAAGGGAGTCTCCAGGCAAGAACACTGGAGTGGGTTGCCATGTCCTCCTCCAGGGGATCGTCCCAACCCAGGCATTGAATCTGGTCTCTTGCATTGGCAGGCGGTTTCTTCACCACTATCGCCACTTGGGAAGTTTCTAAAATATAGGGCTGAGCCTGCTTTTGAACCATACAACTCATGAGCCTTTTTATAGCCCTGCTTTGCTCTTCAGAGAGCCGTTGAGATCATTACATGATGGATACGATGGAAAACTCTACAAAGAAAGGATGCTATTGCCCCTGAGTGCCTACTAAGATCCATGCATAAACCCACTGGTTTCATTAGAAACAGGATCCCATTTAATCCTTGTAACTTTCTGAGTTCATCGTCATTTTTCCCTTGTGCAGACGATGGAAATAAGGTTCTCACAAGTGTCTGGGCCAGGACTTCAGCCCTGGGTGTCTACCTCTGTTTCCTGGGTTCTCATTACCCCCGTGGTGCTATTATCCATTAAAAATAAAACTTGTTCTCAAACTTCTTTGATGCATTCTAAATACTTGAAGTAATACGAAGAGGCCAGATGGGGCTGTCGGATGCCTGAGTTGAGAGGGAGACAACCGGTTGCTCCTCAAAGAGCCCTATATCCCAGGAGACGACACTGTCAGAAAAATCCACATCAAAAAAATCCAGGTCAGAATCACGGATCGAAGGAGACGGTAGCATGAACTCTGATCTGGACGCAGGAAGAGAAGGTGGAGGTGAGTGTATGGCTCCCTTAATTGTGGTTATTTACATCTATGTTTCTCTTTGGCTGAAAGGAGTCTGGACAGAGAAACCAGGTCGCTTTATTTATACGTGAAACTTTCAGGAAATGTCTCCCGTTCCTGCCCCATCTGTCCTGTCCTGAAACACTTTCTAACAACCAGCAGCAACTTGCCGGCTAGGTCTCTCCCAGACTGGTCTTGGGCTCTAGGCTGGATGTGGCTGAAGTGGCCGTCCCAGCCCTGGAGCAGGTGTGAGCGCGGATATCCGCCAGCTGCTGATTTTACAGCCAGTGTTCTCGGAGTCACTGTGCCGGGCCCGCTGGCTGACTCGGGGCGGTGAGTAAGCCCAGTCACTGCCCCTGGATCTGCACCTGATGTTTTCACACGCGCTGTCCTGCTGACTTTCATTTCTCACTACCAGAGCTATTCTCATCCCTCCCAGTCTCTTGGAAAATGAAGCTAGATTTCTATGATAACCTCTTCACATTTTTTAGCACACTATAATCATTTAGGTTCTTTCACTCCAGGATCTTTCTGTTGAGTTAGAGAATGAATGTCCCACTCCTGGCCTGTGCGATGGGTGTACAGGCAGTTGTTGTGCTTGCGGAAATTGCACCGTCAAGAGCCACCTTTACTTTGCTGTCTGTTTTCTAGGAAGAGTCACTGAAGACTAAGAGAGTGGAAATGGAAACTGGAGCACATACAGAGGAGATGAATCAGAAAGAACGGCCTGGGGAGAGGAGATCAAGTTCAGAGAAAAATACTGCGTGTTTTATAAAGAAAGATTCCTTTTTCTTTTTTTTGGAGAAAGCAATGGCACTCCACTCCAGTACTCTTGCCTGGAAAATCCCATGGATGGAGGAGCCTGGTAGGCTACAGTCCATGGGGTCGCAAAGAGTCGGATATGACTAAGCAACTTCACTTTCACTTTTCACTTTCATGCATTGGAGAAGGAAATGGCAACCCACTCCAGTGTTCTTGCCTGGAGAATCCCAGGGACAGGGGAGCCTGGTGGGCTGCTGTCTATGGGGTCGCACAGAGTCGGACACGACTGATGTGACTTAGCAGCAGCAGCAGCTTATTTTTTAATTGGAGGCTAACTGCTTTACAATGCTGTGATGGCTTCTGCCATACAATACAAGTCAGTCATAACTATATATATATCCCCTCCCTCTTGAGTCTCCCTCCCACCCCTCCCCACCCCACCTTTTCGGTCATCACAGAGCACCAAGCTGGGCTCCCTGGTTCATAGAGCAGCTTTCCACCAGCTCTCTGTTTCACAAGTGGTAGTGTATATATGTCAGTGTTCTTCTCTCAATTCATCCCACCCTCTCCCCACGCTACCCCATTGTGTCCACAAAACCGTCCTCTATGTCTAGAGCAGAAAGATTCATTCTTAACAGGAGCAGAAGAGGAACAGCTGCCAAGCTGTAACCAGGGTCGAGGAGCAGGGAGCAGGCAAACAGAGAGAGGGAGACTCTTCTGGAAGCTATAGACTCAAGAGATGTGCTTCAGCAAGCCCTGCAGATGATTCTGACGCTCACTAGCTTGAGGACGGCTGGGCAAAGCAGAGTGTCCATGCTTCTCAGAAATATTTCTGTTAAATGACCCATGTCAACACCAGAATGACTGGGGAGGAAACAGGCAGCTCTGAGAGGAGGTGAGTGCGTCCTACGAGATCTTGGGAAATGAGGATTAATCTGCCAGCCTGCACACCCATTTCACACACATCCCTTGGGAAGTATGATAGTCTTCCTGCCCTTATGATGATAAGATGCTGAGCTATGGGTCTGCCCCAGATCTGTGACTCTGTAACCAAATGGTGCGACACACTTCACCTCTGACTGCTTTAGGGTTCTCCCCCTAAAGATGGGGGAAGGGAAACCACTCAGGCTCAGGCTGGGCTGCGCAGCGTGAGAAGCAGCGGCTTTGAAACCAACAGCTTAACTGGAGCTCTCTGATGCTGCAGGATAACTTACACAAGTGTATCACAAATTCCTGGAGAGCTAATGAGAGAATAAGAAATTAAAAGTTTAGATCAAAGAGAGGAAAGAAAGGGGGTAGAAAAGTAGGTCCTCGTGATTCTATACTGAGCAAAAACAAGTATAAAAACCCATTGTGTCTTGGATCAAAGTTAGGGACCGCTCTATTCAGTTTATGAGAAATGCAGAATTCTAGGTCATGAACACATTTTGAGACCAATGAAGAATACTAACGTGGAAAAAGAAAAAAAAGAATGCTAATGTTTGCTTTTCTGTTTTCATAACATTGGAAAGCTAAGGCTGAGGAAGGAAAGGAGACATCCTGACCTCTTACCAATCTCAAAATGAGAAAGAGACCAGAGTGAAATGCACAGAAGGGCAAATTCCCAGGAGAGTCTATGTCTGAATTCTAGATGTTCTTCATTCGGGCGGGTGTCTAGGCAGGTCCGGCAGCATTTGGGAAAAACCACCTCTTGGGCGGTGGTTGGGAGTGTGAGGTTTTAGCCACTGGACCACAGGGAAGTCCCTTAAGAGTTTATTGGTGATTAGCTATTACTGTAGATCAAAACAAAGACTCTTTATCTTAACCAGTTTTCATCATTAAGTGAGATATCTACTGCATTAGACATTACAGTCTCACTCTATTGCATTACATTACAGTCTTCCTACAGTCTTAAATCTATTGTATTAATCTCCTGTTTTTTGCTGTGACAAACTGCCACAAACTCAGTGGCTTAACACGATTTATTATCTCACAGTTCTCTAAGTCTGGTAGGTCTCACTCAGTGTAGGCAGTGCTGGGTTGCTGCCAGAAGACTTGAGAAGACAGTCTATTCCTTGTCCTTTCCCCCTCCTGTGACCCTCAAGAGGTCTTCTTCCATCTTCAAAACCAGAAGCAATGCGTCTCTCCTTGCCTTTCTTCCAAAGTCATGCCTCCCTCTCTGACCTCAGGCAGGAAAGGTTATCTGCTTGTGAAGACCCATGTGATTAGACTGAGCCACCCACATAATCCAGGATAATCTCTCTTTATACAAGTAAGTAATTAAGTAAGTAAGTAAGTAAGTAAGTAAGTAAGTAAGTAAAGTCGCTCAGTCTTATCTTGGACTGTAGCCTACTAGGCTCCTCCCTCCATGGGATTCTCCAGGCAAGAGTACTGGAGTGGGTTGCCATTGCCTTCTAATTATGTCTGCAAAGCTTCTTCTGCCATGAGAGGTGACACGTGCACGGGTCCCCAGGTTCCAGGGATTAGGACATGGATGTCTGTGCAGGTGAAGGAGGCATATTATTATTCAGATGAGCTCTGAACCATGACAGATGAGATGTTTAGTTACATAAGAGTAAAATGATTTAAAATGCCTTCCCCAAATAGTCAAAGTTTCTAAAGAAATCTATCCTGAAATGAAAAGCAGGAAGGGTGAAGGTGAAGGGAGACCATTCATCAAGAAAAGGGAGAAAATACTGGAAGGGAGGAAAGACCATGGCACCAACTACAAATTCTTTCTTTTTTTTTAGTATTCTTTTTTCTTTTTTTCAAATTGAAGTATAGTTGATTTACAATGTTTCAGGTGAGCAGAAAACCGATTCAGTTACATATATGTGTCTGTGTGTGTGTGTGTATATATATATATATAGATAGATAGATAGATAGATAGATTCTTTTTCAGATTTTTTTCCATTATAGGTAATTAGAAGATATTGAATATAGTTCCCTGTGCTATACAGAAGGGTCTTGTTGCTTATCTGTTTTACATATGAGTGAGCGAGTGAGTGAAGTCGATCAGTCATGTCCGACACTTTCCAGTCCCATGGACTGCAGCATGCCAGACTTCCCCGTCCTTCACTGTCTTCTGAAACTTGCTCGAATTCACGTCCATTGAGTCAGTGTCTATTGAGAACCCTAAGTTTGTTTTCTATGTCAAGGGGCCTATTTCTGTTTTGTAAATGAGTTCATTTGTATCATGTTTTTAGATTCCACATACAAGTGATAGAGTGGTCATAAAATTAAATAACACCATTTTTAGCGACATGGCATTTGTTCCACAATGGCTACATAAAACTAACAAAAGGCATAAAAATTAACTAAAGAAAATCAGTTGTGCATCAGCCACGTTACCTGCAGATAGTCAATGAATTGAGCTTAGTAATGCATTCATGCCCTCAGTGTTTGACTCACCCTCATCTTCATCCACTGAAGAACAAGAAACTCCCTAACTTGTATAAAGATCTCTTCTTTCAGATCAAGCGTTTATTGTTCTTCCATGTTATACCTGTAGTTTGAACAGGCAACCAAGCAGGAAAAAGATAGCACAAATTATGTAAAAACATGAGTAAAACTGATTTTCTATACCATGCAGTCTAAAAAGAGTAGGGTATGGAAGAACATAGTTTAGAGCTAGGAAAAGACTAAGAAGCCAATTAAAAACTTCCAGACTGGAGATCCACATTACACCTTCATAATTTTGCAAGAAAAAAAAAAAAACAAACAGAAAAGTTGTACTATTTCATGTACAGAAATGCCTGTGTTGAACTGTATGTTCAAAAAATTGTTCTAAAGTCAAATACCAATAAGTTTGGGTCAATCACCATTGCAAGTTTCTTAACGTCTTTTATTCCAAATGGAAAATAAATAATATTACTTAGGGTCACAATTTGCTTCCGATTATATGTTTTAGTAAGCACAGCCATTTCAATAAGCCATTAAGTCTCTCTACACTATAATTACCCATACAAAAGTGGAGCAGCTTGACTGAAGCCCTACTCCTAGGTCACGCAAAACTGGAAAAATCACTATGAAGGGCGTTTGCCTGTGGGCAGTTGAGAACAGTTGTATTAGCCATCTTTCCATAGTCTAATTTCCTGGATGTTTTAAGCTCCTAAATACAACAAAGTCAACCAAAAATTTTCATTTCATTCATCACAGATAATTTGTATTCAACAAATTGATTGAGTAGGGACTTGGTGTGTTCCCTGCATACAAGTGGTTTCTTTATAATTTGATTTATTCTTTATCTTATTAATATTTAGTTGATTGCATCTAGTATGTGAACTAGTTTTGTGCCCTTGAATGGGAGTGACTGAAAGACAGGCCTTCTTATGTCATTTATAAAGCAAAGGCAACATATTTGAATCCAGTGTGAAATTTTTAACATGATATCTCCAAATGATTAGGTGAAAAGTATATTTATTATAATTTTTATTGATACTTATTCTTAAGTGAAGTATTATGATAAACAAAAACATTAAAAAAAAACCCTCTCCTATGGAGAAGAGGGAACCTTCTTATATTGTTGCTGGGAATGTAAATTGGTGCAGTCTCTATGGAAGATGTAAATATGCTGCAGTCAGTATGGAGGTTCCTTAAAACACTAAAATTACAGTTACCATAGGACCCTACAATTCCACGCCTGGGCATATGCTTGGAGAAAGCTCTAGCTCTAAGAGACACATTCACCCCAGTGTTCACAGCAGCACTGCTCACAGCGGCCAAGACATGGAAGCAATCTACATGTTTATCGACGGCTAAATGCATAAAGAAGATGTGGTACATATATACAATGGAATATTAGTCATAAAAAGGTGAAATGATGCCATTTGCAGCAACATGGAGAGACCTAGAGATTATCACACTAAGTGAAGTAAGTCAGACAGAGAAACACAAATGTCATACAGTATCACTTATATTGTGGAATCTAAAATATGGCACAAATGAACTCATTTACAAAACAGAGACAGACTCGCCGACATAGAGATCAGACTTACGATTACCAAAGGGCACGGGGATGGGTGAGCACTAAATTAAGAGTTTGGGATTAGCAGATACAAGCGACTATACATAAAGTGGACAAGCAATAAGGTCCCACTGTAGAGCACAGGGAACTATATTCAAGATTCTCTAATAAACCACAATGGAAAAAGAATATGAATTTTTTCATATTGATATATATCAATCAACTTGTCTGCCCTCATAGGACTCAGTCAACTGGGAGTTTAAATTGCCATATTAGTGATATGCTTGCCAACACATGTTTTGTATATTCCTAGGAGAATATCAAAAGCAGAGAGAACTAACATTCTGTATAGCTCAAGAGACACTTGATAAAAACTTTATTCAAACAAAAGCAGGCACCCCACCCTCAGCACAGCTGGCACTTCGGGCTGGGTAACTGTTGTGTATTGCCCAAGGTTGACTGTTACCCCTCACCTCTACCCAGCAGATGTCAGAAGCGAATCCCCAGCGTGACAACCCAAAGTGTCTGAAGGCATCCCAAACGTTCCCCCAGAAGAGGATCACTGGTCTAAACAATATGGGCTTGCCAGACAGAGGAAAGGACGTGGTGACATCCCTTAGGTCCTGGATGAGAAAGTCTGAGCTGTGTGTATCTTTGCATTCTGGTAAATAGATTTGTGTTGATAAAAAGAAATAAGAAATGCCTCCTACTTATATCATTCTTATGAAATGCATTCATGCACGTACGATCCTAATAGTCTTGTGGGAAAATGGGGTTGATATTTAGTTCCTTTGTAAAATGAAAATGCAGCCCAAGATAAGGGAAGTGATGTGCTGAAGGTCAGTTTGAGCACTTTCTGTGCTTTTCAGGCCTTTCTCTCAAGGATTATTATGTTTGAGCCATTCTAACCACTCACGCCACTTATTCTTCCCATCTGTACCTGGCTAAACCAAATCACAGTGGTTCAACATTCAAGCAACAGATTTCATTGATTCATTTAACAAAGTGTCTGACATAAAGTAGACATTGTGTATTCCACTTTATTCCATTGTATTAGGCACTTTGCTAAATGCCAAGGCTTAAACTCTGAACCACAGGTTTAATTTTTTTATTTCTTCCCCAGGCAGCACAATCTTCAATCAATATACTTGTGTGTGGCCTGCAAAGGCCGGTCTACCTCTCCCTGGCAGAGGACAGGCAGCCCCTCATCTGAAATCAGTTGAACAGCAGGTTTCTTTTCCCGCAAAAGGAGTGAGGAGAAATGTCTTGTAACTCTTAAAGCAGGTTTGGGGAAGAAATTGAAAAGAGAAGGAATGCACTTTGCCTTCCCAGGTAAAAAGTCTGCCGGCACTGCAGGAGACACAGGAGGTGTGGCTTCGATCCCCGGATCAGGAAGATCCCCGCGACAGGGGCATGGCAACCCACCCCAGTATTCTTGTCTGGAGAATCCCATGGACAGAGGAGCCTGGTGGGCTACAGTCTATGGGGTTGCAAAGAGTTGGACACAACTGAGCATGTACGCATGTACTTTGGCGCATGCCACCTGAGATGCTTCTCCAAAAGGGACCAGAGGGGAACACAAGTAAAGACCAATCAAGAATGGCCAGTATGCAAAGTGAGACACTGTATGAGCAACTCAAAAGCCTAACTTCCAGAGGTTCTTTCTGAATGGTTGACCTTGAGCAACTCGTTTCGTCTGTTTGGGTCTCACTTCAGATTATCTGAGACGCAAGGGGCAGCTTAACTGACATGTTCAGGTGATGTCACAGCAGTTCCCGGATGTCCCCCAGCTGCTGGGCTGTTGTCCCCTGATGCTGTGTTGTCCTGGTGTGCGTGTCAATCAGAAGGATCTCTGGGTTTGCAGTTTCAAGTTCTGTAAAGCTTTGACCCTGGGGTACTGTGAGTGAATTGTATAGAAACAACACTGGGATGGGAGAGTCTAAATTCAAGGCCAAGGGGGCTTCAGCCAGCTGTGTTAATGGGTCTTGAAACCTATTTGCACAGAAGTTATCTGCAGAGCAGTAGTGCCCCCACTGAGCTTCTCCTGGGTCGGGACCAGGCTGGACCCTGATAACCCCCGTGACTCCTTAGGAAGCGGCAATTGAAGGCACTTCCTAATCAGATTCTCCACTTTCAGAGGTACCCTCCTCTTCCTGATTGACTCTACCCTAATTGTTAATTTTTCAGGAGAAGATCTCCCTGTGTTCCTCCTCCCAACTGCCAATAAAGATCGAAACTACGAAAGCTACTTTGTTAAGTATATTAGATGGGTGCTCTATTTGGGGGGGGGACGAAGGAAATATGTCAGTAAATTTATAACAATTCATGAAAACCTGGGCTACACCTTCGCCATCCAGTGGCAATTATTTTTCAGATCAGTGGTCCTGTTGAGAAAGGAATGAAAGCAAAGACTCCTCTTGCTTTTAAAAAAATGCACACACATCCAAGTTTGTGTCCCTTTCAGGTGACGTGAGACACTTTAAAGCATTGAATTAAATCCAGTTTGGAAAGAGCTGCCCTAAAAAGACTATGGCATTAATCATTTCCAAACCCATGATCCGTCAAAGCTACGTCACGGTGGTATAGGCACTTTTAGGAGGAGACTGTAACCTCAGATGACTCACTATCATCCGAGAGCAGGAAGGAAATATAACGTTAGACCTCACACCTCTCTCCAACCCCACACTAAATCCCAAACACATTATCTGATCAGACATACACAGACCAGGAACAGCTGAATGAAAATATTGATGAAAGACGCCAAACAAAATATCCCCCATCTATTGGAGAAACATTGGAGAAGGAAATGGCACCCCACTCCAGTACTCTTGCCTGGAAAATTCCATGGATGGAGGAGCCTGATAGGCTACAGTCCATGGGGTCGCAAAGAGCTGGACATGACTGAATGACTTGACTTTCTTTCTTTCTATAGCTCCTTTTGGAGAAGGAAATGGCACCCCACTCCAGTGTTCTTGCCTGGAGAATCCCATGGACAGAGGGGCCTGGTTGCAAAGAGTTGGACATGACTAAGCAACTAACGCACACATTTGAGAAATGTGAGTTATGTGCCCTGACTCCCCATCATGGCCTACAAATAGGACATCTTCCTCTCATCATGCTTGCTCCAGGAGAGAACTGCAGGAGGCCTGAAAATAAGTGACTGAACCCTCGCTGACTTTCCACATCCGTGTTGGTTAAGCCGCCCTCAGAGTCTGAGGTTGTCTGTTGGCTTTTACTCATCTGATAATTCTGATGGTCCTTTGTGTTGACACAATGGGCCCTGGAGGATGAAGGTCCAAGAAGCATCTCAGCTGTGCACAGTCAAGTGCTTGAGTGAGCACAGGTAGATGGAAGATGTCACAACAACAGCTCAATAGACGTCCTGGAGGAATGATTCAGGGGGAAACAAATGAACAGAGGAGAGAAAGGCTGTAAACCAGATCTAAATACATGTCCATATACACAGGAGTTTCCGTTCTCACAGGATGCCGGAAGCAGGAATGCCTGATCTCTTCCATAAACACTGAGTTTTTAGAATTCCGTAGAGTGACGAAAATCTGCAGGATGGCACAAAAGGCTGGGATACGAGGACTTGTTTGGGATATAAAGGATCTATGGGCACAAGTCAGTTTTCTGATGTTGCTCTACACAGAGCTGTGATATATCTGTCTTGAAATATAACAATCTAGAAAGGGATGGAAAGGAGCCTGCAGAGAGAGGGTGATGGGGACGGAGAACACATTACATTGTTTGTAGGGACCCCCGGAGAGAAGGAACCGCGAAGCTGTGTGTCTGAAAAGTTCTCATCCTGATCCCTGATGCAATTTAGAGAAGAGCAATGGGTACATATGCCCCCACCCCGAACCCCTGCCTTGATTCTGGTGTGTATTTTAAATTTTGCAAAATTGCGTGACTCCAATATCTTCATTTGGTTTGTAAAGCTCTTCTCCTTGAACTGTCGGCTGGCCTTCTGGTGGCTCCCTAGAGGCTCCTATAGCATGAAGAGTCATTCATGAAGCAGGAATTAGAGTCTGAAAACCAACGTCAAGGGCAAGATGGGCAAGATGATGAACACAGCTGTCCCTCTCCAACGTGCCCTCCTCCCAAGAGTGGTCACCAAGTCATCACCCACTAACCGGTCTTCCCTTCCCACCCAGGGCCACTGCTCACCTGTCGACGTCAGCTCTCTAACTCCCACTCCACTCATAAGGAAAAAAAAAGAGAGATGTCTTTTATCTTTGCCCCAGTCAACACACTCTGGTTGTCCAGTCATCCAACTACCAACTCCGTCTTCCACAGCCTGTCTCTAGTCTCTAGATGATTTCCAGAAAGATATTCAGAATAAGATTATTAATGGGCAAGAAGATACTTTGATATGAAAGAATTATTGGCACAAGTGGTTGGGGTTTAGATGTACCCATTATAAATTTGCCCAGAGTGCCTGGGAAAAAATTAATGCATATTTCCAGGAAATACTTTTGAGTTTTATTAACATAAAGGAGATTAGCATAACAGCTCATACAAGTTATTATTATTTTACAGCCACATGAATTAAGCATGAAGAGCCACAAAGAGCGGGTTATGCTAATGCAGCAGAGATGACAAGTGAGCACAGGCGCTCAGACTGACATCTGAGGTTTTAGTCCCTTAGCTTCATTAGACAATTTGGCTCACTGTTGTGTTAAATTACCATGCTGTTTTCCTTGGTCCTTCCACAAACAGCACATTGAACAAATTGCAAGTGCTGTTTTTGATATCAAATAAAACGTCAACCAACTTGAAAAGGATTATTAAAATTACTTTGTCTCATCCTCAGTTAATCATCATTGTAAAGCACAAGAATGTGTTGATAGACCAAAAGCCTAAATGTCTACAATCAGAAGGTGAGAATTAAAAAACAAAATATAAGTGCATAGATTTGCTAGACTGAAAGTATGATTTACACATCCTTAAGTTAGTTCAGAATAAACACTACCACCCCCCTAGTTTAGGTCTCTCACTGACATATTTAATTTTAAAATATATTATTAATCGGGCCATAAAATCATCAGATATGAGTTTTGGGGAGATATCTGGTTAGTGCTACATTAGCATAATGCTATTAAGAGTGTGCTAGTTTTAGCATTCAAAAAACCAGACACATACAACTCTAGAAATGAATTAAAGAACTATATTTAAAACGCAAAACTCACACATCAAAACAAGTAAATATTATATATTCTTGTTTGTAGCCTAAA